>JBBBDQ010000273.1:3417500-3455000 GCA_037127315.1 Ascarosepion bandense | reverse complement strand
TTATGGAAGATAGGAAAACAAATCATGAACTGTAGCGATAACAACGCAACACTATCTATCTTAAGTCTTTCCACTGACTAGGTAGGTGGAGTGACCATAGCAGAAATAGAAAGATGATGATGATGATGATGATGATGATGATGATGATGATGATGATGCGATCATACTGTCAAAAGTTATATTAGAACGTTGGGGGATAACATTAAATTATTTTATACTTCAACTATTTTAGTTATCTTTTTATATTACAGTTATTTTCTTTGTATTACGGTTATCTTCTTTATATTACAGTTATTTTCCTTATATCACAGCTATCTTCATTTTACAGTTATTTCTTTTAAATTACAGTTAACTTCTTTATATTTCATTTATTCTCTTTATATTACAGTTAACTTCTTTATATTACAGTTATTTTCTTTATATTGCAGTTATTTTCTTTATATTGAAATTATCTTCTTTAGACCTTCTTTCTGTGCAATAACATTAAAAATCTGTGCTTTGCATCGTGCTTAAAATATATCTAATTTTGCGATTAACCTGAGTCTTGTTATGTTTATATTAAAAATAAGTCTATTATAACAGAGAATTCCAACTTTTGATGAAAGCATTATCAATTATTATTATTTTAATAGCATTTAATTGATCTTTTTTATTATTTTTTTTGAGTCTCTGTTGCACACACATTCCCTTCCGGGTCCCAACCAGAAACCTAAGGATCAGAATAGCTTCATGATATGTTTTGCGGGTCATTTTTATAAAAATAGTGGAAGAAGCAACTTAAAATTACACACATTTTATATAAAGCTGTTTGTAATGTGTAAGTTGTACTTGTCAGCACTTTTGTTTGCATTTCTTTAAGGCAAGTGCTCCCAGGTATCCCTTATTATTATTATTATTATTATTATTATTATTATTATTATTATTACAACAAATCTGTGTTGCCTATTTAACGATCGTTGAATGACGTTCTTCTAGGTTTGATAAGAAATAATAAAAAAATAGTAAAATAAATTAGAAAATTACTAGTAAAAATATATATACATATAATATAATTATACTAATAAAACTACTATAAAAGTTAAACTATTATTACTATTGTTGTTGTTTTTGTTATTATTTATTTACTTATTTATCATCATCATTTACTCTGATTTTTGTTGCATATTCATTTTTTCCGGGTCACAACCAGAGATGCAAGTTAATAAATAGCATCAAGATATTTTCCACTAAGAATTCTTGTAAAAAATAAAACGTAAGATCACACATATTTTACATAAATAAAGCCCTTCGTAAAGTGTGAACTGTATTTGTGAGTACAAATTATAGTATTTTTTAAAGCATGGTCTACCAGGGATCCCTTCAATGAGTTTATTTTTTATACATTTATTTATCTATTTATTTATTTATTATTATTATTTCCTTTGATTTTTGCTATATACTCATTTCCTTCCTGATCTAAGGTCAGAAATGGCATCATGACATTTTCCAATGAATATCTTTGAAAAAAAAAAAAGAAACAAAGATCACAAACATTTTACATAAATAAAGCCCTTCGTAAAGTATACGCTTTACTTGTGAGCCCAATTTGATCTATTTCTTTAAGGCATGGTCTAGGAGGGATCCCTTCAATGAGTTTATTTTTATACATTGTTTTATTTAATCATTTATTATCATGTCATTTTTCATCATATTTCGATTTCTGCTTTGGTCTCACTACCAACCAAGTCTGCAGGGATTATTATTATTATTATTATTATTATTATTATTATTATTATTATTATTATTATTGTCATTTTTCATCATATTTCGATTTCTGCTTTGGTCTCACTACCAACCAAGTCTGCGGGGAGACCTAAGGCAGGTAGTGGCGTGTTGTTATGGCTCCATTTCATGTTTTTCTATCTTCCCTATCATCCCCAGCATTACATAGATAAAGTTTTCCTTAGTGTGTGGGCTGTACTTAATAAGACAATTTTTTGTATATCTCTTAAGCTGGGGTTTCCAGGAATTCTTTCAATGTGTTGTTTTGTTCCATTTTTTATCATTCCAAGTGCACCTACTATCACTGGCACAACTCTTGTTTTCAATTTCCACATTTTTTCTATTTCAATTTCCAGGTCTTTATATTTTGACAGTTTTTCGAATTCCTTGATTGCTATGTTACAATCCGCTGGACAAGCCATATCAATTAATAGACAAGTTTTCTGCTTCTGGTTTTTAACAATAATGTCTGGCCTGTTTGCTTCAATTATTATTATTATTATTATTATTATTATTATTATAGATAATATTATGAAGAAGTATGTTAACACACACTGGTATAAACATCACCCAGCACCGGTTATAGAAATAGGAGACGTCGTATGAGATTGCACCATCTTTGCAGACAGGAAGATTGAAGCAAATAGGCCGGGCATAATCGTCAAAAGCCGAAAAGAAAACATTTCCTACTAACTGATATGGCTTGTTCATCGGATTGTATCATAGCAACCAAGGAATTTGAAAAACTGTCAAAATATAAAGACCTGGAAATTGAAACAGAAGAAAATGTGGAAATTGAAAAAAAAGGATTGTAACCGTCATAGTAGGTACGAATGATAAAAAAGCAACACAACAACACATTGAAAAAATCCCTGGAAATCCCAGCTTAAGAGAAATACAAAAATTATCTTGATAAGTACAGCCCACGCATTAAGTAGAACTTTGCCCTTGTAACACTAGTGATGTTATGGGAGGTAGGAAAACAAATCATGAAATGTTGCCATAGCAACACGCCTCTACCTGCCTTAGATCTTCCCGGATACTTGGTAAGTAGTGTGACCATAGCAAAAATCAAAATATGATGATGATAATGATGATGATAATGATGATAGCAAGCATCAGTTTTAATGTCTGAGTCGGATCGTTTTAAATACTGACTTGGATTCTATAACCGGTGCTGGGTGATGTTTATACCAGTGTGTGTTAACATACTTCTTCATAATATTATCTATAATAATAATAATAATAATAATAATAATAATAATAATAATTGAAGCAAACAGGCCAGACATTATTGTTAAAAACCAGAAGCAGAAAACTTGTCTATTAATTGATATGGCTTGTCCAGCGGATTGTAACATAGCAATCAAGGAATTTGAAAAACTGTCAAAATATAAAGACCTGGAAATTGAAATAGAAAAAATGTGGAAATTGAAAACAAGAGTTGTGCCAGTGATAGTAGGTGCACTTGGAATGATAAAAAATGGAACAAAACAACATATTGAAAGAATCCCTGGAAACCCCAGCTTAAGAGACATACAAAAAATTGTCTTATTAAGTACAGCCCACACACTAAGGAAAACTTTATCTATGTAATGCTGGGGATGATAGGGAAGATAGAAAAACATGAAATGGAGCCATAACAACACGCCACTACCTGCCTTAGGTCTCCCCGCAGACTTGGTTGGTAGTGAGACCAAAGCAGAAATCGAAATATGATGAAAAATGACATAATAATAATAATAATAATAATAATAATAATAATAATAATAATAATAATAATAGTTTAAACTGATAAAGGCAAATTTCACTTGTCAATGCACATTATTTATTATTATTAGGTTTGTGTTTTGATGAACTTCTAGCTTAAATATTAGTTATAAAAATTTCACTTTCAGGGCAATTAAAATACGTAATATCTGAATATGTCGAAACTTACAGATTCATAACTTTGGCATTTATTAACTAATATTCATGTCCTCGTTTGAACACTCAATGAGATAAATAATAATAATAATAATAATAATAATAATAATAATAATAATAATAATAATAATAATAAAGACCTGGATATCGAAATAGAATAGAAATGTACAGAAATTGAAAACAAGAATAATAGCACTCAGATAAGGTGTGCTTGGAATCATAAAAAATGGAACAAAACAACACACTGAAAAAAAATCCCAGAAATCTCAGCTTAAGATAAATAGAAAAAATTGTCTTGATAAATACAGCCCATACATTAAGAAGAACTTTGTCCATGTAAGGTTAGTTATGTTATGGAAGGTAGGAAAACAAATCATGATATGTGGCCATAATAACACACCACTATATGCCTTAGGTCTTTCCAGAGACTTAGTAGATAGTGTGACCATAGAAGATATTGAATGATGATGATGATGATGATGATGATGATGATGATTGATGAGTACAGTCCCCCTCACTAAGAAGAACTTTGTCCATGTAATGCTAGTGATATTATGGTAGTTAGGAACACAAATCATGAAATGTAGCCGTAACAACACACCACGACCTGCCTTAGGTCTTCCCGGAGACTTAGCAGGTAGTGTGGCCATAGCAAAAATCGGAATATAATAATAATAGTAATAGTTATAGTTGTTGCTGGTGACAATTTTGTTGGTTTATAAACACTATACGGTTATATCTACAATGTAAGTTTAGTCAGCTAGTATTGTTTAATTTTCAAGGTATATTCACTTACACGCAAATGCCGCTGAGAAAGGTATTAATCCGTCTCTTCTCTCTCCAGCTATGGGTTAAATAAAAGGTAGATTTGGTTCCCTAGCCTTGGTTGGCAACCAGTCTAATGCAGAAAGTAATAGCAACCTACTGCAGCAAAATATCCTACTCGGTTAGTCATGATCGACTAAGCGTGTATCGTGTATGGCACTTAACTGAATAGTAAAATTGATGTACAATAAATGGCCCATTAACGTGGCCCATTGTCTTCTTAAACTATACTTAGGAAATCATCATCGTTATCGTCGTGTAGACAAATGCTGACGCCATAAACAATTTAAATTACTATGAAACCATTAAAATGAAAAAGAAAATATAAATATCTAAGAAATAGTTATTTCATTATTTTATCAAATGTGTAATAGAACCGTAAAGAATCATTAAATTAATAGAATTTTCCAGTTTTAAAAACTAGAATGCAGGAAAATTTCTAATTAGTGTCTCCTTAGTCCTAATTGCTGTACTTCTAACTATTCAATTGAATCATATTTAAAATTTGCTAATGGTGAGATAATTGTTATTTAAATATTTTTGAAATCTAAACTTATTTATAAATGGAAGTTTGTCTGTGTGCGCGCGTGTGTGTGTGTGTGTGTGTCCGTAACCTATAGACTCTGAAACGGCTGAACTGATTTTCTTGAAAATTTACACAGTTGTACTATAAGCGTCTGCGAGTGTTCTTAACTAAGTTTTGTGTCGAGGTACCCCCGATAAATATTGAAAATCGATAATCGAAAAAATCGGGTAATAGAAGGAGTGGTCCGATTTTAATCAAATTTGATACACTCATAGACAAAGACATTAGAAACGATATTCAGAAGTTTCAAGGTCACAGTTCTTACAATAGTGCAGAAAATCGATAATATATATATATATATATATATATATATATATATATATATATATAAGGTAAGATGCTTGTGTGTGTGTGTCTGTTTATCTGCCTGTATGTTTGTATTTTTTCTGCATTTTTATTTTAGTTACTACAAAAGTATACATTTTGTTTCGACATCGAAAAATCAATGTCTCATCAGGTAGTTAATAATGATGGTAATAAACGTTATTTTTATTTTAAAAGTAAACATTAATAGACGTTACTTAAAAAAAAGCAGATTTTTTTAAAAATAAATGCTTAATAAACGTTATTTTTAGTTAAAAAAATAACGTTTATTACTATTATTATTAACTACCTGATAAGACATTGTTTTTTCAATGTTGAAATAAAATGTACACTTTTATAGTAAATCATAATTTGTACATGTTCTAAACTATAACTTATATATATATATATATATATATATATATATATTACGAAAATTAACGATGATTAAGGAGACTGGTTATAAACAACCGACAATTTTAAATTATTATTTTGAAGATTATTTATGATCAATATTCGTATTTAAGTAGATATTGTGTTTGTAATCAAAGAGTAATATATATTTATTTCTACCGGTTTGATTATTTTCGCTAAATAAACATTTTCGAAACAAAGATTTATCGTAAATAATCAGGCCGGTAGAAATAATTATATAATACTGTTTGATTATACACAGAATATCTACTTAAATACGAGTATCGATCAAAAATAGTTCTAACAAATCATTTCATATATATATATATATATATATATATATATATATATATATATATATAAAGGAATTAAAATGAACCACCACTTGTCCGTTCTTAGAAAAAATGCCAATTGTGTTATTAACACTGGTCCTGTACCGATATAATGGAGTAAGCCGAGATGGGGTTATTGAAAGCTTCCGCGATATCAGAGCCATCTGAGTACAAAGAGGAAATTAATTGACAACAAAACGCAGGAAAATGAGATATCATATGTGATATCGGATGAGTATCAGTGTTTGTTGTGTCTTTGTCTCGAAAATTCATTTCCGTTCTTTTGAGTTTGATATTTCATTGCTTTGAGAAGAAAGTGTTTTGTTTTCAGACATATTTGCTTGTTTGTGAGTATGATATATGCATATATATTAATTGTTTTACTACCAGGCAAGGCGATTTTTTTTTAATCATATCACCCCGAGCAAGGCGGTAACGCAACTGATGTGCAGGGGGCTACGTAAGAGTGAAAAGATTGGAAAAGAGAAAACCGGAAACCACATCCTAAACAGGAAACAAGTGATGAGCTTCACCCGTTCAATAGACGTGGGTGGAGTGTGAACCGGGCGATAGGTTAGTCTATCTACTCCATTTAAAAAAAAAGAAAAAAAGAAAAAAGAAAAGTGAAAAGATTGGAAAAGAGAAAGCCGGAAACCACATCCTAAACAGGAAACAAGGGATGAGCTTCTTCACCCGTTCAATAGACGTGGGTGGAGTGTGAACCGGGCGATAGTTTAGTCTAGTTACTCCATTAAAAAAAAAAAAAGAAAAAAGAAAAGAGTGAAAAGAGTGGAAAAGAGAAAGCCGGAAACCACATTCTAAACAGGAAACAAGTGATGAGCTTCACCCGTTCAATAGACGTGGGTGGAGTGTGAACCGGGCGATAGGTTAGTCTATCTACTCCATTTAAAAAAAAAGAAAAAAGAAAAGAGTGAAAAGATTGGAAAAGAGAAAGCCGGAAACCACATCCTAAACAGGAAACAAGGGATGAGCTTCTTCACCCGTTCAATAGACGTGGGTGGAGTGTGAACCGGGCGATAGTTTAGTCTAGTTACTCCATTAAAAAAAAAAAGAAAAAAGAAAAGAGTGAAAAGAGTGGAAAAGAGAAAGCCGGAAACCACATCCTAAACAGGAAACAAGTGATGAGCTTCACCCGTTCAATAGACGTGGGTGGAGTGTGAACCGGGCGATAGGTTAGTCTATCTACTCCATTTAAAAAAAAAGAAAAAAGAAAAGAGTGAAAAGATTGGAAAAGAGAAAGCCGGAAACCACATCCTAAACAGGAAACAAGGGATGAGCTTCTTCACCCGTTCAATAGACGTGGGTGGAGTGTGAACCGGGCGATAGTTTAGTCTAGTTACTCCATTAAAAAAAAAAAAGAAAAAAGAAAAGAGTGAAAAGAGTGGAAAAGAGAAAGCCGGAAACCACATTCTAAACAGGAAACAAGTGATAAGCTTCACCCGTTCAATAGACGTGGGTGGAGTGTGAACCGGGCGATAGTTTAGTCTATCGCCCGGTTCTGCTGTTAAAAGAGAATAGAGTACAGATAATGAAAAAGAACGCGAAGAATTTAGTGAGGAGGATTGAGGAAAGAGGGAACAGAATTCAAGAAGACACAAGATTGTGACTGACATTGCGTTTAAATATTTGAACGTTCTAGTTATCAGTCAGTCAGTTAAGTGCCATACGTGATACATGCTTTGGGCGATGATGTCTCGAAAGAGACAGGACTAACTGGGCAAATGATTATCCCGCAGTAGGTTGCCATTGCTTTGTGCGGTAGACTGGTTTCCAGCCAAGGCTATGGAACCCAATCTGTCCTATTATTTAACCCATAACTGGAGGAGGAAGAGATGGATTATATTACATTATAATATTCAGTATTATAAGTGGGGGATCAGTTTATTACTTCATAACAATAGAAAACCAATCACCCACTTTCAGCCCAGTAGAAGTTTTAATTATGTTTCCAACTATTATATTCAGTCAGTCAGTTAAGTGCCATTCGTGATACATGCTTAGGCGATCATGTCTCGAAAGAGACATGACTGACTAGACAGAAGATTATCCCGCAGTAGGTTGTCATTACTTTCTGCGGTAGACTGGTTGCCAACCAAGGCTATTGAACCTAATCTGTCCTATTATTTGACTCATAGCTAGAGGCGGAAGAGATGTATTATACTATTAAGTAGTAATTAATGGGGGATCAGTTCATAACTTCATAACAATATAAAACGGACCCCTCTACTTTATGCCCACTAGAAGTTTTAATTATGTTTCTAACTATTATATTCAGTCAGTCAGTTAAGTGCCATTCGTGATACATGCTTTGGGCGATCATGTCTTGAAAGACAGGACTAACGGAGCAGATGATTTTCCTTCAGTAGGTTGCCATTACTTTCTGCGGTAGACTGGTTACCAGCCACGCCTATAGAACCTAATCTGTCCTGTTATTTAATCCATAAATGGAGGGAAAAGACAGATTAATACGTTTGCCAAGGGTATTTATGCGTAAGTGAATGCAAGGACAGGGAAACGAGAAATCGGAATGGATTTCCACTGTTGAGCAGTGCGAGAAAAAAACTGTTAGACTAGAACTGGCAATTGCATTTGGCTAGTTCAACAATAAAATGATGAGACCTAGATGCCAATCTTGAACTGATGTAGTCGAAGCGTCAAAGTAAAACGCTCTTCAGGGCAGTTGCCATCAAAATATTTGTAGAACAAATAGAGGAAAGCTACATCAATCAGTCAGTTAAATATCATACGTGATACACGCTTGGGCGACCATGTCTCTAAAGAGACATTACTGACTGGGCAGATGATAATACCTCAGTAGGTTGGCATTACTTTCTGCGGTATATTGGTTGCCAGCCAAGGCTATAGAACTCAATCTGTTCTGTTATTTAACCCATAACTGAAGGGAAGAGATGGATTAATACCTTTCCCAAGAGTGTTTGCGCGAAAGTGAATGCAACGAATTCAACTGGAATTCGAACTTGGCTCCCTGATTTTTCACTCTGAGTGGATATCCACTGCACCACAACGCACATCCAAAGCTATATCACGTCAATGAAAATTAAAATTAAAATGAAGAAAAACAAAAGATATGAAAAATGCTTCGATAATTTCATTTGATGAAATATCGTGCACAAGTTAAGAGTGTCCGAAAAGCTAATGCATTTAATGCATAATACTTTCTAAATATATTTCTATATCTATTTTCTACTATCATTATATGTTTCTATATCTATTTTCTACTATCATTATATGTTTCTATATCTATTTTCTACTATCATTATATGTTTCTATATCTATTTTCTACTATCATTATATGTTTCTATATCTATTTTCTACTATCATTATATGTTTCTATATCTATTTTCTACTATCATTATATGTTTCTATATCTATTTTCTACTATCATTATATGTTTCTATATCTATTTTCTACTATCATTATATGTTTCTACTTGAAGGCACACAGCAAATTAGTGTAATTTCTCACCTTCATCATGGTTGCTCGTTTCCGAGTATGTCCCAGTTTGCTTATGCGCATTTTTATTTCTTCAAAAACCAGTGAGCCAAACTGCAACTATGCTATACTTTAGTTATAGTGATTCTGAAACTCTATACCAGTGAGTTAAGTGCCATACGTGATACACGCCTTGGGCGATCATGTCTCAAAAGAGACATGACTAACTGGGCAGAAAATTATCTCGCAGTAAGTTGGCATTGCTTTCTGCGGTAGACTGGTTGCCAGCCAAGGCTATAGAACCCAATCTGTCCTATTATTTGATGCATAGCTAGAGAGTGGAAAGATGTATTATATTATTAAGTAGTAAATCGTGGAGGATTAGTTTATTACTTCATAACAATATAAAACTGATTCCCCACTTTATGTCCAGTAGACGTCTTAATCATGTTTTTAAACTATTATATTCAGTCAGTCAGCCAAGTGCCATACGTGATACACGCTTTGGGCGATCATGTCTCGAAAGAGACATGACTGACTGGGCAGAAAATTATCTCGCACTAGGTTGGCATTGTTTTCTGCGGTAAACTGGTTGCCAACCAAGGCTATAGAACACAATCTGTTCTGTTATTTAACTCATAACTGGAAAGAAGAGAGGGATTAATGCCATTCCCAAGGGTATTTGCGCATAAGTGAAATGCAACGAATTCAACTGGAGTTCGAACTCGGCTCCCCGATATTTCGTTCCGAGCCGATATCACTGCAGTTCCGAATTTAGAGTTTTCTTTCTACTATACTAGTTGCTAAGTACGACTAGAGAGTCCAGTCTGATCTGAATTCATCTCGGCAAGAAAAATTAATATTGCCTTCAAATGCATTGTGGGAACGTGAACATAACTCTTTCGAACTCTTGTGATTAGCCATTATAAATCTGCATATCATATTTCAACCTATTACATTATTACATCTATTCGTTAATTTCACTGAAATATTTAAAAGAAGAATAGCTTGAAAAATTAATTTAACAAACCAGTGAAATTTACGTAATCTTTTACTACTAATTAAAGCATGATTTTATAAGTATTATTTTATGAACAAACAATCCATCCTATACAAATACAAAGGAGTGTATATTTCTCGTCCCAATAAGAAGAGTTCTAAAAAAGTATGATTTTATTTATCATCCTTTTATCAGATGTGGTAAAAACCGGGTCAGGGTGAGAACTTTCCCATACCCATCCCACGTAGACTAGTTGCTAAGGTCTTGATGATTTTAAATGTTAATTTCCTTTAATGAATTTATATTTTATATAAGTCAAAGTTAACTATTTTTTATTTTAGGCTTTTTTTTTTTCACAATGATAATAAACCCTTACTATTAGTATTAGTAGCACCTTCTTGTGGTACTAAATTTATTGCAGTTTAAACCACTGATTCTCAACACGCGCTTTCTCAACAGTCGTTCAATCAGTTAAGTGCCATATGTGATACACGCTTGGGCGATCATGTCTCGAAAGAGACATGACTAACTGGACAGAACATTGTCCCGCAGTAGGTTGCCATTACTTTCTGCAGTAGACTGGTTGCCGACCAAGGCTATAGAACCCAATCTGTCCTGTTATTTAACCCATAACTGGAAAGAAGAGACGGATTGATACCTTCCCTTTGCGTAAGTGAATGCAATGAGTTCAAATGGAATTCGAACTCAGCTCACCGATTTCTCGTTCTGAGTCGATACCCACTGCACAAATATATATAGTCATTTTCTAAGCGTAGGTTAGATGTGGCGCAAGGCCGAAAGCGAGGGACAACCAACGAGGATCGAACTCACTTCTCAGCTGTAATAATTCTAGCGACACAAGTTTGCTAAGCATTATACCACCTCGAAGTGATTTAGGTTTAAAAGTAAACGAGCCTGAAGTTGGTCTATGAAAAACAGAAGAGCGTTGAAAGTTTTCCTTTTTTTTTCTACTTGCGTAAACTTATTAAATTGTTTATTTTATTTTTAAAGGACAATAATGCAACAATTATCAATTTTTTGCACTACATTTTGTTAAAAATAATATGAAATTCTATTAGTACTTCTGTTACCTTGAAATGTTTTCACACAAAGATTGGGGCATAAGAAAGAAAAGATTAAGAAACATTGGCTTAACCAATAGTCGTAAGAATAAGTATAACAGTTATCTAGTAAAAATGTAAAACTGTAGAATTTCATGTATTACTAGATTAATATTATAAGTTATAATTGTATATGAACGTATATCAAAAATATATATGTTGATAAACCTATATATATATATATATATATATATATATATATATATATATATATATATATAAACACTGTTTAATATGTATATATATTTTTCTTTCTAAACATATATTGTTAAATATAAGAGACAATGAATGTCTATTGTGTTTAATCATGAGCCGTTCTAAACGTCATATTTTGGCTTTAATTTCAGTTGAAAATAAAGACAAAAATTCTCCAATATTTGGATATTTTTTTATTAAATTGGTTCTAAGCTTTCGGCTCACATGAGCCGTTTTCATTGAAATTTCTTGGTGTTAGGATCATTTAATGTTAACTTAAATTAAGTGCATCGAGGCAGCAAATAATTTTCTAAACATATCCTGTTAAATATAAGACACTATATTTAAATGACATGATGCCGCAGTATTAAATGATCCTAACACCAAGAGATTTCATTGAAGATGTCTCATGTGAGCCGAAAGCTTAGAACCAAATTAATAAAAAATTATCCAAATGTTGGAGAATTTTTGTCTTTATTTTCACCTGAAATTAAAGCCAAAATACGACGTTTAGAACGGCTCATGATTAAACATAATAGACATTCATTGTCTCTTATATTTAACAGCATATGTTTAGAATATATATATATATATATATATATATATATATATATATATATATATATATATTGTTTAATAAATAAAAGCAACGTCCAATCAAAAATATGAGACTACACTAAAATAACCCTTAAAGTGATAACAATATGCCAGATTTATATAAATAAAAACCCATTACTTTTTTTACATATTTGTGTGTGTGTGTGTGTGTGTGTGTGTGTGTGTGAGAGAGAGAGAGAGAGAGAGAGAGAGAGAGAGAGAGAGAGAGAGAGAAGCTCATAAACAATTTGTTTTGTCGATATCTGTTGGGCTTAGCTTCTTAAGATTGCAATGAAATACAAAACTGTGGGGTAACGACAATGCGTTGGAACTTTTGGGGATCAAATCCCGGGAAGCGGTTCTTATAATTTTTTATTTCCACCCCGTCTCATCAAGTCCACTTTTGTTCCTGATATTATTAGACAACCTATGATACACATGCTGATGCGGGCACACGCACGCACGCACGCACACATGAATACTTATGTGTGCATGTGTTCTGTGTATACACATACAGTGACACACACATACACGGACGTATGTGCGTGTGTTTTTGTATGAGTTTTATGTATTTGGGCAGTAATTTTTCGATCATTCAAATTATACAAAACAAAGAAAATATTTCGAGAGGAAAGAATGAACACCTCATATTTTAATATATATATATATATATATATCAGCATGCAGTGTGGGTATAGAACAATCCAAATGAGTTGCCAGTACATACAGTGATAGGATAACTCTCTAAGAGACCTCAAAATATATATGTATATAAATACATATAGAGCAAATGTAAGAAAAATTAAGGCAGATAGGTTATTTCATGGTAAATCGGAAGTGTGGGCCTATTTTAGGCGAACCATCATCAGCTTCCGTCTTTATTTTACAAAGGATTTTACACGATTTTTTGTGTAAAATCCTTTGTAACATAAAGACTGAAGCTGATGACGGTTTTACTGAAAGAGACCTAACCTTCCGATTTACCATGAAATAACGCGTCTGCCTTAATTTTTCTTATATATATATATACTATCAGCCATAATTACTAAGTCACCCCAGTTTTTAAAAAGTATACTATTTTAGTATTTATTGCCAAGTTGATAATTCTAAATGAAAATAGAATTGTTCTTTTGTTATTATTACTTTGTAAAATTTTACAAGGCAAGGAAGCAAAGATGAACTCGTCTGAATCACCCTAAATTTTCTTCATTCTTTCATTGATGAATCTGCAATGTATGTAATTATTAAATATTTATAAATTCATTTGATGCACATGTTATTGGGCAGTATTAACAAAAGAACCATTCTATTTTCATTTACAATTATTTACTTGGCAATAAATACTAAAAAGATGTATGAAATACATCATGTTTTTAAAACACTGGGGTGAACATCATGTTTTTAAAACACTGGGGTGGCCTAACAATCATGGCCGGTAGTGTACACACACACACACACACACACACACACACACACACACACACACACACATATATATATATACATATTCCATTTGTAAATGAGTTATTACGTGACCTAGGTCCAAGCGATTTGAAGACACCACTCATGGTAGAAACCTAGGTCGCATAATAACTCGTTTACAAATGGAAAATATTCAAAAGTTCTACAATATAATTGCATTGAACACTTTTTAATACAAATGTGCACTGGTCTAATCTTATTATGACCAGAAACTAAGTCATTAAGCACAATATATATATATATATATATATATATACATATATTTATATATATATATATATATATAAACATACATACATATATATATATATATAAACATACATACATATATATACAAACATACATACATACATATATATATATATAAACATACATACATATATATATATAAACATACATACATACATACATATATATATATATATGGCGAAATCCAGTTTTAAGATTTCTTGTATTTATAGCATATGTAAATATAACTGACCACTGAGAACAACATCGAGCGGCGCCAGTATGTTTCATGCTTAATAGCAATGTTCTGACAATATGAAATACCATATGCTGTAAGCCTGGATATGGTGGTAATGTAGTGGATAATGACTCTTTATTGTTAATCTGAAAACTGAGTTCCATGTCCAATTGGGTTCGTTACAATCACTTACGCGCAAATACGCTTGAGAAAGGTACGATTCCACATATTCCCCAGAGCTATGGATTAATCAGTAACACTTGTATCACTATAACCATTATTATTTTGTAAAATGTTTTTACAATCTAAGAATATTTTATGGCTTTAAATAGCCTCAAACGGGTTGATAAACAGTAGAAAACGAACCAATCAATGTATAATAGAAGATAAAAACGAAATGTTTAGCCCCATTAAATTCATGGAGTTGATTCTTTTAACTTTTAAATAAGGAACTCTAAAAAAATAACATTTAAATTTCAGGCTCGATTTTTTTCTTTAATGACGTAATAAAAAATAAAAAAACGGTAAAATTATCAGAGTTAAAACGTTTAGAGCTAAGTAAAAATAGAACGTTCAGTTGTCAATTGTAAGTGAAATTATGTTGATAAATTATCTGTTTAGTGCTTAAAATTTGATTTATTTTAAACAAACAAACAGGTAGAATGTATGAGAATAAAAGAATAAAAGAACCTCATTTTTGAGTAAACAGGTCATGTGTATAATCTAATTTATTTTTCATAGGTAAAAAGTACATATTATCGTACATATAAATGTTTTTAAATGATTATCAGTATTGATATAGTTACTGATATATATATATATAGAGAGAGAGAGAATTAATTTTGATTTTATTTTAAATTGATATAGTTTGCATTGCGACATGGACATTTGCTTCGAGATTTTTAACTCGTCATAATATTTGTTTTATTGAGCACTTTAAAAAAAAATAACGTAAATACCGGATAACGCGGATATATATATATATATATATATATATATATATCCAGGTGAAGAGAACTAACAGTTTTACAATTCCGCGTTATCCGGTATATATATATATATATATATATATATATATATATATATATATATAGGTCAAAGAACGGAACATACACCACTTACTTGCTGCCTAGGTTTTGATCACGCTAGTCTCTTTAGGCAATTGTATATTGTTAATTTGTATATATTGACATAAAGTACAAGATATTTAAATGCATGCTTATTAATTAATACTATTTTTGGCACACTACTAATATTGTGCTATGGGTAAATTGTCCCCATTTTACACTATTAATTCCATTTTGGTATGGTTCAGTTGGGCACTATCTGTAAGAAAAAGAGCACCACGACGGAATTCATTCCACCAGAAATTTGGGAATGGCAGCCTGCATTGCTTGTCATTCCCACCAGAAGTTCCAATGCAAACATTTTAGATTGTTTGTTTGTCAGCCTGGGGACAGTGCAGAGGATCTGGGGAGTTGGATGGTATATCCAATCAGCATCATATTTTTCGAGGTGATCAGTTGGGATGACAACACTATCCTTTTTATTCATTTTGCCCCAGGACATCAGGCTCAACATCGGGTGCTTAAAGTGCTGCCCCGGGTTAAGTGTGTGGCTGCTGGAAAACCCTATGTTTGGCAGCAGGAGTCTTTTCTGTGCTACACAAGCAGGAGAACAAACTCGTAGCTGTCAGACAATTTCTGCGACGACATCACACCCTACATTTGTCCAACAAACTCCCCCAGTCAGCAACACTCTGATTATTATGTGTGGGTTCAGATGTGTGTTGTGGTGCAGTGGATATCGGCACGAAACGAGAAATCGTGGGGCTGAGTTCGAATTCCAGTTGAATTCCTTGCAATCACTTACGCGCAAATACCCTTGGGAAAGGTATTAATCCGTCTCTTTCCTTCATTTATGGACAGATTGGATTCTATAGCCTTGGCTGGCAGCCAGTCTACTACAGAAAACAATGGCAACCTACTGCGGGATAATCTTCTGCCCAGTCAGTCATGTCTCTTTCGAGAAATGATCGCCGAAAACATTTCAAGCGACAGGCCAACAAAACTTGTAACCCTAAAGATGAAGTGAAGGCAAAGATTATGGCAGCATTCATTAACTTAAACAAGGAGACCGTCTAGAAAAGAGTCAGAAGGTTCAGATTCGTCTGGATACTGTGGTTGAAGCCAATGACGATGTTTTAAAT
This sequence comes from Ascarosepion bandense, assembly GCA_037127315.1. Classification (NCBI taxonomy): domain Eukaryota; kingdom Metazoa; phylum Mollusca; class Cephalopoda; order Sepiida; family Sepiidae; genus Ascarosepion; species Ascarosepion bandense. Next base: position 3,438,309 of record JBBBDQ010000273.1, on the reverse strand, counting down.
AAATTTACTCTTTAGTATTTCAAGATATTTTTGAGTAGTATTGCTAATGTTTTAAAATGATATATCAGTGTTTTTTCATTTCTGCCTAATTTAGACAACAATTCATCCATTGCACTGTGTGTGTGTGTGTGTGTTTGTGTGTGTGTCTATATATATATACGCGGATATATATATATATATATATATATATATATATATATATATATATATATCTTACACCAAGAAAACAACTAGAGCAAACTACAGATTCTCGGGGTAATATTCATTAAAACACTTAAGCCGCCATTTAATTGATTCAGCTATGAATACTGTAGTAATGTTCTAAAATGTTTGTAAAAAGAACAATTTTTCATGCTTTAACACATGAATGACCATACCATGATATTATAGCATATAAAAAAATTACATTTTGGATAATTTTAACATTCTAATGAACGCTAGCAATTTGTCAATCTTTATATTTGAAGCAGAAAAAAAATTTACAACAATTTTACTTACACAGTTTTGCGGTTATTTTTTGTTACCATAACTAACATCCTGAAGATGATCTCGGAAAGAGATTGAAAGTACTTGGGTACGTTGAGAAATGAATGATAATAACATCTGTCACCGTTACAGTTCACTTCTAACATCTTTCAATTATAATACACGAAAGATTATATGTGAATATGAACGGATTTTATTAAAACTAAGCAGACACAACGTTTTCAATTTAATTAGTCTGACATGTCTGGAAAAGAATTTGCTGCCTAAATGCACTAATTTTAAATATATATATATATATATATATATATATATATATATATGATGTTGAATGTTAATATATATATATATATATATATATATATATATATATATATATTCAACATCAGTTAGTTATATATATATATATATATATATATATATATATATATATACTTCTCACAACTGCAAATATTTGAGTAGACGCTGTTTTGTTTTTTACATAGTGTATATTTAAATATTAAATATTGTGATAATAGAAAATTGAGGTGAGATGTAAGTAGCTTGTAAATTTAATGTGGAACATCTAAAGATTAAATCACTTTTTCTATATTGTTGTTTTAGTAAATTGCTTTCTATATAAATTAAGGTAGAATGTTTTTTATAAATCACGATTTTGACAAGACTCATTATGTATAAATTAATATATTTTTAAAATCCATCATTATTTTCCTTTATATTTTGTGACTACTCCTGTACAAATAAACATTCATGTTTGTAAAACAGTAAAATTTAATATATCAATAGTTTCTTGTAGCTACAGTTTAATAAAGTTTTTTTGAATAAGGTTATAAATGTTTCATTTATTTATACGCATATCAGTGCACATCGAATCTCAAATGTAATTCCTATCCAGAGGCGAATTTTCTTTAATAAAACTTACGATCTTTAGCCAGATAAATATTAAATTTCACTGTTATAAAACACGTGTACTCATAACATAGTAAATATGATATGCTTTAGGATATGAAAATTTGTTTGTTTTTCAGAATATGCTTTGGTTGGAAAAATGATGACACAAAGAAATATATATATATATATATATATATATATATATATATATATATATAGCAGGTCGGTCCAAAGGTTTTCGCCGATTTATAAAATGGGTATTTTAAGTCATTGTAATTTATTTTATACATATTGTTATAACTTAAACATATCACCATGATTAATTTATAACTTTTCTCTCTGATTATTAGAGAGCAAAGGTCGTTAATTGTTATGAATAAAGATTTTCAAAACACAGAGTTTTTCATTTTCAAGATGAAATTTTAAATTCTTCAAAATCTTTTGCACCCACGCAATATATATATATATATATATATATATATATATATATATATATATATATATACATAAACATACAAGGATTATTATTTCAAATAATTTGCAGTTTATATTTTCAATCACCCCACTCACGTAAGGGGAAATTTTCTAAACCGCTGTTAATATATGATACATGTTAATAAAAAGAGTAGAGTAATTATTTTTAAATACAAGCAAAGATAATTACCGTTACCTGAAAAAAAGAACCGTTTTGTGAAAAAGGCTTCTAACTATATATTTATTTTGTCTTTTTATATATATATATATATATACGCGTGTGTGTGTGTGTGTGTGTGTGTGTGTTTGTACTATCTAAACGAAGGAAAACAACATTTATAGACATTGACATAGGCTAAATTTAAATTCAACAAATACCAACGGCTACAATATATATATATATATATATATGAAATTGCTTGTTGACGATAATATACTACACCCCTTATATAACAAACAAAAACCTTTAAATTCTCCAAGCCTTCTATATCAAAATCAAACAACCGATACTTAACAAAACTTATTACGAGTGTAGCAGTAACGTATTGATGTGCATATAACAAATATTTAATACCATTTTGCATTTTCATCAGTTTCGTGTCAGCTCTTTAATACTGAAATGTTTGTTTTGCTGTAAAATTCGAAGCAATAACGGATAAATTAAAAATAGTAAAATAATTACAGTCCGTGTGCGCGCATGTTTAAAAAATCACTATCATAAGGGAATGTAGATTTAATCTAAGTTAAAGTAAGTTTTATTTTGTAAATTACCCCTGACAATGATAGCTGGAAAATTCGAAACTACTTGTAAACTACGTGTTAAAAAAAAAAAAAAAATAATAACGTGCCTTTCATAATTAATTCCAGCTTAACATCAAGAAACTGATTAAAGAACTGGAAAGGATCAGTAAAAAATAAGTAGACACAATATGTCTATATTATTCAATTAAAGATGTTTGACTGAAGATATGCTGCTTATGTGCATATATGGTTGTCGAATCTGGTAAGTTAATTTATTGCTACACACAAAAAAAAAAGCCCAAAGCATCTTTAGAAAAATTTTGATTTCATTCCGAACGCAAGACGCCAAACCTATCATACGTGAGCGAAACCCGTTGTCGTTGAATAAAGATTTTGCTTCACACACACACACATATATATTTATACATATACGTATATATATGTATAGATATACATACGCATATACATATGTATATGTTATGTACATATTCGAATATATGGCACATTAACATACGCTTTATGCATATATATGTGTGTGTGCGTGTGTATATGTGTGCATTTCTACATATACGCACATAAAGAATTTTAAACAGCATATGCATACAAACATGCACACAAAAACACGCAGACATATATATATATATATATATATATATATATATATATATATATATATATATATCTGCGGATATTTAACAGCATATGTTTAGAAAATATATATATATGTGTGTGTGTGAGTGTGTGTGTATGTGTATTTATGTAATAGAATTTGGGAACATCTGTTTAAAGAGGTTTCGCTAATGGATCGACTTCATCAGAATAAAATTTATTCACAAAAATCTTATGATTAATATACTGAGTAATTTTAACTATAGGTGTATGGTTACAGAGATTAGATTGTAACTATTTTTTTTTAAACAGATATACACTTAAATAAAACGTTGTAATCAGTAAAAATCTATTTGTTATATTAAGACCGTTTAAGGAAATTTAGGTGTTTAACGTAAAAACTTAGTCTTATATATATATATATATTGTTAAATATAACAGAGAATGAATGTCTATGATATTTAATCATGAGCAGTTCTAAAATTGATAACGCCCATGCAAGCTCGCTGTAAATGGTTCATGTGACCCAAAACCTTAGAACCAGAATAATTAAAATATATCCTAATGTTGGAGAATTTTTTAACTTTATTTTCACCTGAAATTAAAGACAAAATACGATGTTTGCAACGGCTCATGATTAAGCATAATAGACATTCATTGACTGTTATATTTAACAGTGTATCTTTAGAAAATTTTCTGATGCGTCGATACAGTATATATATATATATATATATATATATATATTGAAAAATAATCCCTGATGAGTCAGTACATCATAATTATACCTCACGAAACTTTTCCACATTAATTATATATATATATATATATATATTACAAAAATGTGAAAGAACACATAGATGAAAACCCACTGTTCAAGCAATTAGTTTTATATATATATATATATATATATATATATATATATATATATATCAGACTGTTCATATCTATCTATCTATCTATCTATCTATCTATCTATCTATCTATCTATCTATCTATCTAAATTATTTATTTCCGGAAATAATCTTCTTTCACTTGCCAGTGACTTAGACTATTTGCCACTAACAACGCAACCCCGCTTGTCCCTATGAACAGAGAAAACGTTTCCATGCAACTTCAGTCGCCTGACACATTTATAGCCGATAGCGCCTTCACTACATATAGTATCACTCCGCATGGCATAGCTCGTAGTAAATTCATGATAATGATGGCTTTAATGACGTTTTATCCCTGTTTCACAAAATAAACATTAATGTATACATTGGATGTTACTTCTTAAAACTTATAGTCTCAGGCGGGCCAATTTTAAATCCACTTCTTCACCAATTCCACTTCATCCATTCCTGCTCGCTGATTGCAGCTTCCATTTCCTCCCTACCACAAGAAACCGCCTTTTTCGATAAAGCCCAATCACAAACTGTCTTGTTCAACGAACTCAAATTCAGTGCTCAATATTCTCGCTGTTTTGGCAAAGTTTCATTTTATCCAAGGTTAGTTTAACACTGTCTTCAAAAAAAAAAAAAATTATTATTCTCTATATTTCCTTTCTTATTTATCAATAATGCTTCCTTAAACAATATTATTGAAAAAAAAAAAAAAAAAAAAAAAAAAAAGAACAACAGTCAAAAATATCATCTATGAATACAGCCACCATGTGCTAACCGTGTTTGGAATATAAAACAATCCTATGACTGTAGATAGATACATACATAAAAGAATTAATAGATTCATTTAAAAGCAAAAATAAAATCATCCTTGATTATGACTAAAGGTATAGCCGAAAGCAGTACGACATACAAAAAATTTGGATAATTTCCTAATAAGTTCAGTAAAGAAAAATTAAGAACACAAGAAGAATTTAATAAAAAAATTAACCACAGTAACTTGTAAGTCATTTTTAATGAAACAAAGTTAAAAGGGGGATTACTACCATTATATATATATATATATATATATATATATATATATATATATATATATAGTTGTCAGTCCGTAAACGGTGAGGATAATCCAACAGGATTTCCTTAATATAAATTATTAATAGGTAAATCCATATAGAGAGCTCGATGGGTGTTAACCAGAGCGATATATTATTTCTATTATGTTCTCTCTTCATTTTAAGAAAACGTTCATTCCGGCAGAAATTTTATGCCAGATGCAGGAAATATTGTAAAAGGGTCTGATGATATGAGCTAATTAAGACCATTGAAATGAACTATAGTTTATAACTAATATGACGTGTTGAGTTTTCCTTTATAAACTATATATATATATATATATATATATATATATATCGTTGAATATGACAGACAACAATTTGTTGATGTGTTTTTTATTGAATTTTTCTAGTACTCTTAATTTTTTCGTTTAGTCGGATTGCCAAAACGGTCTGTAGTGTCTTTTGTTTAAAGTGCTTTCGGCATTTTTTGTTAATTTCTTTTTACAGTTGATTTTTAAGATGCAGTTGTGTGATGCAAATTTACAAGTAGAATGTATAAGTTTGTATTTTAAAAAATGCGGGGAACATGATCAGATAAAGTGTAATTTCTTTTTCGTCAGAAAAAGTGTGTATTCCTAAGAGAACATTTTCTACGTTGTCTCATCATCTTCACACACACACACACACACACACACACACACATATATATATATATATATATATATAAAGTGTGTAAAAGCTGCGACAGGTCGTGTCATGATTGAAAGCAAGTTTCTGAAGATTGCATTTAAACTTGAAACAGACTGTCGACATTCGATATTAACTTCCATGTACATTTTATATTTACATATGCTCTATCTTTTGCACCTTGCCCATAAATATAGCATACCTTAAGAAGTGAATATGACAATATAGATGAAGACAACAGTCCGAACAATGTAAATAGTGTAAATAATTAAAATACCTCATCTCAGAAATATAGACAGATCCTGAAGAGGGCCAGCGAATACTATGGCCGAAACATTGTGAATATGACAATAAAGATGGGTAAACACTCCGAACAATGTAAATAGTGTAAATAATTACAATACCTCATCTCGTAAATGTAGAGAGATTCTAAAGAAGGCCGTAGTATACTATGGCCGAATCATTGTGAATGTGACAATAAAAATGAGGACAACAATCTAAACAATATAAATAGTGTAAATAATTACAATTCTTTATCCCAGAAATATAAACAGATATTGAAAATAAATATGGCAACAAAGATGAGGACAACAGTCTGAACAATGTAAAAAGTGTAAATAATTATAATACCTCATCTTAGAAATATAGACAGATGTTGATGGTGAATATGGCAACAAATATGAGGAAAACAGTCCGAACAATGTAAATAGTGTTAATGATTGCAATACCTCATCTCAGAAATATCGACAGATGTTGATGGTGAATATGGCAACAAATATGAGGACAACATAGCTAACAATGTAAATAGTGTAAATAATTACAATGCCTCATCTTAGAAATATAGACAGATTTTGAAGGTGAATATGGCAACAAAGATGAGGACAAAAGACCAAACAATGAAAATAATGTAAAAATTACAATCCCTCATCTGAGAAATATAGACAGATATTGAAGGTGAATATGGCAACAAAAATGAGGACAACAGTCCGAACACTGTAAATAATTTAAATAATTACAATACCTTATCTCAGAATTATATACAGTTATTGAAGGTGAATATAGCAACAAAAATGAGGGCAACAGTCCAAACAACGAAAATAATGTAAATGATTACAATACCTCATCTCAGAAATATAGACAGATATTGAAGGTGAATATGGCAACAAAAATGACAACAGTCCGAACAATGTAAATGGTGAAAATAATTACAATACCTCATCTCAGAAATATAGACAGATATTGAAGGTGAATATAACAAAAATGACAACAGTCTGAACAATGTAAATAGTGTAAATAATTACAATACCTCATCTCAGAAATATAGACAGATATTGAAGGTGAATATAACAACAAATATGAGGACAATAGTTTGAACAATGTAATAGTGTAAATAATTACAATACCTCATCTCGGAAATATAGACAGATATTGAAGGTGAATATAACAACAAATATGAGGATAACAGATCGAACATCGAAAATAATGTAAATAATTACAGTACAAAAATGTAGACAAGTATAGCATAACTTGAAGCTAAATGTTTTATGTACTGTGTGCGATGGTTAAATTGTCGCTATTTTATATTTTTAATTTTTGGCATGCGTGTGGTTTACTTTTGTTTTTCTTGACTGCACAGTATAATAGTAACGGTTGGACACCTTCAAAGTAAACCATGACACAAATCAAGCCGCCAGAAATTTGGAAACAAATGTTTGCTGCTTGGCATTCGCACCAGAAGCTTCAGTACAACTATCTCAGAGCATTTGGATGACAATTAGATGAAAGTACAAAGGATTCGAAATGAGTTGGTGAACCTAATGATGATTAGATTCATCACCGTGGGCAGTTGATCAAAAGATTAAACACGTAGTGCCTTGAGGAGACAGTTCTGCTCTGGGTCGAAAAGGTGATTGCTGGAAGACATTATGTCTGGTAACAGGATTCTTCACCATATCACACAAGTAAGAGAATCCAGTCATGACTCTCAGAGAATTTCTGTGACCACATCACCCCTTACATCTGGCCACCTAACTCCCCAGTTTTTCAACCCCCTTGATTATTATGTGTGGGGCACAGTTGAGCGAGAGATCAACAAAATTTCCTTGTAACACCAAAGATGAACTGAAGGCAAGGATTATGGCAGCATTCACAAACTTAAAAAAAATATAGCTACAAAAGAATTGCAGAAGAGTCATCTGGAGGCCATCATTAAAGTCAATGGTGATTTTAGTGAATAAATTTACTCTTTCGTATTTCAATGTATTTTTGTGTAATTTTGTAAAATATATCTATCAGACAATTGCTGTGACCACACTACCCCTTACATCTGGCTACATAACTCCCCAGGCTGCAACCCCACCTTGATTATTATGGGTAAGATGCAGTTGAGCGAGAGAGCAACAAAACTTTTTATGACACCAAAGATGAACTAAATGGAAGGATTATCGGATTATTCACAAACTTTAAGAAGAATACAGCCACAAAAGAATTGCAGAAGAGTCATCTGAAGGCCATCATTAAAGTCAGTGGCGATTTTAGTGAATAAATTTACTCTTTAGTATTTCAATATATTTTTGTGTGATTTTGTCAGTCAGATATTTAAAAAAAAAGATGTCAGTGTTATTTAATTTTTGCGTTATTTAGGCGACATGCTATTTATCTGTAATGAGAAATGTGTAATATTGGATGACAAATTGACCGGAATGCAGATATATGAGACAATTTTGAAAATGTCTACTTTGACATATTTCCCTAATTAACCAGCTTCATAAAATATATTATTCTTCAGATAATATCATATATATATCTATGCATAAAAAAAACATAAACACGCACTCACACAGTTTAAATATATTTGCATACAAGTGTCTTTATATTAGGAAAGCCATTTAAAATTTGTATTAGTTCAAAGAAGATCATTTTCGAATATATTTATGAATATTTATGAGAAAGTGGGAAAAGTTTTTATGCGAAGCGTTTCGTCCTTCAGAACTTCATTGGATTAAAATGATCACAAAATGCGTCGTACGGAAACTTTTCCTAATATTTCATCGTTTTTGCTTAAAGTTGTTTTTAGAAAATTATACGTGTTTAAAATAAATATAACGGGACATGTTTCATGGGTATTTACAAATTAAAAATCACAATTATCAATGACATTAATTTTTGTCTTAGCAATTCATCCCTGAAGATGATCTCAGATTAGAGTGAAAGTACTTGGGAAAATACAATAAAAGAAAAAACAACGGTGCCTTTCTTAATGAATTTAAAATCAACATGAAAAAACCCATTAAAATAAATGGACATATGTCCGGATTATTCAAACAAACATGCTTGAATATATATATATATATATATATACACACGCACACACACACCCATTACGCTCTCACACCCTGATTGAGCACTCTGGAAGAATGGGAAACTTTGAAAAACAGTAGCTACTCTGGCATATACGCATCGTTTATTCAGCAATAAAATAGAACACTTTCAGCTATTGCGCGTGTATATTGATAATATACACGCTAAAAAGTCTGCCTCCTTCTACAGAGCGCCCATAGCTCAGAGGTAGAATCACCGACTGACGCCAATTCGGTCGGGTTTCGATCCTGGGTAAAGAGCGATCGGTTGTTTGGCCGTGCTGATGGGCTGTGGTGCCACGAGGCAGGTCTGTCTGTGGATGACTATATATATATATATATACATATATATATATATATATATATGGAGAGAGAGAGAGAGAGAGGCAGAGAGAGTTTACAAATATATATAAATGCATTCACGAATATTTTTTAAATATAGTTTAAGAAAAAACTATTTAACATACACTAGCATGTTTTTCGGAGTTAAATTTAACTTTTATCAAATTTATAGATTTCAATAAACTTCTGTCAATACATCGGTCACCGCAAATACCAGTAAAATTCAAATGTTTATATAACGCCATAAATAGTCTCTTGCTTTTAAGAAACGCATGAAACCAGGTAAGTGTGAAATTGTATGGTCTTGTTAGACAACCACTTTAGGAGAAAGAAAATTATAAATTCAAAACAGTTAATGCTCTCGATAAATGGAATCACATATTCATTGTTTTTGTAATTGTACTAATAGATGTATTTTCGTATATATACATAAATGTTTGTGTGCGTGTTTGTGTATGTGTGTGCCTGTGCATCATTTAGAATCTAAAGAAATTATTAATTCAAGAGATATCATGAGAAAATTTTTATGTCAACGGGTTCATTACGGAAAAAAACTGATTGCCATAATCCGTTTTCCTCTTGCCATTCCTTCCATGTGTCGTCATAGAAATTAGTACAAATTACAATAAGTATTCTTTTCTTACAATTAGTCACAATAAGGTTTTTTTTTAAATTTTGGCTAAGCAGTTAATTCCTCCCTACCTACCACTACTAACTCAAGGATCAAGCCACATGTCTCGCACTACCAAAGAAGAAATTACTACTAAAATTTCGCTAGATTAACCCTATAAAAGCCAATAGAGAAAAAAATAAAATTTTGAAATTTAAATACCAGAATAAAGAGTGGGCGACCATTAGCATGTGTTGTCATAGAAATAACTATAAATTGCAATAATTATCCTATTCTTCTAATTAGATAAAATGAGTATTTTTTAAAACTTGGTTAGGCAGTTACTTCCCCACCACCTACCAGCTCGGAATAAACGCTCTTCGTTGTATTCAAAGTAATAGATCTCACTCAGTCAAAAAAAAAAAAAAAAATGAAAAGAAACTTAACTACACCAAAACAAAACTCTCTTGAAAATAGCTAAGGATTTGGCCGAAGGCTCTTGGCACAATTGACAGTACGTTCAGTTTTTGTACTCCCCACACTCCTACCAAACAGAAAGATGTAAGAAAGTAGGAAAAAACTAAATATAAAAGTAATAAATTTTTACTTGCCCTCATATTTGACGAAATATGTTTTAAAAAATAGCTGTTCAATATATATATATATATATATGTGTGTGTGTGTGTGTGTGTGTGTGTGTGTGTGTGTGTACTGTTGAGTTGTGATAATGTTTAGTGCCAAGATTGTTGCTTTTTAGTAATTTTACTGATAAAATTATTTTGGCAAGCAGGGTTTTTTTTTCATCGTAAAGGGCTCGACATCAGAGTAAAAATAGAGCATTTATAGTTTTAATCCAAAAAATTTGTCACTTTAATTGAGCAAGTTCATGCCTGAACCTGCTCGTGTATATGCGTGTGTGTGCGTGTGCATGTGCGTGGGTAAGTATGTGTGTGCGAGCGTTTGTGTATTCGTGTGTGTATGTGCGCGTGTGTGCGTGTATGTGTGTGTGTACGCGCGTGCGTGTGCGCATAAACAATTTAGAGAATTCTTGGTAACTGTAATTATAAAAAAAGCAGATATTTTGATGGTAGATATTTGTAACAATAAATAATAATGTCAACGAAAGTAAAAAAGATTTTGACAAAATAATAAACATGTAATAATAAAAACAAAGGGTATAATAGTCAGTGCCATACATGATACACGTTTTGGGCGATCATGTCTCGAAAGAGATATGACTGACTGGGGATCCCGCGGTAGGTTGCCATTACTTTATGGGGTAGACTGGTTGCCGACCAAGGCTATAAAATCCTATCTGTTCTATTATTTAACCCATAACTGGAGGGAAGAGACGGATTAATACCTTTCCCAAGGGTATTTGTGCGTAAGTGAATGCAAGGAATTCAATTGGAATTCGAACTCGGCTCCCTGATTTGCCGTTCCGAGTCGATGTCTACTGCAAATTCACAATAATAGTAAGAAGCATTAACGTCATATTAAAAAAGAATCTATTAATATCTAATATACCAAAATCAAACAAATACAACAGTTTAAATATCTTAAGAAGTTTACTAAGAGTGACATCAAAACTCACAGACCCAATAAAATAGCCAAGAGTGCATTCTAAATGCTTGGCAAAATATTGAGAGAAAAATAAAAATAAAATTACTGAAATGTTATGTGATATTTGACCTCCTATACGGCAGTAAATATTTGATAATCTCTCTAAAGTTGAAGAACTAACTTGAAAAAACAGAAATGTCGTTCTACAGAAGGATGCTCTGCATAGACCATGTGATCAACGAAAAGATTTTAAAGAAAATCGAAACAAGAAGGACACTTATGCTTAAAGTCAGGAAGATACGGTTGCAATTTCTCGGGCACACTATGAGGAAAGACGGTTTATAAATAAACAGGACCGACTGAGCGGGGAAAGGCAAAATAACAGCTAACAGTGAGCATGAGTAAATGGTTGGCGAAACAGGGTGTAGGATAAATAATAAAAAGACATTTATTAAGAGCTACAAAGGAGAGGAAATTGTGGAGAGTCATCATCGCCTACATCTTGAGGGAACACTGCACTTAAAGAAGGAATTCTCTTCCGCATACTTGCTTTCCTGACAGTTACAATCTCCAGGAGTTCAAATGTAAAGTCAATAGTCATCTCCTGTCTCACTAACTTACATCCTTTCTCTCTCATGCTTTTCTACAGCCACCCCACTATCATCAGTACTCTCTTCCTGACATCCCCTGCAACCCTTCACTACTCATAACATTCCTCCTCGTCCACCCCACTCTCATCAGTAATTTCTTCCTTCTCCTACTCCCTTCCTGACACCACCTGCAACCTCTCACTCCTCAACATTACTCCTATGTAACCCCTGCATAACAGTGGCAGTAAAATGCCTTGCTTGGGGCGACACGATTATATATAAAAAAAGAAGAATATCTTTAGAATGTACTTTGCTTACATTCCGGATACGAAGACAAAGTTGGTTTAATTAATTATTAAAACTCTTAATTGCGCCTTTCTCTGACGTAACTTAGTTGTTTGAAGTACTCCTAAATATAAATAGGACACATGTTCGAACCTTGCCAAAAGGCATAATTTCTTTATGCCAGCAGTAGATAAGCTAATTTTATATTTCGTGTATGATATGATCCCCTTAAAATTAGCTTCAAAATTAGATTTTCAAAAGTTGCGGTATTTCCAGAATTTAAAATAACGAAATTAAGATATCTCTTTTCCAATCTTCTCACTTTGTTTTTTTTTTTTTTCAATTGGAGTAGATAGATCTATCTATCGCCCGGTTCACACTTCACCCATGTCTGTTGAACAGGTTAAGAGGCTCATCCCTTGTTCCCTGTTTAGGATGTGGTTTCCGGCAATTCTCTTTTCCAATCTTCTCGCTTTGTTTTTTTGTTTTTGTTTTTGTTTTTCAATTGGAGTAGATAGATCTATCTATCGTCCGGTTCACACTCCACCCACGTCTATTGAACAGGTTAAGAGGCTCATCCCTTGTTCCCTGTTTAGGATGTGGTTTCCGGCTTTATCTTTTCCAATCTTTTCACTATTATTTACCAAACATATTGTTTTCATTAATTTCTGCAGGGTGTGATGGGTGTACGTATCCCTTTAAAAATCCGCACCAAGATACTGCTGTGGCTATCTCACGAGTCTCTCGCATTATTACATGAAAACGATTGACAGAATACCAAAGTACACGGAATTTTGCCAAGTTTTTTTACAAGTTTTCAAAAAACATTAGAAAACTAATTCGAAACCCATAGAATATCATAAAATGCTTAAGAATATCATAAAATGCTTAACAAACATACCCTAGCCGTCGTGCATAATAAAACATAAGTAAACGAAAACTGCTTTTGTACATTACTTTATAGCTCGCCATTTACACATACTGAGTGAAAGCCTATGTATAAAACATATATAGTGATTGTTCAAATCTTATACAGTTACTTTTCTGTCATAAATGAAAAAAAAAACATATATATATTGTTGAAAAAACAGGCACAGAATTCCGTCTTCAATTCAATAACCATTAAAAAAAACCATCAAAGACAACAATTTTCCTGTCGCTGCACACTTCAACCAACCGTTCCGCAACATTAATGACATCAAACGCGTGCTTTTAGCGTCCTGATTCAACAGCTGACAAGAATGACGCAGACTGAAGATAAAGAAAACATTTTCAAATAGAATCACACATTATGGATGAAACAGGGATTTGGGTTTACTCAGAGAATATGGTTTCCTTAGGGAGTCTTCTAAGATTCCGACTTTAAAATCTCTCTCTTCGTCCTTCAATTTAGTCCTTCAATTTAGTCAAAAGGCCTACGAATATAACATATATATCACATAAATTATTAATAATACACCTTTAAGTGCCAAGTATAGGTGCGTCGTCAGAGTTGTTGCTACTATGTCACTAGAAGTTTCGGGTTTAAATAAAAAACAGATTTCTTCGATAGGCGGCCCGACCGAATATGATCAGTATTCGGCCTGCACCCAGACTAAAAAATTGCTACTAGATTTAGGATGTGCATGATATAAGTTCCCCTGGAAAACAGCAATCAATCATGATTTCACGTGGGCTATTCGATGTTATGGATCGGGTATGCTCGGTTGTTGTGAACTTCCTACATACGGTCAAAACAGGGTATTTTTGGAGGAAGAGTAGATAACAAACTAATATATATATATATATATATATATATATATATATATATTAATTATAATTTAGAACATGTACAAACTACAAACTACAAAAAATTGCACATTTTTTCGACACTGAAAGAACAATATCTTATCAGATAGTTAATATTACTATCATTATTAACTACTTGATGAGACATTGTTACATTGTTCTTTCAATGTCAAAACAAAATGTACAATTTTGTAGTAGCTTGTACATGTTCTAAAGTATAATTAATAACAAATATTCATTGCTCTATTATATTGAGCACTGTTTTAAATTAATGGTTTGAACGTTGCAATCATTTTCTTCGTTCCTTATTTATTTGGAGATAGATAGATAGATAGATAGATAGATAGATAGATAGATAGATATCCGTGAAAGTTATCATCTTAAAAATATACTTTTTTTTTTTTTTTTTTTTTTTTAATCATATCACCCCGAGCAAGGCAGTAACGCCACTGATGCGCAGGGGGCTACGTAAGGGTAAAAAGAATGGAAAAGAGAAAGCCGAAAACCGCATCCTAAACAGGAAACAAGGGATGAGCCTCTTCACCTGTTCAATAGATGTGGGTGGAGTGTGAACCGGGCGATAGTTTAGTCTATCTACTCCAATTGAAAAAAAAAATAAAATAATAAAGGAAAAGAGTGAAAAGATTGGAAAAGAGAAAACCGGAAACCGCATCCTAAACAGGAAACAAGGGATGAGCCTCTTCACCTGTTCAATAGATGTGGGTGGAGTGTGAACCGGGCGATAGTTTAGTCTATCTACTCCAATTGAAAAAAAAAATAAAATAATAAAGGAAAAGAGTGAAAAGATTGGAAAAGAGAAAACCGGAAACCGCATCCTAAACAGGAAACAAGGGATGAGCCTCTTCACCTGTTCAATAGATGTGGGTGGAGTGTGAACCGGGCGATAGTTTAGTCTATCTACTCCAATTGAAAAAAAAAATAAAATAATAAAGGAAAAGAGTGAAAAGATTGGAAAAGAGAAAACCGGAAACCGCATCCTAAACAGTAAACAAGGGATGAGCCTCTTCACCTGTTCAATAGATGTGGGTGGAGTGTGAACCGGGCGATAGTTTAGTCTATCTACTCCAATTGAAAAAAAAAAATAAAATAATAAAGGAAAAGAGTGAAAAGATTGGAAAAGAGAAAACCGGAAACCGCATCCTAAACAGGAAACAAGGGATGAGCCTCTTCACCTGTTCAATAGATGTGGGTGGAGTGTGAACCGGGCGATAGTTTAGTCTATCTACTCCAATTGAAAAAAAAAATAAAATAATAAAGGAAAAGAGTGAAAAGATTGGAAAAGAGAAAACTGGAAACCGCATCCTAAACAGGAAACAAGGGATGAGCCTCTTCACCTGTTCAATAGATGTGGGTGGAGTGTGAACCGGGCGATAGTTTAATCTATCTACTCCAATTAGTTTAATCTATCTACTCGGGAACCCCTTCCTAAACTAGAAACAAGGCGATCAACTCTACTCCTGTCCAAAAGAAGGGGGTGGAGTGTGAGACCTGGCGATAGAAGGTACTATCTACTCCAATTAAAAAAAATAAATATGTGACTGAAGTTAATGAAGTTTTAACTTAGTATAAGTCAAACCTAAATTTCATAATTAAGAACAATTTACACAAAAATTAGGCAGAAAAGATAAGAACCGAAAAAGAATAAAATAAAATAAAAAATACAAGTAAAAATAAGTAAATAAATAATTCAAAAAATAATAAAAAATAAGATCACACTGGCTAAACTCACCAAGTTGCAGGCTTGCTGACAGAAAAAAGTTAAGAAAATTTCAAAAATTATCTTCATTCTGTTTCTTCTATACAGTTCTGGAGAGTTCTGGAGAGATTAAGTTACCTTAAGCAAGCAGTAACAGACAGTAGTGTGATGGAGGGGGGAATCACCTCCAAGCCATGTGTCCAGTTAGCAAAGGAATGACAGAGAACAATAAAAAAAAAAAACAAAAAAAAAACATGGCCGGTCTTAGAATTCCTACATATAACCAAAACCCTAATATACCAAACCTAAATTTCATAATTAAGAACAATTTACACAAAAATTAGGCAGAAAAGATAAGAACCGAAAAAGAATAAAATAAAATAAAAAATACAAGTAAAAATAAGTAAATAAATAATTCAAAAAATAATAAAAAATAAGATCACACTGGCTAAACTCACCAAGTTGCAGGCTTGCTGACAGAAAAAAGTTAAGAAAATTTCAAAAATTATCTTCATTCTGTTTCTTCTATACAGTTCTGGAGAGTTCTGGAGAGATTAAGTTACCTTAAGCAAGCAGTAACAGACAGTAGTGTGATGGAGGGGGGGAATCACCTCCAAGCCATGTGTCCAGTTAGCAAGGGAATGACAGAGAACAATAAAAAAAAAAAAAACAAAAAAAAAAACATGGCCGGTCTTAGAATTCCTACATATAACCAAAACCCTAATATACCAAACCTAAATTTCATAATTAAGAACAATTTACACAAAAATTAGGCAGAAAAGATAAGAACCGAAAAAGAATAAAATAAAATAAAAAATACAAGTAAAAATAAGTAAATAAATAATTCAAAAAATAATAAAAAATAAGATCACACTGGCTAAACTCACCAAGTTGCAGGCTTGCTGACAGAAAAAAGTTAAGAAAATTTCAAAAATTATCTTCATTCTAATTGAAAAATAAGAGAAAAATGCGATAAGCATAAATACAGAATAAAATAAAATATTTCATTTAAAGATTGAAAACTTTCAAATTTTGAACAGATTATCTCAGTTTAGAGAAAAATGTTCTGCATGTTTACTTTATTAAAATTAGGTTCTATAAGAAATCCCCTACTCACAAATACATGTATGGCTGGCCCCTCGTATCTAAATTTGCCTGTTTACTAAAAAGGCTAGCTAATCCTCATTGCAGACGCGTGTTCAAGCACATTTGTGTTTGCTCAACACCCGCAGAGCCCACTGTGGTGTATACCAAACTATGCTAAACGGACCTTGGTTACAGTTTTGGGGGAGAGCGCGTTTTCAGACGTGAACAACATGTAGAACAAGCCTTTCGGTCTCGATTGCACTGTAACTTCATACTAGCACACCCATCGACTGTTACCAGGTTTCACTCAGAAGGTTTCGGTAAACCTGTGGTATGTTTTTCATGTACTTTCCACCAGACATTAAGAATTCACCTTCCTGACAAATCGACCATGGCGAGATTCGAAACGAAGCTTCATGGTCAGAAAGCAAACGGTCACGTGCCCATACATACATACATACATACATACATACACAAACGCACATACACGCACACACAGTTAAATATATTAAAAAACTATTGACCATGTGGCCATTTTAGTTGTGCGACGTGTTTCGGTCTTTAGAACTTCATCAGACTAAAAACACGGTTACCTTGATACGATTCCACATGCGCTTGCACGAGAAATGACACTGAAAATTTTAACTTTTAAATTTAAATAACAACATTTCAACGTTTCCTCTTTGTTGCCAGATATTTTCTTCAATCTGCGACATTTGATAACAGATATAATAAAAATATAAACAAAACAAAAAAGAAACTAGATTGAAATTGGTTAGAATATATATATATATATTCAAACACGTATTTATAAAAGAAGAATTAAATTTAAAAATTAGAATTCTCAGTGTGCCCCACCTCTCCATACGCATGTGTAATTACATCAACAGAAGCATCACTATTTTAAAATTTTGTATTTATATAAACTTTTTCACTGTGTATGTGATGTATGTTTCGAATGTTAGTGTGATTGTGCGCATGCAAGTATGTAATCAGGTAAATCAATAAGTCAATAGATTGATCTGAAATTTTCACTGTCTAATGTTAGAACTTTGTAATAAATATTCCTCACTAAATTAAGGGCATTCATAAGAGAAGGAGAATATGTTAATTTAAAAAACAAATATATTGAGCGTAATCTATTATTTTTTACCTAATGGCTGGATAGCTAATGATGCATTTGTGTGTGTGTGTGTGTGTGTGTGTGTGTGTGTGTGTGTGTGTGTGTGTGTGTGTGCGCGCATGTATGTGTGTGTGTGTGTGTATGGCTAATGTGGAGTAGTTTGTTACTTAAATCAGCAGGGTTATGCCGACTACGAAGTTTCGTGAAGGCTCTATTAAAGAAAAAGAAAAAAAAAGACCTGAAAAGTGAGGAAAACACAATGAAACCTGTCCAAAACTTCGAAGTTGACATGACTCTGCTCAATTAAGTGACAAACCTTTCTGCATTAATCCTATTAACGTTCTATCTCTACTCCGATATTGAGCACTTTATGACAAAAATCTACTTGCCAAAATATCTTTTTATCCGTAAACCGCAGCAAAATCAACAATCATGGCACTAAGTACCATCACAACCCAACACTATATATATACACACAACCAGCCATAATTATGAGGCCACCCCAGTGATTAAAAATAATGATATATTTTATACTATTTTTTAGTATTTATTGCCAAGTGAATAATTGTAAATGAAAATAGAATGCTTCTTTTGTTAATACTGTACAATAACATGCGCATCAAATGAATTTATAAGTATTTAATAGTTAACCTATATTGCAGTTTCATCAATGAAAGAATTAAGAAAATTAAGGGTGATTTGGACGAGTTCATCTATGAATTCTTGCCTTGCAAAATTTTGCAAAGCAATAATAACACAAGAACTGTTCTATTTGCATTTAAAATTATCCACTTAGCAATAAATACTAAAAATAGTATGAAATGCATCATTTCTTTTAAAAAACTGAGGTAGCCTAAGAATTATGACCGGTCGTATATATATATATATATATATATATATATATATATATTATTTTGCAAAAGTATTAGGACAAGAACTATTTTATCTTTTATGAGGCATATTGACAGAAAAAAGCAATTTAATTAAAGTAATTTTATTTGATTTACTCAACAAATGCTTTAACAAGAAAAAATTACTTGGTACAAAATGAATTTAATATTTAGTATAATAGCCTTTTGCTTTGATCACAGCCTTCATTCTGTCAGGCACTGACATCACAAGCTTCTTCAATTTATCTAATGGTATCTCCTACCAAGCAGCTTGTATTTGTTCCCAAAGTGTGTCTTGCGAAATAACATTAGATTTATCAATTTTTTATACAAAATATCCCATAGATGTTCAATTGAGATCAGGGCTTTGTAGGGGCCAATTCAAATTCCGAAGCCTTCCTTCCTCTTCCTTTTTAGTTAAATAATTTTTACATAGGTTTGGAGTATGTTTAGGGTCATTGTCTTTTTGATAAATAAATCCTTGTCCTAATAGTTTTGCACACTACCGGTAGTGTGCAAAATTGTTAGGACAGGGGTGATTTTAAACTTTATTTTGATGCCTCATAAAAGATAAAATAGTTCTTGTCCTAATACTTTTGCACAGTACTATATATATATATATATATATATATACGCAATAAACACGTATTGGATACTTTTTTTCTGTTTTCTTTTCATTTTTAGTACAATTTTGTTATAGAGAATATGTCAGTTAAATAAAGTATATATGCTGATAATTATACTTAGAATGACGCTACTAAATTTGACCTTCACCTAACATATTAGTACGGAAAGAAATAACAAAAATAAATAGCAACAATTAAATATGGAAAATTATTAAAGTATTGCCATTTAACATAAAGCGATACTTACATTGAAACAGTTCATTTGTAAATGTATAAATAAAAAATATAGCCATTATCATTGTCGTCGCCATCATCATCATAATCATATATTCATTAATTACGAACATTAGCTATAAAAATGTATATATCTAAGTACTGTGCATGTATAGGTGCCTGCATGTACAATTATGACTATTTACTTGAGTATGTGTGTGTGCGTGCTTGTGTGTGTGTGCGTATTCATAATATCAGTTGAATTCTTCAACCGAGATCATTATAAACACGCTATAATTTTTTTGAGATGTGCGTCGTGGATATCGGCACGGAACGAGAAATCGGAGAACCGAGTTCGAATTCCAGTTAGATTCCTTGGATTTACTTAGGCGCAAATACCCTTAGGAAAGATATGAATCCGTCTCTTTCCTCCAGTTATGGGTTAAATAGGACAAATTGGGTTCTGTAGCCTTAGCTGGCAACCAGATTACCGCAAAAAGTAATGGCAACCTACTGCGGGGTAATCTTTTGCCCAGTTAAATAACAGGACAGATTAGGTTCTATAGCTTTGGCTGGCAACCAGTCTATCATAGAAAGCAATGGCAACCCACTGCGAGATAATCTTCTGCCCAGACAGTTATGTCTCTTTCGAGACATCGACGCCAAAGCGTGTATCACGAATGGCAATTAACTGACTAATAATATGATGATACATTATAAATGTAAAGAAAAAAATCCCACGATGTTAATAGTAATAACTAATAATAATTAATTAATAGGTAATAATAATTAATTA
>JBBBDQ010000273.1:3355000-3415000 GCA_037127315.1 Ascarosepion bandense | reverse complement strand
GCGGATTGTAACATAGCAATCAAGGAATTTGAAAAACTGTCAAAATATAAAGACCTGGAAATTGAAATAGAAAAGATGTGGAAATTGAAAACAAGAGTCGTGCCAGTGATAGTAGGTGCACTTGGAATGATAAAAAAATGGAACAAAACAACACATTGAAAGAATCCCTGGAAACCCCAGCTTAAGAGATATACAAAAAATTGTCTTATTAAGTACAGCCCACACACTAAGGAAAACTTTATCTATGTAATGCTAGGGATGATAGGGAAGATAGAAAAACATGAAATGGAGCCATAACAACACGCCACTACCTGCATTAAGTCTCCCCGCAGATTTGGTTGGTAGTGAGACCATAGCAGAAATCGAAATATGATGAAAAATGACATAATAATAATAATAATAATAATAATAATAATAATAATAATAATGATAATAATAATAATAATAGAAGAAATCTCTGAATTTTTTTATTTAAAATTTTTAATCTGTTTTCCGCTATTTTTTAGGACGAGTAAACTTAAGATAGTAGAAGTAATTTACATTTGTACTTCCTTCTTAGTAACACTTGTACATTTTTGTGGGAATATATGTATGTAGGTAGACGTTCTAGTGTCACAAATACGTACGTACCTACACTAAGCTAGTTTGATATATATCTCTATATATGAAAGAAAAGGCTTCTCTATTTGAATACGATTTAGATTTCAATTCAGCGAATATATCTGAATTTTTCTCTTATGTTTGATAAGATTAAGAAGAAAAAAAAAACTTTGTTACTGATGATATTTAGAATAACCATAAAGCCACAGTTTACTTTATCGACGCGCTTACACCAGTTTTAACTAACATTTCTACACCTAACTAAAATTACTACAGTTGAATCTGTCGTATGCGACCACTCCCTCCACCATCACAAGTCGGTAGCATACAGCAGGTGGTCGCTCACTAAAGGCTCATAATCATGACCTATTTACGCTAGGAACGTATATTTCGCTCATCAGAAAGTACATATTGGAATTTTACCATGTAATCTGGTAATAAATAAATGGGAACATTAGAAAATGGCCTAACTTTAAAGAAATTTATTCAGTATAATTCATTTTAAAATTTTAAAAAGCGTATTTACAACGGTCAACAAGACACCAAAATATTTTTTCTCAAAAATATTTATTAAGTGGACTTTAAAAAAGTATACGGTTTCAGTTTTTTTCTTAGAAGTGAGTGATAGCAAAAGAGAATCTGCGATAATACATGGAAAAAATAAACAAAACACACAAAAACTGACATTGATCGTCGGTTGGGGTAGAGAAACAGAGAGATAGTCATATATATATCTATATATCCAGATAGAAATAGAGTAGATAGATGCACAAAAAATAAAGGAACAAAAGAGATAGACATTTGATAAAGGGACATATTTGTGATTTTCACAATTCCTGAATTTATCCAAGTCAGTACAGAGACTGCGATAAATCCCTTGAACATGTCAAATGCAATACATGTTGTACAAAACAGCCGATGTTTGAACGTAAGAACACAGGCAATGTACATTTCAACAAGAAATAACAGTTCGATACAACACTACAATAACAAAGCAATGAGGAAGTGTTCCTGGCTTAGATCAAATCAAAATGAAATAGATTACTCATTTTAGTTTCTCCTAATTTAGAAGTTCGCAGTGTACGACCAAAATGGATTTTTTTAAAGCGGTCGCTTGATCAGTGATTTTCACTCGTTCATGTTAGTCGCTGGTAGCGTTCTGGAGGTGGTCGCGAACTAAGCTAATCATCAGTGCATAGAAAAACGGTTGTTAACAACAGGTGGTCACTGACGAAGAGGGTCGCATACGGCAGGTTCCACTGTATATACGGATATTACTAAATAATAATAGTAAATTATAAAATTACTTAAATATATTATTCGTATAGGATATAAAAAATATAAAACACGGTATGAAGAATTTTACAAAGACACATTTCCCTTCATCTCTCGTTTTTCCGCTCTCTTTCTCGCTAGAACCTATTACAACTGAGTAGTGAGTTAAATCCTCACTAGGGACCCCATCAATTCGGCCTTGTGCCACAACTAAGCGGTGCTTAGAAAATCAACTACCTTTATATGTCTCGGATTCGTACTCGTTAGTTTGCTAATTAGCTTCGGAGTTAACATGCTAACTTCATAGATAAAAAGTACTAATTTTAAAGATTAAAGATTTATAATGCAATACATGTTTTTAAATGCTTTTACTGAAAGAAACATGCAAACATTTTAATATATTTTAGATATAACTTGTGACATAACCATTGTACAGTAAAATTACATTGCACAATTAAGGTAATGGATATCGTCACCAAAAAAGGAATTGGATAGTCGAGATCATATTTGCACTAATCAGTCAGGTAAGTGCCATACGTGATACACGCTTGGGCGATCATGTCTCGAAAAAGACATAACTGACTGAGCAGAAGATTATCCCGCAGTAGGTTGCCATTGCTTTCTTCGGTAGACTGATTGCCAACCAAGGCTACAGAACCAAGTCTGTCCTATTATTTAACCCATAACTGGAGGGAAGAGACGGATTAATATCTTTCCCAAGGGTATTTGTGCGTAAGTGAATGCAATGAATTCGACTGGAATTCGAACTAATACTCTTAGGAAAAGCATGAATCCATTTCTTCTTTCTCTAGCTTTGAATTAAATAGCAGGGTAGATAGGACTCTCTAACCTTTGGCAGTAACCAGTTTAAAAGAAGAAAAAAAACTGGTTGATTTTCTAAGCTTAGATGTGACACAGGTCTGAAAGTATGGGTCGCCTAGTGAAGATCGAACTCACTACTCAGTTGTAATAAGATCCAACAAAAAATGCTTACTAACCATTCCACCATGTTGAGGTTCCCACTCAGAATTCAAAATGGAAAAGAAAACGGAAAAGTATTCTTTTCACTGAAGGCACGGCAATTCACAGATAATAAAGAAAAAGAATTTTTAACGAGCAATGATAATCTGTCTTGAAGGGCCATTGCATCAAAAAACAACCAGTCCAAGAGAAGAAAAACTCTGATTTCAAAATCATGGAAAAGAGTAGATAGACTAAACTATCGCCCGGTTCACACTCCGCCCAAGTCTATTGAACAAGTGAAGAGGCTCATCCCTTGTTTCCTGTTTAGGATGTGGTTTCCGGCTTTCTCTTTTCCATTCTTTTTACCCTTACGTAGCCCCCTGCGCATCAGTGGCGTTATCGCCTTGCTTGGGGTGATATGATTAAAAAAAAAAAAAAGACAATGGTAAACTACACCTGTATCTTTTCACTGTGAATATAACAATTCGCAGATATTAAAGAAAAACAATATCTGGAGATCAATGATAATCTATGCCTTGAAGCGACATTGCACCAAAAAGGGAACCACACTAGGAGAAGGAAAACTGACTTTAAAATTCTGGTAAAGACAATTGTAAAACACTACACTGTTTTTTCCACAATGGCATGGCAATTTACAGATAATAAACAAGAAGAATCATTGGAGAGCAGTAATAATCTATGAATTGAAAGGGTATAGCATCATATTAGTAACCAGGCTAGGAGAAGGAAACCTCTGATTTCAACATCATTGAGAAGGCAATGGGAAACCACTACACTATTTTTCCTATGGCATGGCATTTTACACATAATAGTAAGGTATGTGTGAAAATCAAAATTATACTGTGTTTATAAAGCAAGGAACATATCGAACATTGAAAAATACAAATGTCTCTCAAATAACAAATCAATGCATATATATATATATATATATATATGTGTGTGTGTGTGTGTGTGTGTGTGTGTGTGTGTGTGTGTGTGTGTGTGTGTGTGTACTGTTTAGGTCAGAATCTCTAGACACGCGCATATGACATTGTCTTTTATCAACAAACATGCCATCGTCAACAGTCAGTTATTTTACTTGCACGTGTTTTTTATTCAAAAGACACGCACACACATGCATACGTGCGCGCGCACACACACACACACACACACACACACACACACACATATATCATATATCTTTTTTTTTCTTTCTCACGAATGCTTGACTTTTTGTTCAAGTATTTCGTTTGTTTCTTTTTTTCTTCCCCTTCTTTCCCCTCCGGGTTAGTTTCCGGTGGATTTCAAGACGATCTCAGTTGTAATTTAATTATTGCTAGTTTTGACAGAATTAGTTCTGTTGCTATTGGTATTATTACTATAATTAATATTACTATATATATATATATATATATATATATATATATATATATATATATATAAGAGTGAGCCAATAACCTACCACGGTTTCGCTTAACAGCTCGTCTTCCCCTTTTTTTCCTCCGGGTTAGCTCCCGGTAGGTTTCAAGACGATCGCATTTGTAGTTTAATTATTACTAGTCTTGACAGAATTAGTTCTGTTGCTATTGTTATTATTACTATAATTAATATTACTATATATATATATATATATATATATATATATATATATATATATATATATATATATATGAGTTAATATACCTTTTTTTTATTTAACTTTAACGCCTCCACAGCTCGTTGATACTTAAATCTACTGATAAATCTCTTTTGTCGTTTTTGTTGTTAAAGGTTCAAGATATAAAAAAAACACTAACAAAATGTGATAATTTAATGTCAGTAGCAGTAGTAATATACTGTCCTATTTATACAAATATATATATAAGTACTTGAGATATTAGCAAACATACAAGATTAATTGGTATCATCTACAGATCAAATATGGATCTGAATCCAAAAGAATGATAGGATAAAGTACAAATTGAAAACGTTTATCAATCTAAAATGATTCATTTTTATTAATGCTCCATCAGAAAATTCAATTCGCACTATTTACATTGTTCGGATCCAGTTGAGTTCCTTGCATTAATAATGCTCTTGGGAAAGGTATTAATCTGTTTCTTCTCCATTCAGCTATGGGTTAAATAACAGGAATTTTCAAATTTTTACTTGAAGAAGGCCGAAGCGTACAACAGCCAAAACGTCTTAAACATGGTAGTAAAGATGAGGGCAATATTCTAAAGAATGTAAATAGTGTTTTATATTTGTGTTGTTTGATTTTCAATGGTTCATAAAGTTTCACGCGCGTGCGTACACACAGGCAAAGACGCACACACACAGAGAGGCACTTACGAAAATACATTATCATTTGAATCCTACATAGATGAACGAGAATTATTATACATTTGCTTATACAAAGAAATATTTATGTTTTTCAGTTAAGCTTCGAATCCGTTAACTTCTTGTAACTGAAAAACGCGTACTTGAATTCGAAACGTCACAAATTCTACTAACGTCAAACGCACGAGAAACTTGATTAACCAATGAACAGTCAGTCAGTCAAGTGCCATACGTGATACACGCTTTGGGCAGAAGATTATCCCGCAGTAGGTTGCCATTGCTTTCTACGGTAGACCGGTTGCCGACCAAGGCTATAGAACCCAATCTGTCCTGTTATTTAACCCATAACTGGAAGGAATAGACGGATTAATACCTTTCCCAAGGGTATTTGTGCGTAAGTGAATGCAATGAATTCGGCTGAAATTCGAACTCGGCTCCACCGATTTCTCGTTCCGAGCCGATATCGAATGCACCACAACGAATGACGCAAAAAAAGACATATCAGAATATATTTTTTTCTCCATACTTCATTATCAGTTGAAGCTTTCATAAAAGGAAAACATGTTAGACTTATAAGCGTTTCCTAATCTTATTCTTTATCCTAACATATCAGTGTACACAATTATTGACTACTAGCACGATGCTTAAATGAACGTAGAACATAGAACATCGGGCTTCTCGATAAGGTTCAGAGGAGGGTCTGTAATGTGATAGATACCGACTTGGCAGACCGCCTGCAGTCTCTCTTCCACCGGCGCGACGTGGCTTCCCTGTGTCTCTTCTATAAATACTTTCACGGCTTCTGCTCCGATGAACTTAGATCATTGGTGCCCCATAAATACGAATTTGAACGAGATACTAGATTAGCAACTGGATCCCACCCTTTTACAGTGGAATCGATAAAATGCAGCCGTAACTTCTACTCCAACAGTTTCTTTCCTCGCACTTCCCGACTGTGGAATTCTATTCCACACGATTGCTTCCCCGACGGATACAATCTCCAGGAGTTTAAATGTAAGGTCAATAGACACCTCCTAACACACTAACCTGCTTCCATTCTATCAAACACTCTTCCCATCTGCCCAACCCTCATCCTCGCTATCCTTACTCATCTGTCACCTTCTTCCTGACATTCCCTATGTATAAACACTCTTTCTCTTTACCTTCCCCTATGTAGCCCCATGCGCAATAGTGGCAGTGGAATGCCTTGCTTGGGGTGAGATAATAAAAAAAAAAAAAGTCTTTTTTTTTTTTCCGAGCAAAAGTTTGTTGTTCAGTTTTCTTACATACAACTATCAAGAACCGGTTTTTATTGAATTAAATAAAAACTAACATTTATAAAATTCTCTATTGTATTTCCATATACTTTGTCTGTTGCATTACTAGATAGAGGGTCCTGGGTATGACGGTAAACTGCATCCTGCAGCAAGTCTTCTGATTTAGAGGTTGTGAGGACCATGGGACCACCTCTTAATTGCTCTTGTTCCCAGGTTCACCCTGACCCGGACTGGTAGCACCTGTTAGGGTCTCAGCTATGTGCAAATAGCTAATCCCCAAACTGGAGTCAAAACACTATGAAAGTATAAAAATATACTTTTATAGAAATATATACATGAAAATAGACTTTTATAGAAAAATATAAATTTTTGAAGGAAAAAAGTATTGCCATAATACATTTTTGAAGAAAAAAATATTACCAGTAGTAATTTTGAACACAAAACTAGATGACATTTTCAGTTTTCTAAAATAAAATTATAAAAAGTATTTAATCAAAATCTGACTAAATAAACCTCCTCACTGTAACGAAACTTTAAAGATAATAG
The DNA here is from genome assembly GCA_037127315.1 of Ascarosepion bandense. Lineage (NCBI taxonomy): Eukaryota > Metazoa > Mollusca > Cephalopoda > Sepiida > Sepiidae > Ascarosepion > Ascarosepion bandense. The sequence continues at coordinate 3,408,020 of JBBBDQ010000273.1, read as the reverse complement.
CTTAAACCCCTATCTTTTTGGTATTAAATTACATACAGAGTCTAACTCAAACTAGATACAGCGTCTGTTGCGTTACCAGATATTTCACAAATGAAAACCTGGGAAGTACACACAAGTGCATTTAAACATAAGCAAATGCATCAGCACTTATATAAAACATTACATCAACATGAAAAATATGTTTTATATAACTACTAACAAGTACACTGCCATATGAATACATTCTTATATACATAACATATAATACATATCCGATGAACTTATCTCACTGGTACCCCCTATATATGAATTTAGTCGAGCCACAAGATTAGCAACTAAGTCCCACCCTTTTACTGTGAAACCAATAAAATGTAAACGCAAATTCTACTCCATCAGCTTCTTTTCTCGCACTTCCCGCCTGTGAAATTCCCTTCCATTTACCTGCTTCCCCGACAGCTACAATCGCGCAGAATTTAAATCTAAAGTCAATAGTCATCTCCTATCTCACTAACCTGCATCCTCTCTCTCATGCTCCTTTCTCCGGCCACACTTCTCTCATCAGTATTCTCATCCTTCTCTTACCCACTTCCTGATACTCCCTATAACATGTCACTCTTTCTCATAACTTACCTCCTATGTAACCCCCTGCAAAACAGTGGCAGCAAAATGCCTTGCTTGTGGCGATACGATTTTAAGAATTCAAATGTAAAGCCAATAATCATCTATCTCACTAACCTGCTTCCTCTTTCTCATGCTCCTTTCTCCGTCCACTCCACTCTCATCAGTATTCTCATCCTTCTCTTACCCACTTCCTGACACCCCATATAACCTGTTACTTTTTCTCATAACTTTCCTCTAGTGTTACAAAACAGTGGCAGTAAAATGCCTTGCTTTGGGCGATATGATTATAAAAAAAAAAAAACCCCAAAACCATAAACCTACATATTTTCATTATTAAGTGACATACACATATATAAGATTACGATACATTCAAACAAGTATTGTATTAATAATCAACAACGTTATGAGCAAATTAACACTGTAAAATCTAGTTGTAACCAAATGCAAAGAGTAAAATATCGGTTATGATTAAAGTAAACATTTTTGGTTTTCTTTCTCTAAGATTTTGGGGAAGGCAGAATCGTCAGCCATAGAAATGCAATATTTCTCCTTTATCAACAAATATCTAAATGTCATCTGTCAGTTATTTTACTTGCACGTGTTCTTGTCCCAATAAACATAAGAGTTTCCATGGAGACAGAAAACTAGAGAATTATAGAGTGAAACATCTATCTATCTATCTATCTATCTATCTATCTATCTATCTATCTATCTATTCGTCTTAAAAAAAGAAAGAAAGAAAGAAAGAAAGAATCGATTATCCAAATCAGAATTTTAACATAACAGTGAAATCAATCAAATATAACCACAACTTCTACTCTCACAGCTTCTTTGCTTGCACTTCTCGCCTGTGAAATTCCCTTCTGTATACTTGCTACACTGACAGCTACAATGTCCAAGAATTTAAATGCAATGTCAATTACCATCTCTTATTTCCTTGACTCACACCCTTCCCCTGACAATCTTTGTATCATGTTCTTCTCCCTTTCCACTCTACTCTCATGCAGCTCTCTTCAACACCAATGTTCTCATCCTTCTCTTCACCGTCCTCTGATACCTCTAATAACTCGTTTCTCTTTCTTATCACTCACCTATTATATAACCCCCCTGCGCACCAGTGGTAGTACTGCTTTGTTTGGAGTGAAACGATTAAAAAAGAAAAAAAAAACTTAAAACTATCTATCTATCTATCTATCTATCTATCTATCTATCTATCTATCTATCTATCTATCTATCTATGTTCATTATCTATCTATCTATCTATCTATCTATCTATCTATCTATCTATTCTATTCTATATCATTATCTATCTATCTATCTATCTATCTATCTATCTATCTATCTATCTCATTATGTTCATATCTATCTATCTATCTATCTATCTATCTATCTATCTATCTATCTATTTCAGTCTGTTCATATGTATCTATCTATCTATCTATCTCATTATGTTCATATCTATCTATCTATCTATCTATCTATCTATCTATCTCATTATGTTCATATCTATCTATCTATCTATCTATCTATCTATCTATCTATCTATCTATCTCATTCTGTTCATATCTATCTATCTATCTATCTATCTATCACAATGTTTATATATATCTATTTAAACCTGTTCAATAAGAAGTAAAGGGAACTTTAAAAAAGTAGCTAAATTAACTGTAAGCTTAATTTACCCTTTAAAGATTAGTAAATAATAAAAAAAACTTAATTATAGAGAAAACAAACAATATACTCGTATCTTTTTTTATAAATAAGAAATATAAAAATATGAAAATGGACTTGCTGTTTTAGGTAGATAAGGTACATATTTCCAGATACATAACTTAAAATTTTATCATATATGTCTATTTACGAATTTTTAGTAACAATCTTTGATTTGGGTACCGTGAACATCTTTGGTCTTTTTCGGAAGAGAATCTTGTTGTAAACTTGAATTTTACGAATTCAAAATTTGCATTGAGTGAAATTACTTCTTTCACTAAATATAAAATAGCAGATTAATTATTCATGTATTTGATATGAAACTTGATACATTTCATAAAAGTAAAAGAGTCCTTAGTACTAGGTTTGGTGAAAATTCTGTTAAAATTTTACAATTCATGTAATTCTTTAAACGATAGTTTGCTGTAAACATTATAGTGAGTGATAATGTATGTATGTATGTATGTATGTATGTATGTATGTATGTATGTATGTATGTATGTATGCAGAAGAGTGTACACAAGATCGAACTGGATGGCGTTCTCTTACGCGTTTAGCAACAGAGATATTTTTAAAAAATCTGATGTGAGAGCATTAATTAGACCCACGCAAAAAGTAAGGCTGTAGTGGAAGCAACCAAACATCATGACCTGTTCCCATTGCGGACGTCATTGCCGTTCCCTTATTGATTGGACTTTAGAGTCAACTTCGAGTTCGACAAACCACTATTATGTATGCATGTATGTATGTATGTATGTATGTAGATGCGCGTGACAGACTGATTAGAACAGGGATTTTCGAACTTTTTGACTTATAGACTCCTTAATATTTCAAGTTTATTCACTATAAACGCTTTTGAAATTTATACATAAATTTTTACTAAAAATAGCTTATAGTTTTGCATTAACGTAGTAAAAACTGGTTTTAAGCTTACTTTAAACTGATAAATTTAAATTTTCATTTCATAACATTAATAAGTAAAAATAAATATCCAGACATTGAAAATTTATACTTTGAATTTCACGTGATGAGTTAATCCACGGACCCCCTATCTTATCCTTACGGAACCCCTGTGGACCGCGGACCACAGTTTGAAAACCCCTGGGTTAGAACATTAACTTTTTGAACACCAGACCAGCATTCGAATCATACTATGGTCGATTTCTCTGGAAGGCGACTTCTTGATGTTATTGGTCTGGGGAGGTGTGCAGCATATTTGAATAGTTGATCCAAACCTTCTAGGTGAAGTTTGATTGACTGAACTGTCTTTGGGAGAATTGAAGTCACAAGTCGTCGTCACCGAGTGGGTGTGTTGTTCAGAACCTCATGTCAAATTATGCGATCTCTTCCAGAAACTGTAGTAGTTATTATATGTTATATAGGCTTGATTAAAACCTCGTTAAGACTAATGGTCATTCGTGGTCGAGAGGTCTAAGACGTGCCAGATCACATGGTATCTTTCCCTATGTGGATAGGGGTCGCACGTTCGAATCCTGCCGAATGTCACACATTTTTGTAATTAAAAAAATTATTGTGAATAATCAGGCCAGTAGATATAAATATATAATACTGTTTAATTAAAAAAAAACAAAAAAAAACAGAATATCTACTTAAATATGAGTATCTATCAAAAATAATTTTCAAACAAATATATATATATATATATATATATATATATATATATATATATAATTTACGAATATATTTGTGAAGGAAAGAAAAAGGAAATAAGAACGAACATGAAAAACTGTAATCAGCAGCAAAAGATTGAAATACATTTAAATATATCTAAGAAGGTAAGTTAGCCTTGTATACTGCCTTGTAGTATATCAATATCTCACTACGCCGACAGTTGCTTTATTAAGTAGGTTTTTACTGAGAGAAGGATGTTGTGAGTTATGCAGTAATGAACCACAGTTACACCCACTCTAGGAGTGGGGACCCTGCCCTTAAACAAATCCCAATGAGACTTGCTCCGTCAGGGAGGAAGCCCGCTCAACCCGACTAGGGTGAATGCGGCATACATACATACATACTCTAGGAGTTGCTGCTATACTTTCTGTGGCAAGTAGGTTTTTAAAGAGAAGGGTAAGTTATAAGTCATGATAGCCCACTAGACTTCTCTGTACATTACTGAGCCCACAGTTTCACCCTACTAACTGTTGCTTGTTTGGTTTCTGTAGCAAGTAGGTTTTTAAAGAGAAGAAGACTTCTCTGTACATTACTGAGCCCACAGTTTCACCCAACTACTTGTTGCTGTTCTGGTTTCTGTTGCAAGTAGGTTTTTACAGGGAAGAGTAAGTTATAAATTATGTTAGCACTGTAGACTTCCTTGTATATTACTGAGCCCAAGGCTTCACAACACTAATTGTTGCTTGTGTAGTTTCGATAGCATGTAGGTTTTTACAGGGAAGAGTAAGTTCTAAGTTATGTTAACCCTGTAGACTTCCCGGGCTGAACCCACAGCTTCAGCCCAATAATTGTTGCTGGTCTGGTTTCTGTAGCAAGTAAGTTTTTACAGGGAAGAGTAAGTTAGACCCCCTACATAGTACTAAAGCCACAGCTTCACCACACTAGTTGTTGCTAGTGTTGTTTCAGTAGCAAAAAGATTTTTACAAGAAAGAGTAAGTTATAATTTATGTTACTTGTTGCTACTGTGGTTACTGTAGCATGTAGGTTTTTACAGGGAAGAGTAAGTTATAAGCTGTGTTACCCCAACAGAATAATGGACCATCCCACACAATGCGTGTGTTAATGCTGTGGTTTCTGTAGCAAGTAGGCTCTTAAAGCGAAGACTAAGTTATAAGTAATGTTATCATTGCAGAATATTGGGTCTTCCCTGCACAATTCTATAATTTTTGTGGCGTGTAGGTTTTTGTAGAGAAGACCGAGTTATAAATTACATGAAGCCTGTAGAATCCTACCTGTAGAATCCTACCTGTAGAATCCTACCTGTAAAATTGCTGCTATGGTTTCTGTTTTAAGGTTTTAACGGATAACAATTGTTAGCTCCAATTAGTTGTGAATACTGAGTTGTCACTCTACTAGTCTAGTTACCAACTAAACCTAGATAACCGAGTCTGACTAATAGCAGTGGTGCGGGGGATTCTTTTTTTTTTTTTTTTTTCTTTATTTAACCTGGACTTTTGGATATTTTAGTCAAATCTTTCCATTTTTTTCCTCCGGTATTTGAATAGTCTTTCTACATGGCTTCTACTAAAAATAGAAAACCCAGTGTACTAAACTATTTACTACGTAGATATGGAGATAGATAGATAAATAGATAGATATATATATAGAGAGAGAAAGACAGAGACAGAGAGAGAAAGTATTTATGCAAGAGTGAACGCAAGATTCTAGGTAGGAATTCAATTTCGACCTGAAGATTTCATTTTCTTTGATGATAAGCTTAACGTTACCATCCATTCAGTCAGTTAAGTGCCATACGTGATACACGCTTGGGCGATCATGTCTCGAAATAGACATGACTGACTGGGCAGAAGATTATCCTGCAGTAGGTTGCCATTGCTTTCTGCGGTAGACTGTTTGCCATCCAAGGCTTTAGATCCCAATCTGTCCTATTATTTGACTCATAGCTAGAGGGGGAAGAGATGTATTATATTATTAAGTAGTAATTAGTGGGGGATTAGTTTATTACTTCATAACAATATAAATATGATCCCCCACTTTATTCCCAGTAGAAGACTTAATCATGATTCCAACTATTATATTTAGTCAGTCAGTTGAGTGCCATACGTGATACACGCTTGGGCGATCAGGTCTCAAAAGAGACATGACTGACTGGGCAGAAGATTACCCCGCAGTAGGTTGCTATTGCTTTCTGCGGTAGACTGGTTGCCGACCAAGGCTATAGAACCCAATCTGTCCTGCTATTTAACCCATAACTGGAAGGAAGAGATGGATTAATACCTTTCCCAAGGGTATTTGCGCGTAAGTGAATACAATGGATTCAACTGGAATTCGAACTCGGCTCACCCGGTTTCTCGTTCCGAGCCGATATCCACTGGACCAAAACGCACATCCATTACTGAAGCTTAAATAGAAATTCCAAACATTGATTAAAAATTTGATTAAAAAATTTGATTCAATTTTCTACCATGAATGAGTATTGTTTACTCACGATTATTATTTACTCACAAGTATTGCTTACTCACGAATATTATTTACCCACAAGTATTGTTTACTCATGAATATTATTTACTCACAAGTATTGTTTACTCATGAATATTATTTACTCACAAGTATTGTTTACTCATGAATATTATTTACGCACAAGTATTTACTCACGAATATTGTTTACTCACGAATATTATTTACCCACAAGTATTGTTTACTCATGAATATTATTTACTCACAAGTATTGCTTACTCATGAGTATTATTTACTCACAAGTATTGTTTACTCAAGATAAAAATTGCTTCTACAGAAATCAATAAAAAAAAAGAAAAATTAAAAAGCAAATGTAAGGAGTGTAAATGGTTAAATTAAGCCCGAGCCACAAGATTGGCAAGTAGGTCCCACACTTTTACTGTAAAACCGATAAATTGTAAACTCAAATTCTACTCCATCAGCTTTGTTTCTCGCACTTCCCGCCTGTGGAATTCCCTTCCATTTACTTGCTTCCCCGATAGCTACAATCTCCAAGAATTTAAATGTAAAGTCAATAGTCGCCTCCTATCTCACTAACCTGCATCCTGTCTCTTATGATCCTTTCTCTGTACACTCCACTCTCATCAGTATTCTCATCCTTCTCTTACCCTCTTCCTGACACCACGTAACCCGTCACTCTTTCTTATAACTTCCCTCCTATGTAACACCCTGCACAACAGTGGCAGTAACATGCCTTGCTTGGGGCGACACGATATTTAAAAAAATGCTATATGAAAGTAGCAAACGAAAATATTACGGCACACTTAGCAAAATTTTGAAGACTATATGTTTAAATGTTATTAAATAAACCTATTGATTTAACAAAAAAATACCCACACAAATATTAATTTTCTTTATTTCAATATTTCTATTCAACTATTAATTTACTTTATTTCAATATTTCTATTCAACTATTTTAAAAAATGAAAATACTTTTTAAAAAATAAATATTAAAACATAGTATCAAAAATAATATCATAAAAGAATAGTGAAAACAAATTATTAAAAAAAAATAATACTTATTCATTTATTCAAATACTAACGCTGTACCATTTCAACTTTCACACACACACACACACACATTTATATATATATATATATATATATATATATATATATATATATATATATATATATAGTATAAATGTCCATTCCGTAAACGGTGAGAATAATCCAAGATCAACTTAATATAAAATATTAAGTGTTATATCTATATAGAGAGCTCAATAGGTGTTATCTAGAGCAATATGATATTTATAAAGGAAAGCTTAACACGTCATTTAAATTGGTTATAAATTATAATTCATTTCAATAAGCAAAAACCTGTTTTTCTTTTTTCTTATTTTTCTCTTCAGTTAAAGGAAATGCTTATTCCGCCAAAAATTTTTGTACCAAATGGAAGGAATATTGTGTGGTCGGATGAAATGAGCTAATTTAGCTTATTGATATGAATTATAATTTATAACCAGTTTAAATGACGTGTTGAGTTTTATATATATATATATATATATATATATATATATATATATATATATAATGTTTATCTCACCCCTCCCTCCACACTGAGACGTTATGTGACACAATGTCGCTTAATCTAGCGAACTCGAGTGCGTACGCTTAGCCCAGCTCCAAACATTTTGCTGTTTTTGTCGGTTTTTTGTTTTTTTGCAACCGATTTACTTTTCTAGTAAAATGGGGTGGTGCAGCCTCAGGCATCGGTTCACCGGACCTCTCAGTATTTTATTTTTCTCAGTTGCCCATCACACTGAGACGCAGCTGTCCGAAGACAGAGAAGCAAAGTAGATATGCTAATCCCTACCCGGTTGATTCCAGGTAAGTATAACTGCACTTATATATACATATACTGTTAAATATAAGAGACAATGAATGTCTATTATGTTTAGTCATGAGCCGTTCTAAACGTCGTATTTTTGCTTTAATTTCAGTTGAAAATAAAGACAAAAATTCTCCAAAATTTGGATAATATTTTATTAAGTTGGTTCTAAGCTTTCGGCTCACATGAGCCATCTTCAGAGAGATTACAAGGATGTTAACATAAAAACATCCACCATCAGCCACGATTTTATCTTGTGTTGACATAAAACTTTGCTAGGCAATGATAAGAGTCACCAAAAATAATAAACGCAGTTCGTAAATTTGTAATGCGGTTCTATGACGTCACACCATGTGAGAGCTTGAAATGATAACAGTACCATATATTTAAATGCAATGTAATGTGTTATGACCAGGATGTATAGGTATGCCGTGACAATATTTTGCAAGAGGGGCAGGAGGCACACTAGTGTACCGTTGCATGGTGGTTAGTAACTACTGCTATACATCAATTATACGGAATTGTTACCACTACTACTGCCACTACTAATATTACTAATAATAATAATAATGATATTAATAAAAAGATAATGGTGAAATAATAAGCAGTTCATTTCATTACAATTAAAGCGAATACAATCCTAAAATGAAAATATATAATTTTACATGTTTTGACCGAATAAAATAATATGGCGTTATTTTTTACTATTTTTCTGATTGTTATTTTCTGACATTTTTATTATTATTACAATTTTTAGACTCTCGCGTGGATGTCATGGATGGCATCCAACTCATTCATAAATATATAAACTCTCATCTGTATACAAACAATTTTACAGAACATAGATAAGAATGAAGAGACTCATCCCTTGTTTCCTGTTTAGGATGCGGTTTCCGGTTCTCTCTTTTCTAATCTTTTCACTGTTTTTTTTTTCAATTGGAGTAGATAGACTAAACAATCGCCCGGTTCACACTCCACACACATCTATTGAACAGGTGAAGAGGCTCATCTTTTGTTTCCTGTTTAGGATGCGGTTTCCGGTTATCTCTTTTCTAATCTTCTCACTCTTATGTAGCCCCCTGCACATCAGTGGCGTTACCGCCTTGCTTGGGGTGATATGATTAAACAAAAAAAAAAATACGAAAGAATACCCTAGATTTCAGAATACAATTCTTCATCAAGTCTGATACACTAACACTCCAGAAATAACAGAAATCCTATTACTGAGTAACCGATGAATCTACAATTTAATAAAAATGATATAATCAAGGTGCTAATTTTCCACACTGCTTGAACAAAAGGTTAGGAAGAAAACTCCCATCTATACTAGAACAAGCGATAACAATTATTAATGTCAGTTTAGTCAATAAATGCCGAATGTTTCTTGTACGAGAGCTAATATCAGTATTCAGTCTGTTAAATGCCATTGGTCGATCATGTCTCAAAAGACATGACTGACTGGGCAGAAGATTTTCCCGCAGTAGATTGTCATTACCTTCTGCAGTAGACTGGTTGCCACCCAAGGCTAGATTACCCAATTTGTTATGTTATTTAACCTATAACAAGAAGGAAGATGCGGATTGCCTTTCGCAAAGGTATTTACGCGTAAGTTAATGCAAGGAATTCAACTGGAATTCGAACTCGGCTCCCCGATTTCTTATTCCAAGCCGATATCCGCTGCACCACAACACAGTATTATTATTATTATTATTATTATTATTATTATTATTATTATTATTATTAATTAATTAATAATAATAATAATAATAATAATAATAATAATAAGGTGGAAGGGGTCTTATTCAGCTGGAATTGTCATACAAGACAACAACTATTGGCTTACTAACATACATAGAAACAACAAAGGATTGGATGATACAATTAGTAAGGCAACATGAAGAAAGAAAGAAAAAATATTCAATAATAAAAGAAGGCAGTAAATACAAACAAGAATTACAGTTAGTAGATTCTGTAGAAAAGCAAAACAGTAGCCAAGAACCAACTATTGCGGCAAAAAATATGAAAATGAAAGCCAAAGATAAAGCTCTTGAAAAGATGAAACAGCGCTGGCAAGACAAACCTCTGCATGGCCAATATCCAGTACGTGCCAATAAATCCAATGTTGACAAAGTTAATACTCATCGATGGTTACGTGCATCTGGATTAAAGTCTGAAACTGAAGGATTTATACTTGCAGCACAAGACCAAAGTCTTTTCACGAGAAACTTTCAGGCAAATATTATGCATAATAATATGGATCCAAAATGCAGGTTTTGTGATAAACACCAAGAAACAATAGACCACCTAATCTCAGGCTGTTCTGTGCTTGCCCCAAACGAATATAAAAATCGCCACGATAGAGTTGGGCAATATTTACATTGGGCAATGTGCAAACATTATGGAAAAGCTGTAAACAAACACTGGTATGAACATCATCCAGCACCGGTTACAGAAATAGAAGATGTAACCATTCTGTGGGATTACACCATCTACACAGACAGAAAAATTGAAGCAAACAGACCAGACATTATTGTTAAAAACCAGAAGGAGAAAACTTGTCTATTAATTGATATGGCTTGTCCAGCGGATTGTAACATAGCAACCAAGGAATTTGAAAAACTGTCAAAATATAAAGACCTGGAAATTGAAATAGAAAAAATGTGGAAATTGAAAACAAGAGTTGTGCCAGTGATAGTAGGTGCACTTGGAATGATAAAAAATGGAACAAAACAACACATTGAAAGAATCCCTGGAAACCCCAGCTTAAGAGATATACAAAAAATTGTCTTATTAAGTACAGCCCACACACTAAGGAAAACGTTATCTATGTAATGCTGGGGATGATAGGGAAGACAGAAAAACATGAAATGGAGTCATAACAACACGCCACTACCTGCCTTAGGTCTCCCCGCAGACTTGGTTGGTAGTGAGACCAATGCAGAAATCGAAATATGATGAAAAATGACATAATAATAATAATAAAGTTTGCACAGATAAAAAATAGAGAATTAAAAAATTAAAGTTTTATTTAAGATAATACAGCAGCATCCTTACGAGTAATTTAATGGAACTGAGAAATATGAATAAATCATATATTATATCGCTTAATATACAAACATTGGACGGACTAGTTGATTGGGCTAGATGTTGGGTCTTTCATGGAAGTAGTCAACCAACATTACTTGGACGACAACAAGGCAAGGTCGAATAATTTTTTGACTAATATTGTACGAAGAAGGAAAATTATAAAAAAAAAATTGGGTACTTGGACAAGATGAAATTTCTGTGTTACAGGTTACAAACAGAAAACTTTAAACTAAACTTTAAATAGCATATTGCAAGGCTCCTTCATATTTTCAAACTTGATTATCGGCCGTCTTGTTCAAAACAAAATTAAGAAAATACCCTTTGACCTTATACAGATAAAAGTATAATCTCAAGGAGTTATAAAGATGAGAAACAATCTCCAAGCAAACATAATCTCTGAGTAGCAAAAAAAAAAAAAAAAAAAAAAAAAAAAATTCTGCATCATATAATGTAGAATTCAAAATATTAAATACGTTAACAAAATCAATCGTTGAAAGACTGAGGAACTAGAATATAGGTATAAAATGTAGAACAAAATATATCAGTGCTGTGCTCAGCAACATCGCCCCTCCCCCCGCAGAATGTGCCTTGTGGCCCCTCTATCAGCAGAATGCAACTTGCGCCCCCACCCCCTAACTTACTGAACCCACAATAAATTGTACTTTAAACAAAATAACATACTCTCGGAATGCAGGTATTCCGCGTGATCACGAAAAAACGGAAGAAATCGCGGAATTGGCTATACATTACGAACATTTTCACAACTTTTAGCTACTTTTTATGTATGTTAGACAGATATCTATAATCTATTTCACTCACAAGTTCATTCTTTTTAATCACAAATGATTTGCGAGGTCTTCGGAGCCAGAAAACTTTTATCAAAGTTTATATATATATATATATATATAGAGAGAGAGAGAGAGAGAGAGAGAGAGAGAAAGCGAGAGGAGAGAGAGAGGAGAGAGAGAGAGGAGAGAGAGAGAGAGAGAGAGAGAGAGAGAGAGAGAGAGAGAGAGAGAGAGAGAGAGAGAGAGAGAGAGAGAGAGAGAGAGAGAGAGAGTTGATAGATGTCTATTTCAACATACAAGTATGATAACAATTTTTCAGTTAATCATAATGATTATTTTGTTAATTTTTTGTTCATTACAATAGATCTGCGGAGTCAATGAGCCTTGCGGTTTTCTAGGGTCTTGCGGCTCCTCACAATTGCGGGGTCTACGGGGTCTGCGGGGCCCTAACCACGGCCCTGGAATATATTATAGAAAATCATATATTAATGTTGTAATTGGATTTTACTTGTAAATATAAAATCATGTTACTGATTAAAATTTCACCATTCAAAGCAAGTTAGTCAATTATGATTTTACTTCCAACACAATAACCCTTTTCCTGCCACTTAAGTGCCATACGTGATACACGCTTTGCGCGATCATGTCTCGAAAGATACATGACTGACTGGGCAGAAGATTATCCCGCAGTAGGTTGCCATTGCTTTCTGATGTAGACTGGTTGCCGACCAAGGCTATAGAACCCAATCTGTCCTATTATTTGACTCATAGCTAGAGGGGGAAGAGATGTATTATATTATTAATTAGTAATTAGTGGGGGATCAGTTTATTACTTCATAACAATATACAACTGATCCCCCACTTTATGCCCAGTAGAAGCCTTAATCATGATTCCAACTATTATATTCAGTCAGTCATTTAAGTGCCGTACGTGATACACGCTTAGGCGATCATATCTCGAAAGAGACATGACTGACTGGGCAGAAGATTATCCCGCAGTAGGTTGCCATTGCTTTCTGCGGTAGACTGGTTGCCAGCCAAGGCTGTAGAGCCCAATTTATGCTGTTATTTAACCCATAACTAGAAGGAAGAGACCGATTAATACCTTTACCAAGTGTATTTGCGGGTAAGTGAAAGCAAGGAATTTAACTGGAATTTGAACTCGGCTCCCTGATTTCTCGTTCCGAGCCGATATCCACTGCACCACAACACACATCCATATCAACTGTTATTTTATATATCCTCCTATTCTTTACTCCTTTCAAAATCCTCTTACGCTCATTCGGTAATCCCCTACCTTGAGTGGGTCTTTGTCTTTCATAGGGTGAACAATAGTATAATTTTCTTTTTAAATCATGATACTTATTTGTAAAATGAAACCCTGACGATATATAGACGCAGCTAGATTCTCAATATTTTGTCAACCCCTGTTGGTTATAAGAATTTTATTGTGAAAACATTGACTTCCATAATAAAATCAGACATAGAGACTGTATAACGATACGTAAATAGTTAAGTAACGATGTTATAGTTAGACGTAGAATAGGGTTTTCTTTGTTCTGGACTGGCTCCCACTCAAATCTATACAACCCAATCTAGTATACAATTTAACACGTAGCTAAGGAGATAGATAGATAGATAGATAGATAGATAGATAGATAGATAGATAGATAGATAGATATGACTTTACTGAGATAGATAGAGATGAATAGATAATTAGATAGATAGATAGATAGATAGATAGATAGATAGATAGATAGATAGATAGATAGATAGATAGATAGATAGATATGAACAGACTGGGATAGATAGATAGATAGATAGATAGATAGATAGATAGATAGATAGATAGATAGATTATTAGTATAGTAAACACAACATTCTCGGTAGGAATTTTATTTCGATCCATGATTTCATTTTCTTTACTGATATCCGTTACCATCCATTACTGATGTCAAAAGAGATCTTCAAATATTTCATTCATTTTTCCATCATGTAGAATAAGTATTGTTTACTCATGAATATTATTTTCTCGCGAATATTGTTTACTCAAGATAAAAATCACAAAATGAAACAGAAATGTAGGATACTGGGCCCTAATATCAATTCGTTATAATCAAGAAATAAAAATCATTGTCGACAAGAAATTGTTTAAAATCATACATATGATATTTCCAAGGGATTGTCAGTTAGAATGATGCAAAAAATTAGAAACTTTTTTCAAAACCATCTATTAGAGTTTTGAGGAATATGGACCACAATCCACCGTTGTGAAATTCCTGAAAATAGTACCTGACATCACATCTCGAAATAAGTAAAAATCGTTATCATTCAAATCTCTGGATTCTAGAACAATTTTTTAGATCAATAATGCAAAACTGTAGGGTAAACCTAAGTTGACATATTTTAATACGAATTCATAGAATTTTAATATGGAACTTTAGTTTGATTTTTTTTTCAACTTTGAAATTCAAACGGAGTCACCCAATGTAGATCAGGGACGTAGACCTTGACATTGTAAATAAAGGAAAGAAGATTTGCCAAATACTGGATATGCTGTGTTCCCTCAGAACGTAGGCGATCACAACTTCCTATTTTTTGTAGCTTTAAATAAACAATATATTTCTGTTATTTCCTATAAGCTCTGTTCTCCCATAAGCATGCCGTACGTTGATCTTCCTTAGTTTTTCTTGTCCACTATCTGTCACGTGAGTATTAGATTCTTCACTCAATACTTCCTCATTATGAACCCCAGAAACCACAATTGTCTCTTTCTGATATTAAGAATGAATTTCCTTTTTTGCTTACAATTGCTCCATTTTATGAGAATTACTATCAGTAAAATCAAGGAAATATTACTAATAAAGGCTAAATAATGACAATAATAAAACATAATTTTATTAAGTGAGAAGGTATAAAAATAATTTTCGTGTCTTTTAATCTTAATTGATTAGAAATGTTAACATGTACGTTTGTCTTCGTGAATTAAGATGGGCTACAATAGATACCCCGTTCAATATCACAGTTTATCCTGACCATAACAAGTTGGGTAGGTCCCCTAGGGGTTGATATAATACGAATATCTGTTCATGAGCAGAATTAGAAGAAAATCTATCATGGTTAATTGCCAAATTTGAGATAACCAAGTCAAATTATGAGTTACTTATGAAGGACTGGGAACATCTTCAATCGGAAAACGTCTGACCGGTCTGGGTTACTCGACTTGACGTTATTTCAAACTGAGCACCACCTACTTTATACGCTGTTTTTTTTTTCAAACATCTGTTGTCAAATTGTGATCTTGGCTATGATACATGTACCTGGTGTGCTTTTATCAGACTGGCCGTTATGATAAGTATATTGGGATTAATATATTTTTACCCTAGTACCATTTGGTTGCTGCGCGGTTCTCTTAGTCAATGCTACTACTACTATTACGACTAATAATAATTATAATAAGAGCAGTCAAAGTTCACAAACTAGTCATGAGACCAATCATCCCTGAATGTTTAATCCGAATCAATCCAGAAGGCTTTGTAATATCTTGTAAACAAACAAACAAACAAACAAACAAACAAAGAGACATAAAGGCAAACAAATAAACAAACAGGCAAACAAACAACCAAAAACAAATAAACAAACAACCAAACAGACAAACAAACATACAAACAAACAGAAAGATAAGCAAACAAGCAAACAAACAAACAAACAAACAAACAGACAGACAAGCAAACAAACTGACAGACAAATAACCAAAAAACGCACAGAAAAACAAACAAACAAACAAACAAACAGACAAACAGACAGACAGACAGACAAACAAACAAGCGAACAGCCAACAAAACAAACAATCAAACAGACAGACAGACAAGCTGACAAACAAACAAGCAAACAGACAGACAACAAAACAAACATACAAAAAGACAAACAAACAAACAGAAAACAAACATTCAAGCAAACAAACAAACAAACAGACAATCAAACAAACAAACAAACAAACAGACAGTCATACAAGCAAACAAACAAACAAACAAACAAACAAACAACGCGACCAAAAACAATACCACCGCCTTAAAGCGGAAGTAATTATATTTGTCGTTGATTAAGGATCAACATGTAGACATGCCATAAGTTAGTTTATATAATAATACATATAATGTAATATTGACAATCGTAGAATAAACAAATGCAACAAGTTGACTCAGAAAAATAAGTAGGCATGATTGGGTGGAAATGGTGATACGCTGTGAATTATGCAAACAGAGTTGATCATGCGCATGAGTGATTTATAAGAGAATCAGAGAATGACAAAAATAATAACAAATAAAAATAAAAAAAATCATTGAGACTTTGAGATTCGAACTGGTCACCAACCTAGGCCAGCAGATCAAACCCAGTGACTATCAACTGCGAGTTGAGTTTAAAGAAATAACTAATATAAGGATATCTGGAAAAGCCATGACTCATAAAACAAGAACAATTTACCTCAATAAACGAAATAAAAGGTTCAGTTATGAATTCTAATCACCTGAAGAAGGTTGGAATGTTAGTCAGTTAGTTAAATGCCATACTTGATACACGCTTTGGACAATCATGTCTCAAAAGAGACATGACTGACTGGATAGAAAATTACCCCTCAGTAGGTTGCCATTGCTTTCTGTGGTAGACTGGTTGACAGACAAACCTATAGAACCCAATCTGTTTTATTATTTAACCCATAACTGTAGGGAAGAGACGAATTAATGCTTTTTCCAAGGGTATTTATGCGTAAGTGAATGCGAGGAATTCAACAGGAATTCGTACTCGGCTCCAAGATAGGAGTGTACAACAGCCAGCTAGAGAGTTAAAATACGAAGAGCAGCCATGAAATATTGAAAAAATAAAGATTAAAAGAATTTGAACTCCAAAGAAGAACGGAGGCCATTCAGTAGTCAAAATATTTGCTAAAAAGAAAATGAATTGGAAATTAAGTCAGTACAACAATGAGGCTACAAAAGAGTCCGTTGAAAGATAACACGATGAAATAATGGGTAAATTTTTATAGATATTGCTACGTAGAGAAGATGTTACAAAGGAAACGGATTAGATTTCAATGTCGACACAAAGTAACGCCATACAAAGTAAAAGCAAATTGGGATAAAAGACCGGAAAACTGCAAACGTAAATTGTATAAAAAAAAAATGTAAAAGTAACTCATATAATGTTGTGACGTAGCTTGAACACGTGACATACGGTTCATAATATATAAAGGACTAATATCGAGTAGCGACAGTGGAGTCGGCGGCTGACGGCTAGCACGGTCGTTGACTACTCAGCTCACTAGTTGTTGCCAGCCTACACGAGCTTGTACTACTGTATCTACCGAAAATAAACGTATTACTTACTTATATCCTGTGTATTGTCATTCCTTCACGATACAGCACGTAAAAGAGTAAGGAAGAAGTTACGAGAAAAATGGAAACAAAAATGACACCTTTTGACAAGGTCGGAAAGAGACAGTTGAAATTTCTAGGAGACATGACAAAAAGAAAAAGCTTAAAGAATTTATCACTCTCATGATACAGTGAAAAGTAAGGGGAACAAAACATTATCTTACCTTTTGCCATTCGTTTATTCAAACCCGCTTTTACAAAATCATTTATAGATTTACACAAACCCCACAATAATATAAATGGTGAAAATTACCATTAAGAATAATAGAATTATCGTGACCTTATACTGAAAAAAAGCTTCCTGAATACGAAAAAAAAAAAAAAAAAGAAAAAAAACAAATTAAGTAAATACACAAAACATTGAATGGGACGTAAGACAATGACATGTCATCTCACAGGATTTTAACCTCTACAATGAAGTAATCCTAAAGAGAACTAAATGTCCTAGCAGGATTTATTATTGTTGGATCACTGACCAGGAGGTGCGACCAGCTAAGACAAGATTAATGCCCAGTCATCGCGTATGCGGAGCTGGGTAAATTCTGTCCCTAGACCCGAATGTACGCGTTAAGATCCCCACATTAAAAAAGTTCTTGTATTACAACTCACCCCATTAGGGAGAGTAGGGTAAATAAATACTTAAAATCAGAAAGAGACAATTAAATTTAAGAATTAAATAAGGCCTAGAGAATCCGACACTCCGAGGACATACTGAAAGCAAGAGAGACAAGGTGATATAGTGTTGTGTCGTGGCTAGTACCACGTGATATCCGGTCGACCGGATGTATAAAAGACAATGTGCGTTTAGCACGAGGAGTTCTCATTATCACGGATTTCGTGAAGTAACACCTACTACTACGAGAGACTGTAAATATGGTATATACCACTCTGGTAATAAAGTAGTTTATCTAAATTTCACTGTCTATCTCTTCATTCCACGATACAACATATAGCGAATAACTGGCTTAACAAGCTTGTGTAAACTGATAGCAAAGGAGAGAATAGCAAAAAAACTAAAAAATAAACATTGATACTAGGAATAAGAAGTAGTAGAGAGTCATGATCATCCATATCTTGAAGGGACATGGCATATACAATAATTACAGAAAGACTACGTTAATTGATGTGACTGGGTGAGAAATGTAATACTCAGGGAAACATTTTCATCCTACAGAACAATGCTAAAAACTCAAACTAAAATCTGTTTTAAAGGATGAAAAGCTTAAAATCCTCCAAAATGTGTAATTCAAACAGATCACCAAGTCCCGGCCAGAAGATCGGATCTGCTAAGTAGTAAACGAGTAGAGAAGGCATGCACTTGGATTTTGCTGCCATGTCTGATCACAAATGAATTTGTGAAACATGAAGGATTCAATCATAACAGTCATTATCAAAGTATTAGGAACTTTCATGAAGCTTCTAGACACCGACTGACAAAAATTTGTGGAAATAAATCTCGTAGTATTGAAGAGACTTGTTATCCATTAGTCTCAAATTAAAAAGAAAAAGCTATTTACTACTAGTATGAAAAAACCAATGAATAAAAATAATAATAATAATAGATGATACTACTACTACTACTACTACTAATAATAATAATAATAATAAATATGGGCTTGAAAAAAACAATGAATAATAATAACAGATGATACTAATACTACTACTACTACTAATAATAATAAATATAATATAATATATACTAATAATAAATAATAATATAATATATACTAATAATATAATATATACTAATAATATAATAATATATACTATAATATAATATATATACTATATTAATATAATATAATATATATACTATATTAATATAATATAATATATATACTATATTAATATAATATAATATATATACTATATTAATATAATATATACTATAATATAATAATATATACTAATAATATAATATATACTAATAATAAATAATAATATAAATACTAATAATAATAAATATGGGCTTGCTCTAAAGAACATTAGAAAGAAGTAGATTGGATTGCACAATAGATAGAACGAATCAAAAATAAACCAGAACAGACATGGGCTGTAATCACAGAAGAGGATGTTAAATGTGGACTGAAAAAAGTACACAACTGGAAATTTCCAGGAATATATAAAATTTCTAACTTTTGGCTATATTATTTAAATGCAGCACATAAAAAACTAGCTAAAAAACTCCAAGAAATGGTTAACGATCCCATTAAAATTCCTGCATGGATTACCAAAGGAATTACATTTCTTCTAGTCAGGAATAATGACGCAAACAACCTGAAAAACTACAGACCAATTACATGTCTTCTGACAACATACAAACTATTAACATCTATTTTAACAAACAGACATATTTCTTCTTGGAATGAAATGGCACACTACCGCTTGAAAAAGGGTGCAAACATGGTTGTTACGGATGTAAAGACCAATTACTTATTAACAGACCGATCCTGGAAAACTGCTACAATGCAAAGAAAAATCTTAGTACTGCCTGGATAGATTATCATAAGGCATTTGATAGCGTACCACATTCCTGGATCTTGAAGACTTTAAATATATACAAGATATCACCCGTCATTATCAATTTCATCAAACAATGTATTTCGATATGGAAAACAACCCTTTACCACAATCATATAAATGGAACCTATAAGTCTAGTGAAATAAACATCAAAAAAGGTATATTTCAAAGGGGTAATTCTGTGTCTCTGTTACTATTCTGCATATCATTAATAGCACTAGCCACCCAACTTAACAAGACAGAATGTGATGATAAAATAACCCAAAAGAAAATGTCATCTATTTTACATGGATGATTAAAGTTGTATGCTAAGAATGATAATGAGCTGGAAGGTCTTCTACAAACTGTAAAATGGTTCAGCGAAGACATTGGAATGAAATTCAATTTGAATAAATGTGCTAAAGCTACAGTTTTACGTGGATCACTACAACAAACATCCTCAATTAGCTTAGACCCTACTGTAACAATAAAAGAATTGAAACCAGAAGAAGCTTATAAATACCTAGGTGTAAATGAGAGCGAAAACATTCACCATAAAAAGAATGAAAAAAATAATGCGAAAAGAGTACTTCTACTACGACTGATATTAAAAACTGAATTGAATTCTCAGAACAGAATTATGGCCATTAATAGCCTTGCAATCCCAGTTTTCCCATATAGTTTCAACATCTTAAACTAGACTCTAAACGACATCAGGCGAATGGATTCTAAAACAAAAACGCTTCTTTCTAAGCATAAGATGCATCATCCAAAGGCTGATGTAGACCGTAAAGAAGGTGAAAGAGGTCTTATTCAGCTAGAATTGTCATACAAGACAACAACTATTGGCTTACTAACATATATAGAAACAACAAAGGACTGGATGATACAATTAGTCAAACAACATGAAAACAGAAAGAAAAATATTCAATAATGAAAGAAGGCAGTAAATACAAACAAGATTTACATTTAGTAGAGTAGCGTTCGTCCGAGAGATTGTTTACATCACGTGATGCAGAAAGCGACAGATTTTAAAAAATATTTGTAAACGCAAACCTATCTTTAATAATACTTATAAATGTTGTTTTAAAGAAAATTTTTTAAGTGTATCTAAAAAATGTTTAACTATTAGGTTTACGTTTACAAATATTTTTAAAAAGTCTGTCGTTTTCTGCGTCACGTGATGTAAACAATCTCTCGGACGAACGCTACTCGCGAAAACGTTTCTAATTTAAATTTTAACATTATTTATTTCTGATTAAAGGCCGAGGACGGTCTGAAATTCAAATATAAATAAATACTGTCAAAAAAAAAGACATTTTTAAACTTACAACTTTATATATATATATATATATATATTTCATTTGTAAACGAGTTAGTACGCGACCTAGGTTTCTACCTGAAGACACCACTCATGGTAAACACCTAGGTCGCGTAATAACTCGTTTGCAAATGGAAAATATTAATAAGTTCTACAATATAATTGTATTGAACAAGTTTAATACAAATGTGCGCGCGTCTAACCTTATTATGACAAGAAACTAAGTAATTAAACAACCAATATATATATATATATATATATATATATATATATATATATATATAGTAGTTTTAAAGTATGCTATATATATGTCTGTGTGTGTGTGTGTGTGTGTGTGTGTGTGTTTTATATACGTGTGCCTGTATGTCTGTGTTTGTGTGTGTGCCTGTGCGTTTGTGTGTGCCAAGAATGCCATGGAAGGAGTACGTGAACAATTAGAAAGTTTTAATATATAAATGTATTTTACTCGGAATCAGAAATTGAAAATTCTCGGACACTTGATATAGAAGAAGTGCTTAGAAAATGTGACATTCAAAGGACATATTAAAAGCAAGAGAGGCAGGGTAAAACTTTTAGTAGCATGTTTAATGAGCATGTGTAAATAAATTACAGAAGAGAGGCTAGTAAAATCTAAACTTACTTATAAATGGAACTTTGTCTGTGTGTGTGTGTGTGTGTGTGTGTGTGTGTGTGTATCCGTTACCTATAGACTCCGAAACGGCTGAACCGATTTTCTTGAGAATTTACACAGTTTTACTATAAGCGTCTGTGAGTGTTCTTAGCTAGGTTTTGTGTCGAGGTACCCCCGATAAATATCGAAAGTCGATAATCGAAAAAATCGGGTTATAGAAGGAGTAGTCCGATTTTAATCAAATTTGATACACTCATAGACAAAGATATAAGAAACGATATTCAGAAGTTTCAAGATTGCAGTTCTTACAATAGTGCAGAAACTTGATAATATATATATATATATATATATATATATATATATATATATATATATATATATATATATATAAGGCAAGATGTGTGTGTGTGTGTGTGTTTATCTGTCTGTATGTCCTTTATATAAGTCCACAATTTTTATCCGATTCTCACCAAACTTCACACAAATATTCTTTAGGCTGAGTCTGAGCTCCAGGACCATGGATTAGTTTTAAAGTTTTCGTTACACCCGAGCAACGCCGGTTTATGCTGCAAGTAATAGTAAAAAGGCAAATATTGCTCAGAGCTACAAAGTATAAAAAGATCTGTTATGAGAGAGCTATCATCGCTCACACCTTGGATGGCACATAAAAGATGACATACTTCTGTCAAATCAACACAAATTGAAAATTGATTACAATACGATAAAGCGATGTTAATGGTTTATAGAATAAAAATACTTAATATGAAGAGGTGACACAATCATTTCTTCACATCTTTCCTTCACAGACATATACATGATGGATGTAACACGATTTCGAATAATACGTTCCATTGCTTTATATTCAAATTTTAATCCTGCTTGGGTCTTACATACTCTTGCACAGATGCGGCAATGTTAAGTGTCTTTTGCAGTAAATGCTATATAAATGGTGCATAACGTGTACTAAAAGAATCTCTCTTCTCTCTCTCTCTCTTTCTCTCTCTCTCTCTATCACACGCACACACACACATATTTATTTATTTATTTATCTGTGTGTGTGTGTTAGTAAAATTAAGTGAGAACAAATTTCGTGTGACGCGTTTCATTCTTGATCGAACGAAAATGATGTTTAGGTTCATTTAACTACACATCCGCAAATTCTGGTATATAAAAATTTACATATAATTTTCTTCAATATATATCGAATTGTAACATTTGTCCTTGTCACTCTAAACTGAAACTGATAGAAAAAAGTATCAAACTAATAAGAAGAGAAAATACAATGACAAGAAATATGCACTCCCACACACGCAGTTGCGCGCACACACAATGAAACGAGAAGAAGTAGAAAATAATCAACCTTGTACCAATAAAGAGCCCCCAAAAATATTCAGCGCAATATAAAGAAAATGAGAGAACAGTCAGCTGTTGATATCTCTTGACGACTAAACGGAGCGATATACATACATACATATATATATATATATATATATATAGATAGATAGATAGATAGATAGATAGATAGATAGATAGATAGATAGATAGATATGAACATAC
Organism: Ascarosepion bandense; assembly: GCA_037127315.1. Classification (NCBI taxonomy): domain Eukaryota; kingdom Metazoa; phylum Mollusca; class Cephalopoda; order Sepiida; family Sepiidae; genus Ascarosepion; species Ascarosepion bandense. The sequence goes on along the minus strand of JBBBDQ010000273.1, from coordinate 3,384,390 downwards.
TGAAACAGATAGATAGATAGATAGATAGATAGATAGATAGATATGAACAGACTGAGATAGATCGATAGATAGATATGAACAGACTGAGATAGATAGATAGATAGATAGATAGATAGATAGATAGATAGATAGATAGATATGAACAGACTGAAACAGATAGATAGATAGATAGATAGATAGATAGATAGATAGATAGATAGATAGATGTAAAAACCCAACCCAGATCAAAACATCATAACGTTGTTCTCACGAAACTTCGGAGTGGACATGAACCTGCCCAGCTAATGTGACAAATTCTTTGCATTAAGCACACACACACACACACACACACACACACACACACACACACACACATATATATATATATATATATATATATATATATGGGTTGCAATCCCTAATATATATATATATATGGGTTGCAATCCCTAATTTCATTCAGATTTCGTTAAAAATGAGAGAAAATGTACTGTGTTTAAGTTTTTTAGTATAATTTTTTTCATGAGATCTTATAATTATTTTCTATTCAGTCCATAAATTACATAAAATTATCAGAATGTTTTCTTTATTCAGGCGGTTTTGGCTACACATTCAATAAAATGTAAAATAAAATTCACACTTGATAATCGCCAAAATTATACCCGAAGCTGCTTGGATAAATAAAATATTTGGACAAGATCTCCTAAAAATTATATAAAAGATTTAACTACGGCAACTTGTGTGTGATTTTTAAGGAAACCTGCATATATATACGCGTGTGTGTGTGTGTGTGTGTGTGTGTGTGTGTGTGTGTGTGTGTGTGTGTGTGTGTGTGTGTGTAGTCTTGTTATAAAGTTTAATACAGAAACAAAGTTTGTTCCGTAGATTGATATGCAGGGAATGCTATGCAATCTATTTTGTATAAAATCGTAACAAAGTAATCACAAACTAAAATCAATCAATATAGGAAGTAAACAAGGGAAAAAAAAACAGAGACATTCGTAGAGATTTACAAGTTAGAATTTTAGACGTGCACAAACGGACCGAGATTAACTAATCATTATATCTGATAGAGGATGCACAACTTAGACATTTGATTTACGTATTGTCAACCAATGGCTTCACTATCATATACTCTATGCATGAGTATATAAATATACCTATGGTTTCTTTTTAATTTTTTTATGTTATGTGTTAATCAAATAAAAAGCTTTTGATTGATTTGTCTGTTTTGCAAGTTTATTTAAAGCCAGAAAAGATTTTTAGATTGTGAGAATTTTGTAGTGATAACAAGAATTTTTCTCGATAATTAACACATAGACATAGGAAATAAGAGGTAGACTCATAACTTTTCCAAGTGTATTTGTGCATAAGTGATTATAACGTACTGGGACTGAAACAGCTTACTGATATCTAATTGCAAGCCATTATCGATTACACAATCCAAACATCACAGCTTTAAACGCCGGATATTCAGAAACGGTCACCCATTTAGGTACTGACCAGGATCGACGTTGCTTAACTTCGGTGATCATACGAAAACCGGCGTTTCAACGTTGCTGCAAGCCTCAATACATGGCATGAGAGCAACTCAGTATAGATTATGAGAATATGTCGGATAAGTAATTGTTGACCTTTGACTTGATTAAAATTATAGTGGCCAAAACAGCGGATCTTTAGAAGAATTCTAATGAAATTTCTTTCTTGCCAATGGAATACAAAATGGAACTAGCATCATTCGTTTCCTGTGTACGTGGCGTAGCGGATGTTATCTGTAATGTTCTAAACTGATAAAACTGAAAAATAAAGCTGATCAAAACATTTTGCATGGAACTAATGATAGACCAGTAAGAGACTTGTGACGATTCGTCTATCTGAAAAAGGTTGTAAATAAGTACAACGACAAATCGGGGAGCCGAGTTCGAATTCCAGTTGAATTCCTTGCATTCACTTACGCACAAATACCATTAGGAAAGGTACTAATCCATCTCTTCCCTCAAGTTATGTGTTAAATAACAGGACAGATAGGGTTCTATAGCCTTGGATGGCAATCAGTCTACCACAGAAAGCAATAGCAACCGACTACTGGATAATCTTCTGCCCAGTCAGTCATGTCTCGAAAGCGTGTATCACGTACGACACTTTTTTTTAATCATATCACCCCCAAGCAAGGCGACAACGCCACTGATGCGCAGGGGGCTACGTAAGAGTAAAAAAAATTGGAAAAGAGAAAGATGGAAACCACATCCTAATCAGGGAACAAGGGATGAGCCTCTTCACCAGTTCAATAGACGTGGGTGGAGTGTGAACCGGGTGATAGTTTAGTCTATCTACTCCAATTGAAAAAAAGAAAAAAAAAGAAAAGAAAAGAGTGAAAAGAATGGAAAAGAGAAAACCGGAAACCGCATCCTAAACAGGAACCAAAGGATGAGCCTCTTCACCTGTTCAATAGGCGTGGGTGGAGTGTGAACTGGGCGATAGTTTAGTCTATAACTGACTAACAGTGCTGTTATTTAAATTTCAGCTTAATCAGAAGACATCACATCCAGGCCGCCTGATGATAATCAAAATTTCTTTTCAAGAGTAATGGTAAATCAGATTTATTTACTAAACTGTATCACACATCTGAGAGCCCGGATCAATTGAGATCCTAAATGAGCTGTCATTTATTGAGCATTTAGCATAAGTATGGAATACCTAAGAGGATATAATTGACTACTCAAAATTACTGATCAAGTTAACAAGTCTCACGAAACATTGCTCCACACCGAGAAAATTTATTATTGTTTTTAATATTGGTTGGTTGGTTGGTTGGTTGGTTGGTTGGTTGGTTGGTTGGTTGGTTGGTTGGTTGGTTGGTTTTGCCACATGACAATCCTTAAATCATTTAATGAAATACGAAAATGAGGATCAAACGAACTACTCAAAAGTAATAGAAACCAGACTATTCTGAATAACCACTACGCATCACCAAAAAGTTTGAAAATGATTTCGCTCTTAAAATAGATTAGAAATGAGTTTACCATGAAAATACATTGCCAATTGATTTACTATGAAAATGCATAGCAAGATATATTACTATGAAAATGCACGACAATTGATTTCATTATGATAAAGCATTGCAAATGATTCCAATATCAAAATGTTTTACGAATTATTTTACTGTGAAAATACATTAGAAATAATTTTAATATGATAAAGCATTGCAAATGATTCTAATATCTAGATCTTTTGCGAATTATTTTACTATGAAAATACATTGAAAACGATTTTAATGTGCTACTGCTTTGCAAATGAATCTAATACAAAAAAAGCTTTGCTAATTATTTTATTATGAAAATGCATTCGCAATTGTTTAACTATAAAAATTCATTTTAAATTCTTTTTAATATGACATACTTTGCGAATGGATAGTAAATTATTTTAATATGAAAATGCTTTGTAAAAACCTTTACTATTAAAATGCATTCGAAACGGTTTTACTACGAAAATGCATTACAAATGATTTTTTTACAGCCAATGTTGGGCTATTTAATATCTAATTTAACAGTGGGTAACATTACCGTGGATCGAACTCTTTATTCAGTATTAATGGTCAATCAGACTAAACCTGATAAACATACTCTAATACATCCATTGTGTGAATTCTTTTTCTAAATAATATTGCATAAAAATGAAACGTTTAAAGCAGAAACATTCACCTATCATTTTATAACGAGGTTACTAGTTGGACAAATACTTTTTTTACGCAAAACAGAAATAAGAGAGATGTGTGTTTTGGAAAAGTAAGAAATAGTTACATTAGTTATATGCGTGTGGATATGTATGCCTGTGTATGCACAGAGTAACGTATACAAAGCAAGTATGAATAGACAAATTTGGCAAAATATATACCCACACAAAATAGCACATACTTTTTTCACTTTCATAGTCACTGATTTATCTATTTACTCATAAACTTGAAATTCCAAACTGTTCCTGCTAAATAACATAAATAAATTAACGTGCACAGAAATATTTACGTAGATAGATATAAGAAAATACAGATGTCTTACACATAGATAGATAGATAGATAGATAGATAGATAGATAGATAGATAGATAGATAGATATGACTTGACTGAGATAGATAGATAGATAGATAGATAGATAGATATGACTTGACTGAGAGATAGATAGATAGATAGATAGATAGATAGATAGATATGACTTGACTGAGATAGATAGATAAATAGATAGATAGATAGATAGATAGATAGATAGATAGATAGATAGATATGACTTGACTGAGAGATAGATAGATAGATAGATAGATAGATAGATCTGAAAAGAACGAGACAGATAGATAGATACATTAAGATACATACATACATACATACATACATACATACATACATTATGATACATAGATACATAGACAGATAAATACATACAAACATAGATAGATACATACATATATACATGCATATCTACACACATACATACATACATACATACATACATACATACATACATACATACATACATACATACATACATACATACATTATGATACATAGATACATAGACAGATAAATACATACAAACATAGATAGATACATACATATACATACATACATACGTACATACATACATACATACATACATACATACATACATACATACATACATACATACATACATACATTATGATACATACATACATACAGACAGATAAATACATACAAACATACATACATACATACATACATACATACATACATACATACATACATACATACATACATACATATACATACATACATACATACATACATACATACATACATACAGATACATAGATACATAGACAGATAAATACATACATACATAGATAGATACATACATACATACATGCATATCTACGATACATACATACATACATACATACATACATACATACATACATACATACATACATACATACATACATTATGATACATAGATACATAGACAGATAAATACATACAAACATAGATAGATATATATACATATATACATGTATATCTACACGCATACATACATACATACATACATACATATACATACATACATACATACATACATACATACATACATTATGATACATAGATACATAGACAGATAAATACATACAAACATAGATAGATACATACATACATACATGCATATCTACACACATACATACATACATACATACATACATATACATACATACATACATACATACATACATACATACATACATAGATACATAGATACATAGACAGATAAATACATACAAACATAGATAGATACATACATATATACATGCATATCTACACGCATACATACATACATACATACATACATACATACATACATACATACATACATACATACATACATACATAGATACATACATAGACAGATAAATACATACAAACATAGATAGATACATACATACATACATACATACATACATACATACATACATACATACATACATACATACATACATACATACATACATACATACATACATTATGATACATAGATACATAGACAGATAAATACATACAAACATAGATAGATACATACATATATACATGCATATCTACATACATACATACATACATACATACATACATACATACATACATACATACATACATACATACATACATACATTATACATACATAGATACATACAGACAGATAAATACATACAAACATAGATAGATATATGCACACAATAAAATAGATCCGAGCATGCAGGTATGCACGCGGGTACAAAAAATCATTAAAAAAATAAGCCAGGTAGGAAATATTTAAAATCGAGTCAAACCAACCCAGCTAAAGTAATGGCGTAACAGGACTATTGTATTCTTTTGTTCTTATATATATATATATAAAGATAAGGAATTAAAAATAAACAACAACAGCAAATAAAGCAACAAAAATGTGAAAAAGGAATCCTATAGAGAAAAAATGTATACGAAGAATCATGTAGAAGCATGAGATAAGAAGGCCACCTCAAACAGGAAAAATCAAAGACCTGAAGACCAGAGTCAGTTAAGTATCATACGTGATACACGCTTTGACGATCATGTCTCGAAAGAGACATGAATGATTGGGCAGAAGATTATCCCGCATTAACTTGCCATTACTTTCTGCGGTAGACTGGTTGCCAGCCAAGGATATAGAGCTCAGTCTGTCCTGCCATTTAAACCATAGCTGGAGAGAGAAGAGATAGATTATATTACATTATTATATTAAGTATAATTAATGGGGGATCAGTTCATTACTTCATACAATAGAAAACCGATCCCCCACTCTATGCCCAGTAGAAGTTTTAATTATGTTTTCAACTATTGTATTCAATCAGTCAGTAAAGTGCCATACGTTATAGACGCTTCGGGCGATCATGACTCGAAAAAGACACGACTGACTGGGCAGAAGATTATCCCGCAGTAGGTTGCGGTTGCTTTCTGCAGTAGACTGGTTGCTAGCCAACGCTATAGAACCCAATCTGTTTTATTATTTAACCCATAACTTGAGGGAAGATACGGATTAATACCTTTCTCAAGATTATTTGTGCGTAAGTGAATGCAATGAATTCAGCTGGAATTCGAACTCGGCACTCAGTTGGATTCCTTGCAGAGAAGAGAGAATTATTAAAAGAAAGTAAGAAATAAAAAAAATTAAAAAAAAAGAAAAGACAGGCGCAAAGAAATTGACTGGAAAGGAAAAGTTGATAAATAAAGAATAAAAAGTAACAAAAAAGTATTAAAAAAAAAAAAACAGACCGAAAGTAAAAAAAAAAATTAAAATTAAGTAGACAGTCTGTGAAAAGAAAACTTAACTTTTTTCAATTCTTTTATTCTGTTTTCATTTGCCTATTTTCAATCTTGTCTTATTTTATTTATCTATTTATTTATTGCTTTAATGGTAGGGATAGAACATGGTCGGGGAAGGACACTGAATGGGTAACAGCCTGTCCAGACTAATAACATGTGCGAGACGATAAGAGCCTCACCTGTCTCAGGTATGGCCGTGGTCAACAGCGACATAGATACATGCAGCTATCTCACTGTATTGGACAAACGTAATGAATGCATATAACTCATGTGTTAAGTACAAACTTGACTTCCATTCTGTTCGACAAGAGAAAGCTTTTATAATTGCCCAGCTGAATAAAAGTCTTAAGTTTGTTTCCTTCTGCAGTCTTTAGTATTTTCATAGTATTCAGAATGATCTGAAGTGAGATATTGGGTTCGTGCATTTAAATAAATTGTTCTTTCATCCGATCATGACCTGTTCGTCTTCTACCCTTTTAATATTTGTAAAAAATCTATCTATCTATCTATCTATCTATCTATCTATCTATCTATCTCATTCTGTTCATATCTATCTATCTATCTATCTATCTATCTCATTCTGTTCATATCTATCTATCTATCTATCTATCTATCTATCTATCTATCTATCTATCTATCTATCTATCTTTAAAAAAAGAAAGAAAGAATCGATTATCCAAATCAGAATTTTAACATAACAGTGAAATCAATCAAATATAACCACAACTTCTACTCTCACAGCTTCTTTGCTTGCACTTCTCGCCTATGAAATTCCCTTCTGTATACTTGCTACACTGACAACTACAATGTCCAAGAATTTAAATGCAATGTCAATTACCATCTCTTATTTCCTTGACTCACACCCTTCCCCTGACAATCTTTGTATCATGTTCTTCTCCCTTTCCACTCTACTCTCATGCAGCTCTCTTCAACACCAATGTTCTCATCCTTCTCTTCACCGTCCTCTGATACCTCTAATAACTCGTTTCTCTTTCTTATCACTCACCTATTATATAACCCCCCTGCGCACCAGTGGTAGTACTGCTTTGTTTGGAGTGAAACGATTAAAAAAGAAAAAAAAAACTTAAAACGTTTATTACTTTTTAACATTTCCTATAGTGGGATACTGACTGTCACATTTAACTGGTTTAAGTGTTTTCTGAAAATGTTGTATTAGTTTGAAATATTAAATAATATAAACAATATAAGTGAATGAAAATGTACACGTAAAATCAAACCCGTGCCTATTCAAGCAATAATTCCATATTGTGCGACTCCACATACAGGGTGAGATAGATAAATTGTCGTCGAAATTACGCAAAAATGAAAATAACATTGATAGCTTATTTTAACAGATATATTTACCAAAATTACACAAAAATATCTTGAAGTATATTTATTCAAGAAAATCGTCATTAGTTTCAACCACGGTCTCCAGACAACTTCAGAAGCTCATGCATCTCTTCTGGACTTTTCTTCTTTTTTTTTTTTTTTGCTTAAGTTGGTGAAAGCTGTCATAATACTTGCCTTCAGTACATCTTTGGTGTCACAAGGAGTTTTGTTGGTCTCCCACTCAACTGCACTCCACACATGATAATCAAGAAGGCTGCAGTCTGGGGAGTTAGTTGACCAGATGTAAGGTATGATGTCGTCACAGAAATTGTCTGATATCCAGGACTGGGTTCTCCTGCTTATTAGCATTGTGCAGAGTTTTGTTACCAAATTCAGCTCCTTCCAGTAGCCACGCCCTTGACTCAGAGCAGCATTAGCTTTTGATGTAGGTCTCCATTTTTAGTTTGATACCCTTTAGGAAAATAGATGGAGGCATATGGTCACCATTGCTAGTGATCACTCCAAAGTGTTTCGAAATCACCATTTGACTCGTCCATTTCTATCCGAATCCTCTGCACTGACATAAGATTGACACTCAAAGACCCTAAAATATTCATAATGATGCTTCCCAAATGACCCTACTATACAGCTCAGTCAGGGCACCTCGGCGTGGTGTAATGGTTAGCAAGCTTCTCTCGCTATAACCAGTTACAACTGAGTCGTGAGTTCGATCCTCACTGGGTGTCCAATATTTTTGGCCTTGTGCCACAGCTAAATGCTTAGAAAATTTACTATACTGTGCAGTCAGTAAAAAAAAAAAAAAAAAACTATAAGCAGAAGTAAAAATATAAAATGGCGACAATTTACTCATAACACCCTGTACATACAAACATATACATATATGTGTCCATACACACACATACACACACACACACACACACACATCTATATATATATATTACCTTGATAAATTCTATCAGAGGACTAAATCTGTCGTTTTCTTTTGTCATTATTCATATTGTCCTTTTACATATTTATTCTTCGCTATATCACAAATTTTACAAACACACACACACACACACACAAACACACACACATACATACTCATATCTTTGTGTACTGAGAACAGAACTATAATAAAAACAATTATTAGTAACAATTATTTCATTAATCCATCGGGTCTATCAAATATTATACATTGAAAACTTCAGATCAAAATTTTATTAATAATTGTTTCACTTTGGGGGATTCTTCTTCTTCTTCTTCTTCTTCTTCTTCTTCTTCTTCTTCTTCTTCTTCTTCTTATTATTATTATTATTATTATTATTATTATGTTATTATTTTACATCATATTTCGATTTCTGCTATGGCTGCATTATCTACCAAGTCTGCGGGGAGATCTAAGGTAGGTCGTGGTTTGTTGTTATGGCTCCATTTCATGTTTTTTCAAATCTCCCCCTAACATCCCTAGCGTTGCATATCGCTTAAGCTGGGGCTTCCAGGGATTCTTCTTCTTCGAATTCCAGTTGAATTCATTGCATTCACTTACGCGCAGATACCTTTGGGAAAGGTATTAATCCGTCTCTTCCCTCAAGTTATGGGTTAAATAATAGGACAGATTGGGTTCTATAGCCTTGGCTGGCAACCAGTCTACCACAGAAAGCAATGGCATACTACTGCGGGATAATCTTCTGCCCAGTCAGTCATGTCTCTTTCGAGACATGATCGCCAAAGCGTGTATCGCGTATGGCACTTAACTGACTGAGTAATATTATATCCACGTATATGTTTATGTCTATATATATATATATATATATATATATATATATATATATATATATATATATATATATTTTAACTTCTAATTTTAGAAAACAAGGTTTTGCACAAGCATAGTTAAATTCTAAAAAGATTTATATTTATATATGGTTCAAGCTCTAAATAAATGCATAATTCAAGCGTTGCACACATGTATGGTTCAAGTAATAAATACGTGCGTGGTTCAGTAAATACATCTTTGGTTTAAGGGATAAATACATATATGGTTTTAGCACTAAATACATGTATGGCTGAAGCACTAAATACATGTATGGTTTAAGTAATAAAGATTTATATTTCTACAGCAAAGATTAACATTTCCGAAAATTCGGATAAAATTTACAACATAGTACTATTTCATACAAATACAAAAGAGTTAAGTTAGTAATGTCCTGGAGGTCACCCAGTTCGACGAGAAACACAAAAATAAGGGCGGAAGTCACAAAACCCGGAAACATTTTGATAGTAACAAGAACGAATGGTAAATAATGCATCTCGATATTAGTCATTTTCTCACCGCCGTGACGTGGCTTCCCTCTGTCTTTTCTAAAAATATTTTCATGGCGAGCTTTTTCCCTGGTATTCTGTCCACATGAATTTAAGCATACTATGTGCGTTGTGATGCAGTGGATATTGGCTTGGAACGACAAATCGGGGAGCCGAGTTTGAAATCCATTTGAATTCCTTGCATTCACTTACGCACAAATACCCTTGGGAAAGGTATTAATCCGTCTCTTCCCTTTAGCTATGTGTTAAATAATAGAACAGACTGGGTTCTACAGCCTTGGTTGGCAACCAATCTACTGCAGAAAGCAATGACAACCTATTGCGGGATAATCTTCTGCCCAGTCAGTCATGTATCTTTCGAGACATGATCGCCCAAAGTGTGTATCACATATGGCACTTAACTGACTGACTAGATTAGCATCTAAGTTTCAGCGCTTTAGCGTTGAAACAGTTAAATATAATCGCCATTTCTACTCCTACAGTTTCTTTTCTCTGACTTCCTGCCCGTGGAACTCCCTTCCGCTGATAGCTACAATCTCTAAAAATGTAAATGAAACGTCAATTGCGTTTTTATCTTCTGTTCATCTTTTATCCTCTCTTCAATACCCCCACTCTGTACCCAGCAATTTCTCTCACTGTAACCCCCTTTGCACTAGTGGCGATACCACATTGTTTGACGCGAAATTATTTTAAAAAAATGTATAGTCATACATCATAAAACGAACTAATACTGGCTTCAGAATTGTTGTATAATCAAAACAAAATTTATATTTAGACTTATAAATATTTTCACAGATACACAGATTTGACTTTATGAAAAATGTTTATGTAGAACTTCGACTGAGAAATTTGTTGAGCCAAATACAGTTTTGCACAGACTATAAAATACATAAATCCATACAGGAACTAATAAACATATGTTGTTAATCAATATAATATAAATTACAGGTATGAATTGAATTACAAATGTTGACTGAAGGTTATCAGCTCAGTACACAACACCAACCCAGTATATGTGGTACGACAATGTCAAAGTAACATACGCAAGATATTTTTAAATTCATGTATGTTTAAAGTAATAAATTTATGTATGATTCAACAATAAACTCAAGCACATTTCAACGACTAAATACACGCATGATTCAAAAAATAAATACATTTATGATTCAAGTAATGAGTGCATGTAATTTTATAGTTGAAACTATACATGTATTTATTTCTCGAACCATATATGTGCGTTGTGTCGCAGTGGATATCGGCTCGGAACGAGAAATCGGAGAGCCGAGTTCGAATTCCAGTTGAATTCCTTGCATTCACTTACGCGCAAATAACCTTGGGAAAGGTATTAATCCGTCTCTTCCCTCCAGTTATGGGTTAAATAATAGGACAGATTGGGTTCTATAGCCTTGGTCGACAACCAGTCTACCGCAGAAAGCAATGGCAACCTACTGCGGGATAATCTTCTGCCCAGTCAGTCATGTCTCTTTCGAGACATGATCGCCCAAAGCGTGTATCGTGCATGGCACTTAACTGACTGACTGATAATTGAAACACTAAATACATGCCTGGTTTAAGCAATATATATACGTATGTTTCAAGCACAAAATACATGTATAATTTCAAGCAAAAAATATATGTATGGCTCAAGCATTAAATACATGTATAATTCAAGTAATAAATACATTCATGGTTGAAGCACTAAAAATATGTATGATTCAAGCACTACATATATATTTGGTTTAAGCACTAAATAGATGTATATCTGAGAAATTAAATACATGTATGGTTCAAGCACTAAATACGTGTATAGTGCAAGCATTAAATACATGAATGGCTCAAGTAATAAATACATGTATGATTTATGTAATAAATTCATATTTGTTTCGAGGAGTAAATTCATATATAACGAAGCTCTCTACCACTTTGGCAAAAGTCAAACTATTGGTCAGATCAATGCATACTTAGATAAACCACAAATTAAAGCGGACTGATATCATCAGACCGTAAAATGGCGCTATCAATCACACATATATATATACCATAAACACACACACACACATACATGCTTTAACAAACTCACACACACACACACACACACACACACACACACACACACACACACACACACACACACACACACGCTACAATTAACGACAGAGGTAGCAGCGAAGAATGACCATTTGTTGAAAGGCACGGAACTCGAAAACAAGTTCTCCTATCATTCTGAAGATGAGATTATGATCTCGAAATATTATATATAATAAATAGGTAATACCTAAAAATTTCTTTACTTTCCTTTATTTTACTAAACGCATTGTGATAGCCTTCAAGACATAACCATACAAATTCATACATGTTTCAAGTAATACATTTTTATTTAAAGCAAAAAATTCCGATAAAATTCAAACGTTAAACTTATGTATGTTTCAAGCCCTAAATGCATTTTCTGGTTCATGCACAACATTCATGTATGACTGAATCCTTAAATTCATATGTCAGTTAGGTGCCATACATGATACACGCTTGGGCGATCATGTCTCGAAAGAGACATGACTGACTGGGCAGAAGATTATCCCACAGTAGGTTGCCATTACTTACTGCGGTAGACTGGTTGCTGACCAAGACTATAGAACCCAGTCTGTCGTTATTTAACCCATAGCGAAGAGACAGATTATTACCTTTCCCAAGAGTATTTGCGCGTAAGTGAATGCAAGAAATCCAACTGGAATTCGAACTCTGTATCCCAATTTCTCGTTCCAAGCCGATATCCACTGCGCCACAACGCACATTTATACAAGTATCCAACGTGAAAATCGAAATAATCTTCGTCTCTGAAAAAGATTAACCATCACAGACAATCGCTCCTAGCTCACAATAGCATGGATCTGGCTAGTCTCCCTGAAAGCAAAACATTGTGCCTCAAATCAAACCTCAAGTGGAATGACTATATAGAATCCATAGCTAAATCCGCTGCTGAGAAAGTAGGTTCTCTGTGTAGGACAGGAAGTTTTTCCCGTCTGAAACAATCCTGCACATATATAAATCTACCATCCGCCCATGCATTGAATACTGCTGCCGTATCTGGTGTGGTGCTTCTGCTATCCACTAAGGTTTTTGACAAAATTCAACAGAGAATTTGTAATGTGATCGATTCCGACTTGGCAGCTCAGATACAGTCACTTTCTCACAGGCGCCATGTGGCTTCTCTGTCTCTTCTACAAATATTTTCACGGCTTCTACTCCGATGAACTTAGTTCACTGGTGCCCCCTATATATGAGTTTACTCAAGTTACAAGATTAGCAACTAGGTCCCACGCTTTTACTGTGAAACCAATAAAATGTAAAGGCAAATTCTACACCAACAGCTTCTTTTCTCGCACTTCCCGCCTGTGGAATTCCCTTCCGTTTACTTGCTTCCCCGCCAGCTTCAATCTCCAAGAATTTAAATAGAAAGTCAATAGTCATCTCCTATTTCATTAACTTGCATCCTCTTTCTCATGCTCTTCCTGACACCCCTAAACCTGTCACTCTTTCTCATAACTTTCCTCCTATGTAACCCCCTGTACAACAGTGGCAGTAAAATGCCTTGTTTGGAGCGATATCATTATAAAAAAAATAACTCGTTATCAGGGTACCGATTGCACATCTACATACGATACAAAATGATACACAAAATTATGCGCGAATATATATATATATATATATATATATATATATATATATATATATATATATATATATATGTTTTATTTTGCGAGCACGGACACTGACTAAAAAAAAACGTATACAAAATGATATACATATTCATGAGCCTTTTCTGAAATTAATGATCTTTTTTTTTTTTTTTACTTAGCCCGTTTGTCTGTTTCAAAAGAACAGCAAGAGAAAAAAATTAATCTGGTCGACCAATCACTATAAGAACTACTATCAACATCAAACAAAAACGACAACAATAACAACAACACGAAGAACAATAATAAAATTTATAATACATGAGTGAATACATTGATCTTTGAGACAGACGTATTGAATAACCAACTACGCGTTGCCCAGTAATACGCTGAGCACAGATGTCCAAATAAGTGATAATTTCAATTGTCCGCTATTTATACACTTTCATAAGCATACACACAGTCAAACATATACATACACAGAGATACATATATTTGAAAGTAGCTCTTCTATGATAGATGTACACAGTTGTTTTTTGATAAAATTTCATGAAAGAATTTGCATATTCGGTGGAATTCAATGCATGAAAAGCTCTTAGTTTTAAGCAAATTCAAATAGTGATTTTACTGGAGATTATTCATGGTTTTAGCAATAACATTTTTAGCGTTTTAAATCAATGTTAATTTGCACAAAAACGTTCTAGAGTTACAATCGATTTTTAAGTATCATGTATTTAGTACAGGTTTATCTGGAATAAATCTTCAGTAAAAAACTAATGCCCTTAGGGTCCTATATTTTCAGATAGGAATAGCCTATGTGTTATGATTATATAGTTGACTGTATTTTACCGGTTTTTTCTTAGTTTTATTAAATATAGCCATATATTTAGTTTGTGAAATCAAATGCAAGAAAAAGAACTTTGTGGCAAACTATTACACTTGGGAGTTTTTCATGATTGTTCTTCTTTTATATGACGTCACTCTTTAGGACGTAGGTGATCACGGATCTTCACAACTTCTTAGCCTTTGTAGTTCTTAATAAAGATTATCTTCTTGCTCTACCATTTTCTCCCTGTTCAGTAATTTATAGATACAAGATTGCTAGGTTAGTTATTTACTGTTTTTCTCTGTTCATCTTAAATTCATTTTTCATTTCATGCTCTGTGACTGTCGAATTCTCCGCTCCTCTTGCCTCATTATGTTCCTTAGAATTTTCAACTTGGATTATTGATCTTGAATTCAAACTTAGATAATTATATTTTGTAACACAGTTTAAATTACAAAACTGACTTATTAATGAACATAGTGCCCCTTAAGTAATATATATATATATATATATATATATAAAGATAAAGAACAAATGGAAAATGTTTAAAAATCTACATCATATATATATATATATATATATATATATATATATACCTACATATATATATATATATATATATATATATATATATAAAGATAAAGAACAAATGTAAAATGTTTAAAAATCTACATCATATGTATATATATATATTAAGCGAAGGAAGAAAAAACGTTATAGTTAGTCAACTTAACTATGTAAACAGGGACTTTGCCTTCAGAAACAAAAGGAACCCGATATGTAAAATCACAAATTTATTCGCCTGAAGGGAGTCAATGTTAGACTCGAAACACGTGCAGCGTCACAAATATCATTATGGACACTTAAAAAATCATAATATGTATAATATTTTTAAACAGCAATAAATATACACTTTAAATAAAACGTTCACGGACTCTCACACCTTTTATTCTCTCGTTGGAACAACCCTATTTCCTTTTCTAATATATATATATATATATATATATATATATATATATATATATTATGACTAAGTGAAATTATGACTAAGTGTAACCGTACTAAAAATACCTCTTAGGTTCATACAACCATGGATAAAAAAGTTATAATTCCTTGTCATCTTAAAAGTTGCGCGTTCAAAAATTCCCTGCCACGTGAATGTTAAAAAAACACACCGTTGCGTGAGCGTTCTTAAAAAAAAAAAGGTAAACAGTAAAATCAGTTATTGAAAATCGCCTAAAGAAACCTAGGTTGCGTAATAACTCGTTTACAAATAGTGTATATATATATATATATATATATGTATATATTACTAAATAAAACTCTTAATACTAAATTCGTTACATGGCCATTTTACCGAAATACAACAAACGTAGTATTTGGAGTTTTATTTGATATATACAAATATATTCATAGTGTTATTTGATATATGCAATATATACATATTTTTGATAAAATATACATATACAATATACATATACATAAGTAGGTAATATTATTTACATTGAGCCCTCCACTGGATCACTTTTAATATAAATAAAATTTGGTTTTAATATTAATAGAATCTGGTTTTGGGGATTTTACATACATACTATTCCTTTTTAGATTTAATATATATATATATATATATATATATATATATATATATATATATAACATAATACACTTGGTATACAATCCAAGTAAATTCCGATTGAGACGAACTCAAGAGAACTCAATGTTAAATTCATTTATTTAATTTAAAAGAGTAATATAATTTATAAAAGGTTTTAGAATATTACAATGGGTAATGCATATTTTACCGCGTGCTGATGTTATTATCGTGGCTCGTCAGACCCAAATGGTACAACAGTTGGTCCTATTACACATGTGTTTCCTTCCTTCAGTAAAGATAGGTTGTCCTATTTTCGAAAAAGTTCCATTGTTTACAAATTTAAATGCTGCATACATAGGACGTACCGATCTGAGGTTGGAGACGCGGGTTTCACAACACGTTCCCGCTAATATACGTTCCAGTGGCTCTCTCAGACCTATAAGAACAACACAATCTGTTCTGGATTCCGCTATTGGCCGACATCTTTTGGACAATTAAGTGTGTGCCTCGGCATATGAGGACAGCTGGTTTACTGTCTTGCACAGCGCTCGGTCTACACATCATCTACGTATTTTGGAAGCAATTTGCTTGAAAATTCAACAGCCGAGCCTGTGCAGACAGAAAGAGCGGTTTTTACGTTCCTTACAATTGCTGGTGAGTCTGTGAGTGTAACATTTTTTCACTTTTAAACACTCTTGTGGAATTATATGTGTACACCCCCCCCTTACATTTTATGTGTTTTTTTCAATAAATTTATATTTTTAAACGAGTTCCATCATCTCCCAGCATTGTAAGTAATTTATTTTGCCTTGTCCTTTTCCTTAATTCCCTTAAAATTAAAGCCAACGAGAACCCTTGATAAGAGTTGGTCGAAAGATTTCTCGGGTTTAAATAATATGACGTCTGTTCTTTTTAAATATATATATATATATATATATATTGAAAGTGGAAATCACAAGTTTCTCAATTTTTAGTAATAATTTTTTGAAAACGAAAAGATGCTTTAGTTTTTTTTATAATCGTTTCACCGCAAGCAAGTCAGTACTGTGACTGGCACATAGGGGTTACAGTGAGAGGAAAGATGAAAAAATAAAGAACAAGATACAAGTGATGTTGAAGAAAAGATGTCAGATGGGAATCAAGTCGATAGAAGAGGGTAACTGACGTTGAACTTAAACCTTTGGAGATTTTAGTTATCAGGGAGGCCAATATACGGAAAGAAGTTCCACAGACGGAGAGGCGAGAAAAGAAATTAATGACATAGAAGTGGCCATTATATTTAAATGTTTTGGCGGTAAAAGGGTCGGACCTTGAGGCCAATCTAGTCAGTCAGTAAAGTACCATACGTGAAACACGCTTAGGCGATCATGTCTCGAGAGGGACATGACTAACTGGGCAGAAGATTAGCCCACAGTAGGTTGCCATTAATTTCTGTGGTAGACTGTTTGCCAACCAAGATTATAGAACCCAATCTGTTCTGTTATTTAACCCATAACTGGAAGGAAGAGAAGGATTAATACCTTTCCCAAGGGTATTTGCGCGTAAGTGAATGCAATGAATTCAACTGGAATTCGAACTCGGCTACTCGATTTCTCCTTCCGAGCCGATATCCACTGCATCACAAAATTGTGTCGCCGAGGCACCAATGAAAAAGCTTGTCGGAGTAGAAGCCGTTAAAATATTTATAGGGAAGGAGTCACATCTCGTCGGTGAGAAAGTGACTGAAGTCGAGCTGCCAGATAAGAATCAATTACATTGCATATCCTCCTTCGGTTTTAGTCTGGAACCCCGAATTGACGGAACGCATATAAAATAAATGAAAGTTTGTAATTAGTGGGTGCAAGAATTTGATGCACACAGGACATATTGAAAGCAAGTGGAACATTGAAAAGCAGCGCATAGTCTACCTAACGAGAAGGGATAATCAGTTGGTAGAGCGGATTAAGAGAGAAAACAGATAAAATCTATTAAGTGTTCCAAAGGACTGGAAATTGTGCACAACCATGATCGTCCACCTCTTGACAGAGCATATAGAAGAAAATAGTATGTAAATGGTTGGTAGAACAGGGATTACGAGAGAAAGCGACTAAAATTACTAAAACCTACAAAGGACCGGAAATTGTGGAAAGCCGTGATGGTCCGCATCCTGAAGAAGCAAACCACATATAGGAAGGACTAATGTAAATTGTAGGATTCAAAATACTACGAGAAAAATAAGTAAAGCAACATAAAAGACACGATAATAAAATTCGATTTTTAAAGTTAAAAATTGTCTATAATTAGTTAGTATCGTAAAGATAAAATAATGACTAGAGTTATTTTTATAACATGGTAATTACTCAGATAATCATATAACTAAAATATTACACACTAACAAACATGTTTATAGAAGGCAATAATAAACAGGTTTATAGAAGGCAATAACAAACATGTTTATAGAAGGCAATAATAAACATGTTTATAGAAGGCAATAACAAACATGTTTATAGAAGGCAATAACAAACATGTTTATAGAAGGCAATAACAAACATGTTTATAGAAGGCAATAATAAACACGTTTATAGAAGGCAATAATAAACTGCAGAGAATTGTCCGATCCTAATTAATATTAATATTTTAATATTAAAAAATGATACAGGTGGAGAGCTCAATGTAATTAAAATTACAGAGACAATTATAAAATAAAATAAATATCGATGTTCAAAACTGTTGAATGATCATTTCAACATGAATCCCTAAGAGAGATTTCACATCTCATCGGCAACTACCACATTTCAATCATTTTCATGTTGAAATAATCATTCAACAGTTTTGATCATCGATATTTATTTTATTTTATATATATATATATATATATATATATATATATATATAAACACACACTAAATATCTATATGTGCATATATATGTATATATATATATATATATGGCATATCGCACTGGAGTGATTAAAGTAGTGATTGATGTAATACAAAAGACCTAATAATTATAGATAAATAAATATGCACATTATCCCTTGCCGATAGCATAACTCGGAGTTTCATGCACAACACAATCGGCAAGTGGTGAATGTAAACTTACAATTACGTAATTGAAATTTTAATAGATATGTCTGGTTGTTTACATACCTGTATATTATACTGGGATTACATTTATTTCAATTTTTAAAACTATATATGGCATTAAAAAATAAATATGATATATATATATATATATATATATATATATATATATATATATATATATATATATATATATATATATATATATATATATATATAAGCATGATAAAACCTCGTCTGATCAAGAGGCTATTCATGGTCGAGTGGTTAAGACAGTACCAGATCAAATGGCAACTTCCCCTATGTAATTAGGGGTCGCAGGTTCGAATCCTGCTGGATAGCACACATTTTCGTAATAAAAAAAATTTATCGTAAAATAATCAGGCCAGTAGATATAAATATAAAATTCTGTTTAGTTAAAAACAGAATATCTACTTAAATACGAGTATCGGTAAAAATAATGTTCAAAATAATTCATTACATATATATATATGCAGAAAAATGAGGTAGCTGTAAATATAAATCATTCATATTAAAAATAAAGGAAGATTACTTCTCGATTTATAAAAAAAGATTTCGGAAAATTCATTATAAGATTAAAATCAATTATTAATTACCAATTATAAATTATTAATTATTAATAACTATTAACAAATCCATACTTAATTTGGATGAACGTATTTAAGTAGATATTTATTTTGATGTCTACATTTAAGTATCAATTCATTTCTCTTGTTTAATAAGCTATGGTTATTTACGTGTTTTAAGATAATTTCTCAGCAGGATATAAATTACATATATTTTCTTTCCTGTAAGATTCAGTTCTACCTATGATATACCATTTTATAACAGGAGAAATACAACCATTTTTAATTGCCAGAATTATTTAGAGGAATGGCAGTGTATGTATATTTGATCTTCATATTGTAACGTAAATTATGATTCTTTGAAGAAGTACAAGTAATCTCACTTTATTTTTAATATGAATGATTCCTATTTACAACTATAGTATATTTTATTCTGCACACACACTATTATATATATATATATATATATATATATATATATATCGAGAGAGATATAGTTGCAGAAAGATAGATAGACAGACACATACATACATACATACATACATACATACATACATACATACATACATAGAAATAGCATACATATAGACGCCAACACCGAAAAAAAAAAAATTGTAGTTTCCCGATAATTTCGTAAACGTTGGTATGTTACCATGTTGTATTTGGATATCTCCCTTCAAGCTGTCTATATATACAAATATTTTATCCCAGGGATATATTCATAAATTTCAACCTCATTATTTTTTCTCAAACACTACCTTATTAAGACCAGCCCTCACAAACACCAATCAGTTAAACGACAAATTTCATATTTGTAATTATTCTTTCTATCTATCTATCTATCTATCTATCTATCTATCTATCTATCTATCTATCTATCTATCTCAGTCTGTTCATATCTATCTATCTATCTATCTATCTATCTATCTATCTATCTATCTATCTATCTATCTAGTCCGTTCATATCTATCTATCTATCTATCTATCTATCTATCTATCTATCTCATCTATCTATCTATCTATCTATCTATCTATCTATCTATCTATCTATCTATCTATCTATCTATCTATCTCAGTCTGTTCATATCTATCTATCTATCTATCTATCTATCTATCTATCTATCTATCTATCTATCTCAGTCTGTTCATATCTATCTATCTATCTATCTATCTATCTATCTATCTATCTATCTATCTATCTATCTCAGTCTGTTCATATCTATCTATCTATCTATCTATCTATCTATCTATCTATCTATCTATCTATCTCAGTCTGTTGATATCTATCTATCTATCTATCTATCTATCTATCTATCTATCTATCTCAGTCTGTTCATATCTATCTATCTATCTATCTATCTATCTATCTATCTATCTATCTATCTATCTGATATAAGTAAATGTATATATAATATATACATATACAATGCATTATATATACTATATATGTATATATTTATATAGCTTCTGTGTCTCATACTTATGCTATAGTGTGACCTTTTACATTGGCTAAACTGATAAATTACATAAATTGATAAGTTTTTTAAATGTCTTAAACTTGTAACTTACTAAATAGCAGTGGTCAAATATGTGTACCAATAGATATGTCGGTTTATTTTTCTAGGGCATTATCTTCTAACGTGGTTAACAGAAATTTAAATAGTCCAGCAAATGGATATAGACATTTTCAAAAGGATATAATATTTTGTTTAACCCTCATTACGTTTTATATCCCCAGTTTTATCAATGAATAGGTAATAACAAAGAGGATTAAAAGCAACATCCGATATCATTGCTGCGATATATACATATGTATATATGCATAAATATATATACGTGTGTGTGTGTGTGTGTGTGTGTGTGTGTGTGTGTGTGTATTCTACAGAATGTATCGACTGTGCCAGAAGAAAAATTAAAATTCAGGCTAACATGTAAATAATTGAAAACACTCGCATACACACAAGAAGAACAAAAGAAAAATAAAAAATAAAAAATGAAAAAAAAATAAATAAAAAATGGAGACAAATCCATCGTACAGTTGAAAAAACAAACTAAAAAAACTTGAATTTCTAAATCACTGTTAAGCGAATTTATGAGAGTCTTTGGATCGAAACGTTGGTACAAAACATAAAAGACAGATGCAACAGCCTGAAGAAATAAATTCACAATATTGATCATAAAAATATTTCGATATCTCCACAATATATCCTCAATCAGAGACATACAAACAATCAGTGAAAAGAAACATAAAACACTTAGCGAAATAAAAGATTTAGAGTTTTGTCGATCAAACGTTGGCTAAGTTAAGCTACAAATAACTGCAACAATAGTTATTAACATGTATTTTTCTTTTTGTGTGTATGTGTGTGTATTTTTAATCATTACGCACAAATACCCTTGGGAAAGGTATTAATCCGCCTCTTCCCTCCTGTTATGAATTAAATAATAGGACAGATTGGGTTCTATAGCATTGGCTGGCAACCAGTCTACCACAGAAAGCAATGGCAACCTACTGCGGGATAATCTTCTTCCCAGTCAGCCATGTCTCTTTCAAGACATGATCACCCAAAGCGTGTATCATGTATGATACTTAACTGACTGAATTCAATAAAGACAATGATACGTAAGTTTTTTTTTGTTTTTTGTTTTTTTTTATCAATTCATTCCAGACAAGGCGATAATGTCACTAAGACACAAGAAGCTTCTGGGAGTGAACGAAAAGAAAAACACTTTAGAAGGCACTGAAAACACAATCTTATACAGGAAATAATAAAAAGGATAGACAACTACTCCTGTTCAAAAGACCGGGCAGGAGTGTTGATCAAGCGTTAGACGAAAACATCTACTCCTATTGATGAAAAAGGTAAGTAAGTAATAAACAAGATTTCAGACTTTAGGTTAGAAGTATAGAGTTTAAGTAGACTTTAGAGGGAAGCAAAAATCCAGTCCTAAACAAGAAACAAGAGGTAAACCTGTAATTCTGTTATCAAAAAAAAAAAAAAAAAAAAAAAAAAAAAAAAAAAAAAGGGAGTAGTGTGAACCTGACGATAGGTGAACTTATCTATTGCTATTGGAGAAAAACAAAATAAAATGTCAGAGTTCAGGCCAAGACGTTAGAAGTATAGAGTTTAAGAAGATTTTAGAAGAAACTGAAAAATTAATCTAAATATATATATATATATATATATATATATATTAAAAAAGGATTTTATTACATGGAGCTCTCTTCCTGTATCATTTTTTAATATTAAAATAAATTTTTAATATTAATTAGGATCGGGTTTTTAGAATTAAACCTAAATTTAGAAGGATGTGAACAGATCGATAGGTAAATCTATCTGTTCTTATTATTGATTACAGAGTGTTAAAGATTTTGAAAAAAAGAAAAACCGTATTAATAAGAGAGAACAATAAGTGAACAGGAATGAAAAAAAAACAGAAAATAATGGTTGACATTGGGTTTACATTTTTTTAAATTTCTTAAACTTGTAAGTTATTAGATAAAAGAGATCAAATATGTGCACCATTGGGTATGTCAATTTATTCTTCTAAAATACGTAGAATATATATATATATATATTGTTATCTGCAGACAGATCTGTTTCGCTGTATCACAGCTCATCAGTACGGTTAGACTCCGATTGTTTTTTAACCCAGGATTGAAACCCGACCGAATTGGCATGAGTCGGCGTTTCTACCTTTGGGCTATGGACGTTCACCTTGTACAAGGGGAGAGGAAGATAGCGGTTGATTCTAGAATTGAACAGTGATTAGGGAAAAGTGTGTATGTCAAAATATATCAAATGCGTCAGAAAGAAATTAGATTTCAATACAACTTTGATTTAAAAACAATCAAAATTTTTATTGAATTCTAAACAGATTCAAATAAAAAAGCATAAACATATTAATACGTTTAAAAATCTGAGAATTAGAATATTAAAAATTAATAATAAGCTTAAATTATATACTTTTTAGATCTGTAAACTACAATAAAGTTTAAATTCTTTCTTTATGTATAATTTATTTAAACCATTAAAATAGAACGACAATGAAGCATTTATATTTCTGTGTTACAAAATAAATATAAAATGATAGTCAGTTTATAACAAAAATCTACAACTTACAGATTGTTATTCATTTATTGTTCATAAAAGTATAATTATTTATATTATTTACGCTAGAACTCCCTTGTTCCCTGTTTAGGATGTGGTTTCCTGCTTTCTCTTTTCCAATCTTCTTACTTTGTTTTTTTTACAATTGGAGTAGATAGATCTATCTATCGCCCGGTTCACACTCCACCCACGTCTATTGAACAGGTTAAGAGGCTCATCCCTTGTTCCCTGTTTAGGATGTGGTTTCCGGCTTTCTCTTTTCCAATCTTTTCACTCTTACGTAGCGCCCTGCACAACAGTGGCATTACCGCCTTGCTCGGGGTGATACGATTAAAAAAAAAAAAAGAACTATTTTCCTCATCTTTGTTGCTATCAAAACTTTTCTGTCACTGTATGCAGCTCCCCTCGTCAGGTGTTTGTCAATCTGGTTAGCGTTTAGGGAATTTCAAACTGAAACCCTTACTTAATCTGCTGAGGTAATTTTTTTTAAGCCGCTGTCCTTGTCTAAGGATATACCGTCTTGCTACGTACGTATTCTCCAATGGATAAAGTTGCTGGTTCATTAATTTTGTGTGAATTATTATTAGTTTAATCCCTAGACTTAGTAGCGCAGATTTAGTGAAAATAGGGTGGTTAATAACAGAGCAGTCAGTCAGTTATGTGCCATATGTGATAAACGCTTGGGCGATCATGTCTCTTTCGAGACATGACTGATTAGGGTAGAATATTTTCCCGCAGTAGGTTGCCATTAATTTCTGCACTAGACTGGTTGCCAACCAAAGGTATAGAACCCAATCTGTTCTGTTATTTAACCCATAACTGTAGGGAAGAGATGAATTCATACCTTTCCCAAGAGTATTTGCGCGTAAGTGAATACAACGAATTCAACTGGAATTCGAACTCAGCTCTCCGATTTCTGGTTTCGAGCTGATATCCACTACATCACAACGCAGTACAAAATAAAAAGAGATGGCTAGCCAAACAGGAATAATCTACCTATCATAGTTTAAACAACGGATTCAGTTCCAAATTCGCTGAAGGTTTACACGAATCGATACACCAAATAAATTCCGGACGGTACAACATCTGAAACTTAGTCATAATAACAAAAAGACTAGAATAATTTCAGAGTAAATAACGTCAATAATAATAAAAACCTTTTCTAAGACATTTAGTCAGAAATAAAGTATAAGTTAGTATTTTTCAACTAAAAGATAAGTATAAAATATCCTTGAACTTATTAAAAATGAACATCAGAACATGACATTACCCTGTTAGATTCAGCATGAAAAATGTAATATTATTACATAAAATAAATTTATTTTTGTTGATGTTTGGGGATTAATAAAGAATTATTATTTTATAAATACACGCTTATTATTTTGAAACTACCAACTAAAGATGATATGAAGAAATACATTCAGAGAAAATTGTTTATGAATTTTTCTCATTATCAAAATTCAAGCTAAATTTTAAAGTAGGCACTTTTTCCACAAATAGTTTTATGTTTTGAATTTCATTGAATTTTCATGATGTATCAGAGACTAAAACAAATGATTAATTGTCATGTTAAAACCATGAGACACATAATAGTCGGTATTTTTCAAAGCAATATTTACGACAGAAAATATTAAAATATGAATAACTATGCAAGCGTATGATATTATCATGTTAACACACATATATGAAGCATACTGGTCGATATTTATTTTGGAAATATTAATCATTACAACAGATCATAAAAATGAATATAAATAATTATACAGGCATAGATATTATAAAGTTAAAAGCAATATATAAAGTATATGGATGTATAATATTTTCAAAAGTACGAATGCATATATCATATCATAAAATTCAAACGGTCATATATCCAAGAACGCGCAGCACGAACATATAACAACAAATAAAAATACCTGCATAAAAGTATGCAATTATGCTTATAGAATTATACTTATGTAATTGCACTTATAAAGATGTTCCACTAAGATCGTAACTTAATGCTAACAAAGACGCATATGATTATATTTATTTTTCGACATAGTTTTTCTTTAGTAAAACGATATATATATATATATATATATATATATATATATATATATATATATATATATGCAGAAATTATAACATGGATATGTTATAATATCGCTACAAAAATAGCTAACTTCTTTCGACACTTCTTGTGTCTTATCACTTGATGCGACACAAAAAATGTCGAAACAAAATAGCTACTTTAGTAGTGATATTATAACATATCCATGTTATAATTTCTGAATAAATATTATTAGCTCTACTTTGTATTGAGCACTTTTTTAAGAATAGGGTTTCTTTGGAAAAAGAATATTATTCCATCCATACCTACCCTATACTCGGATATATATATATATATATATATATATATATATATAAAGTAGAATACTTGGTATATAAGTCAGGTAAATTCCGATAGAGACGAACTCAAAGAACTTAATGTTAAATTTATTTATTTAATTTAACAGAGTAATATAATCTAGAAATTTTTTGGGATATTCTACAATTTCATGGGTAATACGTATTTCGCAGAACGAAAAAAGCTGCTCGTCAGACCCAAAAGATGCAACAGTTAATATTCTAAATAATCTTGATTACACACAGACACTTACTTTCCCATATCGAAAATAGACATTTGTAATGATTTCAGCAATCATCGGGCCCTTATCACACCACACTAGCCTTATATATATATATATATATATATATATATATATATATATATATATATATATATAAATCTTTTCTTGAGTTCGTGTATATATATATATGTATGTGTGTGTGTGTGTGTGTGTGTGTGTGTACGTGCGTGTGTGTGTGTGTGTGCATCCTGACAAACAAACGCTTAGCTTAAGAGAAGTTTTTTTGTCTTTATTCGTAAATATATAGAAATATATGTATATATATGTATATGTGTGTATGTGTGTGTGAATAAAGACAAAAGAAATATATGTATGCGAAAATATAATTATATCTACGATGTGTATTATATTGAATAATACAAATATATATGTATGTGTAACCGCATATTTATTAATTCATACAGGCACACACACACACAAACATATATATATATATATATATATATATATATATTTTATGAATTATACTTAACATGTACAAACTAAAATCTACTACAAAATTGTACAATTTGTTTTGATATTAAAAGAACAATGTCTCATCGGGTAGTTAGTATTGCTCATTATTATCATCATTGTTAAGTACCAGATAAAACAATGTTCTTTCAATGTCGAAACAAAATGTACAGTTTTGTAGCAGTTTGCAGTTTGTACATGTTCTAAAGTATAATTTATAATAAATAGCCACTGCTCTAGTTTTATATTGAGCGCTGTTTTAAATTAATGTTTTGAACGTTGCAATTATTTTCTTCGTTCTTTATTCATTTGGATTATATATATATATATATATATATATATATATATATATATATGCAAATCCTAAAAAAGAAGTATTGGCTTTTCTGGACATAATGTATTGTAAAAACTGTTTAAATCTTCTATATATCCGAGTGCTTCCGGCTGTTCTATTAGCTATTATCAAGGATTTTTAAAACCAAAATATGTATATTTATCTAATACACATATTTGCTGATCTACAGATTTATTTAAAAATAAAAATAGGGAAAAACATCTTTAATAATTTTTGATAGTATAGCTGAAATAACCAGGATATATATAAAAAAAAAAGAAGATAGATTTACATACTTTATATACATTAAAAAACTTATTAAAGCATAAGAAAATTGAATATAAGGCTTAAACGCAATGCCTTGCCAGTTGTTTACTTAGTATACTATACAAAAAAACAAATAATAATAATAATAATAATAATAATAATAATAATAATAATAATAATAATAATGAGAACTTTGTCTATGTAACGCTAGGGATGATGGGGAAAATAGAAAAAACATGAAATGGAGCCATAACGACACACCACGACCTGTCTTAGGTCTTCCCGCAGACTTGGTTTGTAGTGCGACCATAGCAGAAATCGAAATATGATGAAAAATGACATAATAATAAATCTAGGCTTTAAACAGAACGTTGACGTCTGTCTTCTCGCATTTTTTTTTCTTTCTGAATTTCTTTCGTTGGAACAATCCTATTCCTGTTTTTACAATATATATATATATATATATATATATATATATATATATATCAATCGCAATAACTTGTCAGTGGTTTACATATATGTATATGTATTTGTCTTATCTCATATATACATACAAATATAAATCTTATATAAAGTACAGTGTACACATATATGCATAAATAGATATTGGAAACAATAGATAGATAGATAGATAGATAGATAGATAGATAGATAGATAGATAGATAGATAGTAGAATGAAGAAAAAATACAAATAAGGAACGTATCTCAGTCTAATATGTTTCACTTTTATTAACACTTCTTCAGAGACCTAAAGAAAAATGAAATTTAAAAAATTAAACAATATACTGGTATATTATTATTTGGAGTTATTTCTTATTGGTCAGATATGTGTCACGTGTAATAAAGTCATGATTTTTAAATGTGCGTGGAAAAATAGATAGATAGATAGATAGATAGATAGATAGATAGATAGATAGATAGATAGATAGATAGATAGGGGAAGTTTTATCAAAGACTTTTAAAGATATGAATTCAAGATTTAACTTATGTGACTAGCACTCTTAACAAAGCTTTCGTTTTATTTTTCTTACGTTGCTTTTTAGAAAAAACTGTTCTGCACATACTACTGATGTAACATATAATAGCAAATTAATAATTATATAAAATTTATATATTCACAATTTTATCAATGCCATTTTAATATAGATTGATTAGAGCCTTTGCTTAGTTAAATGGAACACTAATTATGTTTAAACATTTATCAAAATGAAATAACTGTCACGATATAGCTGTTCAAATAATTACATTTACGGGACATTTATTTAGTTATCACAAACCGAAAATAAATTAATAAAATTTAAAATTCGTCTTATAACGA
>JBBBDQ010000273.1:3332500-3350000 GCA_037127315.1 Ascarosepion bandense | reverse complement strand
GTTTTTCGAAACGAATATAGTTACAAGTTTGTGTTTAAAGTGACGTAAATTAATAAATATACATGTGAGGAGAGTAAACATATGTTTTAGAATTATTATTCAGGTGTTAATAAAAAAGTGATCCATTTATGAACTGAGCTGTATTATATATACATATATATTACATATATATTATACATATTATATATAAATATAATACATATATATATATATATATATATATATATATATATATATATATATACATATATATTATGCATATATTATACATATATTTTACATATATATTATACATATATAAACTATATATATAATATATATATTATATATTATACATGTATATTATACATATATATTATACATATATATTACATATATTTTACATATATATTATACATATATATATTATATATAATATATATATATATATAATATTATATATTATACATATATATTATACATATATATTATATATACATATATATTAATAAATATACTTACTATGCTACATCTATGGCACGACTCGGAGCTTTATTCGTTATGCAAGCATCAATATATATATATATATATATATATATAGATAGATAGATAGATAGATAGATAGATAGATAGATAGATAGAATAAAGAAGGATATTTTGACTGCTTCTATTGTTGCAATCTGTGTTAGCTCTTAAAATGTTCGATCCAGAAGAAATGTCGGTTCGTGTACCACAGTTTGTGAAGTGTAAATCGATTGTGAAAAGCAACATGAATGTCGCCGTCAATTTCGCAAAAATCTACCTTGTCACTTGCAAATTTACGAGTGGCATAAAAACTTCGTAGGAGACCGTTGCATTTGTAAAGAGAAAGGCAAAACTTAGCGTGCTCATGTCGAGTACACAAAAGTTGATCAATCATAAAATAATAAATTTTGAAGATTTTTTTTTCTAGAAATGTGTTGAACGTGTGTTTGTGTCTCTTAGCATTTGCTTCTGTTCAATTTTAGAATTTGCTCTTACTTTATATATATATATATATATATATATATATATAAGATATATATATATAAGATATATATATATATATATATAAGATATATATATAAGATATATATATATATATATATATAAGATATATGTAAAATATATATATATATATATATATAAGATATATATAGGATGTATATATATATATATATATATAAGGTATATATATATATATAAGATATATATAAGATATATATATATATATATATATACATATAGATATATATAGATATAGATATATATAAGATATGAATATATATATATATATATATATATATATATATATAGGTATATGTGTGTGTGTGTGTGTGTCTTTGCGTGTGTCTGCTCATGTAATTGTGTATTTGCGCAGCAAACCCTTGTATACAGGTTTCATTAAAGGCGACTGAAAAGATACTGCTAGTCCAAGATATATTTTTGGTTTAGTAATATTTTTTAAATATTTTGTTTTCTTCGTTGTAAAACAATATTAGTTTTTTTTTTTAATGTTTTTGTATTATTTCTTTTTTTTTCTTTTTCTTTTTTGCGACGTAGAAATCATGGTATTTAAAATGTTACTAAACCGAACTTTAGGATATTTTAATTTGTTTTAGTGAAACATGTATAAAAGAGTGACTACTGCCCAAATTCTTAAACACCAACAGGAAAAAAAAACTACAACATTTAGAAAAAAGAAACTATGTTTTACAACGTACGCTACCAGCCATAATCATTACGCCACCTCAGTGTTTTTTAAAAAGGTGATGTAATCCATACTATTTTTTTAATATTTACTGACAAGTGAATAATTTTAAATGAAGATAGAATGGTTCTTTTGTGAATACTGCACAATAACATGTGCATCAAATGAGTTGATAAATATTTAATAATTACCTATATTGCAGTTTCATCCATGAAAAAATAAAGACAATTTAGGGTGATTGGGACGAGTTCATCTTTGGTTCCTTGCCTTGTAAAATTTTCCCAAGTAATAATAACAAAAGAACCATTGTATTTTCATTTAGCAATAAATACTAAAAATAGTATGAAATCCATCATTTCTTTTAAAACCTGGGGTGACTTAATAATTATGTCCGGTAGTGTAGAAAACAAGATATTTAAAAAGTTTCTAAACCGAAAATATATCTGAAACGCAGTATCTTCTTAGTCGTTTTTAATATATATATATATATATATATATATATATATATATATATATATATATATATATATGTATGTATGTATGTATGTATGAGAAAAAATGAAGGTAGACACGTTATTTTATGGTTAATCGGGGGTGTAGGCCTATTTCAGGCAAGCCATCATCAGCTTCCGTCTTTATTGTACAGAAAATTTTACACGAATGAAATTCACAAAGGCCTCGAAAAGAAAAAAGGAATACAAATAAAGATCGCTTCCTTAACATATATGTTGTGTATATATATGCTTATGTATGACTATGCGTGTGTATTCGCCGAACTGATATAATGATGTATTTTTTCTTAAATTTTCTCTTTTAAGGGAGCGATCTTTATTTTTATTGCGGCTTTTTTCGCGGCCTTTGTGAATTTCATTCGTGTAAAATCTTCTATACAATAAAGCCGTAAGCTGATGATGGTTCGCGTGAAATAGGCCTAAACATCCGATTTACCATGAAATAACGTGTCTGCCTTAATTTTTTCTTATATTTGCTCTCTATATATTGATATACATATATATTTAGAGCTCTCTTAGAGAGTTATCCTACCACTGTATGTACAGGATACTCCTTTGGATTCTTCTATATCTACACCGCATGCTGATATATATATATATATATATATATATATATATATATATTAAAAAAGGATTAATTCAAAGATGTTGAATGGCCATTTCGATATGAAGATCCCCACGGGGGACGACACATCACCTCAGCAACAGAAAAATCCTTTCAGAAACCCTATAATAAATAACTATATATATATATATATAGTTATTTATTTGGGCACCAATCCTGCTCTAATACATATTTAATTAAGAATGAATGACAAGAGTTCTTGTAAAGTTTTTTTTTTTTTGAGCGGGGGGGGGGGGGTCTTTTTTGTATGCGAATAGGTAATTTCTTTTTGGTGTTTAGAAAGCGTTAAAAATTTCTTTTTGGTGTTTAGAAAGCGTTAAAAATTTCTTTTTGGTGTTTAGAAAGCGTTAAAAATCTCCAAATATTTGTTCTTTCTGAGCTCTGGTGAATAATCTATTCCACATTGACTAACCACAAATTTCTGGCCGTTATTCTAGAATTAAAAATACGTATACCTTTCATTGACTTCTGCAGCATTTACAACAGCCCTTACACATGAATTCAAATAGCATGATCGCAACGGTTAGATAAGGTGAAAGCACTCGAAATGAACAATTTAAGGACGAAAAAAAAAGAAATTTCTAGTTCACATACAATGATAAAAACCGTTACAGAAATACTTCAACAGAATTACCGAGGCTTTTAATTAAACACCCACACACACTCACACACACTCACACACCACACACACACACACACACACACACACACACACACACACACACACACATATATATATATATATAAAATTGCTGGCTACTCATGTTTTTTCTTTTGAGCACACCCACCTATTAAGCACATCTGTGTTTGTTCAATATTCACAGAACCCAACAGTGGCTCCTACAAAAACTATGCTAAACAGGTCTTAGTAACAGTTTCCGATAGAGAGAGA
Organism: Ascarosepion bandense; assembly: GCA_037127315.1. Taxonomy (NCBI): domain Eukaryota; kingdom Metazoa; phylum Mollusca; class Cephalopoda; order Sepiida; family Sepiidae; genus Ascarosepion; species Ascarosepion bandense. The sequence goes on along the minus strand of JBBBDQ010000273.1, from coordinate 3,346,263 downwards.
GAGAGAGAGAGAGAGAGAGAGAGAGAGAGAGAGAGATCATATTGTGGAATGATCAGCGGTTAGAACAACGTCAGTACTACAAAAAACCTCGGTCACGTTGACTTGTGAGTTCGTGCTAGCTCAATCACTAACAGCTTTTACACAGTTCTGTCTATCCAAGTTCACTTAGTCCTCTGATAGACTTTATAAAAGCCTAGATAAACTCCCTGAGAGGATGAAATGGCTTAGATAAGATGCTAAGATGAATTATTGTTTTACCTTTCACACACACACACACACACACACACACACACACACACACACACACACACACACACACACACACACACACACACACACACATATTTGGGTAGCAATGTTTCATTTATAAAAGTAAGAGTAAAGAGCAACGTTAAGTCGCCACTAAAATTACAAGAAATGCGAAGACGTGCATAGTATTTTAAAAACGATGAAACCGACATAGCACAAAACAAACTCTATCATAATGTCTCATGAAAGTAGTAACTGCCCAGTCATTAAACTATATATATATATATATATATATATATATATATATATATATATATACCAGAAACGAAAATGATAAAGAAAAACAAATAAGTAATTATTTCATTGATCTTTAACCCAACCTTTCATATACATATATATTATTGTAAAAATTGTCTATCTATCTATCTATCTATCTATATATATATATATATATATATATATATATATATATATATATATATATATACCTTTTGTAAACGAGTTATTACGCGACCTAGGTTCCTACCAAGTGTGGTGTATTCAGGCGATTTGCAATAACTCATTTTACAGTTTGTTTGTTTTTTATGAACGCTCATGTGCCAGGGAATTTTTGAATACGCAATTTTTAAAATTACAAGAGATTATAACGTTTTCATCCATGGTTGTATGAGCCTAATAGGTATTGTTTTTAGAATGGTTACACTTAGTCATAATTTCTGTTCTTTCATTAGGCCGCGTAATAATTCGTTTACAAATAGAAAATATTTAAAAGTTCTACTATATAACTGTATTGAACACTTTTAATACAAATGTGCACTGGTCTAATTTTATTCTGAGCAGAAACTGTAATTAAAGAATCAATACATATATATATATATATATATATATATATATAACCAAAATGTCAGATTTTGCTAAAAAAAGAACAAGCACAAATGCAATTCATATCAAATATAATCGCATTTATAGAAAGCGCCAATATTATATTTTTAGTATGCATGCATTTTGTATTTTTGCCTGTATATATATTTATCCTTTTCTATGCTTGTGTATAAATAACAGGAAAAGCCAACAAAAATTCTTTGATAGTAATTTACTATCTGTTAAAAATATCAAGTTAAAGCCAATAAATAATTAAAATATTATTGTTTAGGTTTAGTTATCATCCTGATTTAAGAAGAAACAACCCTTGCATAATTTGGCGATAATGTGTGATAGCATTTAATGAAATATCTGATGATTCACTGGTTCAATAAATTATATATTTTTTCAGGTAATATTCCATACATATTCGATGAGGAAAATAAAAAAGGTTTAGAGACAATGCATGAAAGTAGATACATGAAAATCAAAAAAAATATCATTATTATTATTATTATTATTATTATTATTATTATTTTATTTTATTTTATTTTATTTATTTTATTTTTTTCAATTATTTACTAGGAATTTCGTCTGACACCTAAGGTAATGGAAGATTTTTATTCGTAAGTGATTAAGTATACTGAATTGAACAATTATCATTATTACTAATATTATTATTATTATTGAGAAATATTCACTAAAATTATTTTCATCATCATCATTAACATAATTTTTGTCTTTTCTTCAGAACGATCAATTACTATTATTATTATTACTATTATTACTATTATTATTATTACTATTATTATTATTACTATTATTATTGTTATTAACTTTTTCGCTTATTTTATCTGTTCAATTTCATTTCATTTACGTATACAAGAATGTAGAATTTAATGAAAGTCGACAAAACTGATTTTAAATTTTCGAAAATTTATTTATGGACCAGTCTCCTCATCATCATCATTGTCATCATCATCATCATGTTTAAAAGCTACATCACTGTATCATTGCTACTTTTTACTATTAATAACATCAAATAGTCCTCGCCATTTTTTTTTTTTTTTTTGCAACATTGAAAGTTATCACTTGAAATGTTTAAAAATATTAACTCCGTTTTAATGAAATAAACTTTGTTCAACTGGGCTTTACTCTCATTTGAAACAAATTATGGTTGACTCTATTGATTTACTGTACTATCATCGAAATAATAAAAAATTAAAAATAAAATAAAAGAAGAAAATAAAATTAAATTAAAAATATTAAAATTAAAAATAACATTAATGGAAATTAATGGACTCTATTTTTTTAAATCATACTCTAATCAAAATATTATTAAGAAAGACTAATTTGAAAAAAATTAATTACATGAAGCATAATTTATAATTTATAATTTGACGACGTTGAAATTAAAATTTTCCTATAGAAAAAATTATAATCGATTACAGTTAATGTACTAATCATTGTTATGAATAGTGAAAAATCAATAGGTTCTGAATGTAATGAGAAATTCCTAAAATGGAAAGCTGAAATTGGGTAATTTTGTTGCATTCTCTTGTCTTTTATTATATATGATTTCACTAAAAAGAGATATTGAATTATGCACATTATGAAAGCGAGAACATATGTAGTCGTCTTTACTGAGACAACTGCTTAGTATAAAGGTAAATATTCCATTGATAGACAAATAGAAGCATATATTATTTTCAATAGTTCATTTTGACTTAATTTAAATTTAAGTATATCATCTTCAATAGCTATTTTGATTACATTTAAATTTAGGTATATCATCTTCAATGGGTTTTTTTTGCTTGAATTTAAGTTAAAGTATATTATCTTCAATTGTTCATTTTGATTAAATTTAAATCTACATTTTCATCTTTGACTGTATGTTGTTATCTGATAAACTGATTTATATAGTAGATTCATTTCTAATAAATGACTAAAAAAAGTGTGAAATTAAAAGAAAAAGAAAACAAAGAATGTATTTCAATGATGATATTATTCAAGATAAATTAGTGACTGTTGTTATCATCAACATCGGCACCACTGACACCACCGTCTATTACCACCACGAACAAAGATCATCATCATCAACATCATCATCATCATTGTTATTACCATCACCAACAACATTAGTAGTAATATCATCATCATCATCATCATCATCATCATCATCATCATCATCATCATCATCATCATCATCATCATCATCAGTATGATAATCACCACAACACCATTAGTATCATCATCATCATCATCATCATCATCATCTAAATAATTTTTTACAATATGTGAAAAAAGTAAGAAAAAGTACAACGAATATGTAAATAATAAAAATATGCACAAGAAAATAAATGTATATATTTTTCGAGTGTAATAAATACAGAAACAAATGCTAAAATGAAAATAGACGCTGATATTATTCGGCGCAATGAGTACTTTTTCTGTATAATCATATGCCAAAACAATAATGAAGTGGCTATCGTCTGTTTTACAATTGTACAATGAAAACGACTTCTAGAGTAATGGGAAAATCATATCGCACCACAGTCGTCAAAGATGGGATGTCTACCATGAAATTTTGAGACCGATTTCAACAGTTTCTCAATATTGATTACTAATGAAGTATACAAAAGCAGTATCGATAATCACACGATTACTGTCACTAACACCAATTTATTTTTATTTAACGCTTATTTTTACATTTTTTTTCCCTCGTGTTTTTTTAACCCATTAACATTCAGACCATTTTTTTCGGCTATCGTTTGATACTAGAATTATTTCATGGAATGATTTTTTTTTCTCATTCAACGTTTGGCTCTGAGAGTGACAACGTACTGTATTAAACAAATCAACAGTTAATAATTTCTGCTAGCGGAGAAAGGTATAGCCTTCTGTTTATTGCACACCGAATGAAAAAGGAAAACATAATTAGCTGAGGTTTTATTAAAGACAGTTGAAACAGGACAAAAGTTTTATCATTAAACATAAAAGATTATGGCAATTAAAAAAGTTTCCATCTTTTAAATATAGGCGTTCTAAATGCGAGTGAGCGATGAAAAGCTCTCGGCCTGACCAAAGGTGCCGAATATTGTGGAAGTTGATCATACTGAGAATATTTCGACACACCCTAACTTTGTTATATGGATATACTAACATTAGTCAGTCAGTTAGGGATCATACGCTATACACTCATGAGTAAGCAGAGAATTTTCCTGCAGTAGGTTGCCAATAATTTTTGCGGTAGACTGGTTGCTAATCCAATCTTCACCACTATTTAACCCATAGCTGGAGGGAGAAATGACAGATTAATATATTCCCAAGGGTATTTGTGCGTAATTGACTGCAACGAATATCCAGCTGATACCCCCACTGCACCACACGCAACGCACATCCACTTTGCATAAAGACTCAAAAATAACATGATTACTTATGTTCTGTACAGTAACTGCGCAACCTGTTTAGAGTCAAAATGTTAAAATGCAGGAACTGTCCATAAGGTTAATATAACATTTATGTGCAGCTCAATTTGGAATCAAAGAGCCTGTACGTGGTACTTTAACTATTATCACTGCAGTGTCGTGGCATTCTGTAATATATATATATTTATACAAGAGTAGGCACTGTGATGTCATGAATATTATATTTAAGCATGAAACTGATTGTCGTAATTCGGTGTCGACATCAGTGTCTACTCTTATATATAAACACGCTCTATTCTTGATATTGAGCACTTTCACCCTTGAATATTGCATAGCATAAATATACATATATATATATATATATATATATATATAGTCATCTGCAGACAGATCTGTTTCGCTGTAGCACAGCTCATCAGTACAGTTAGACGTCCGATTGCTTTTACTCAGGATTGAAACCCGACCGAATTGGCGTCAGTCGGCGATTCTACCTCTGAGAAGGCAGAAGGAGACAGACTTTTAGCGCAGGATGTATCATGCGCCAGTAGTTAGAGTGCTCTAGTTAATTACTGAATGAGCGATATGGGATTGCTTAAATATTTTTTACTTAATCAAGTAACTCTTTCAGAAATAGTGAAACGTTTGCCCATTAAGTCAAGAACTACAATGAGTGTATGGATGAACTTTCAGCACCCTTCGTATTCAGAGAATTTTACGTCAATATCTATTATATAGTCAATATCTATTATATAGTCAATGTCTATTATATAGTCTTCTATCCGAGGGATTAATGTTTATAAAAGAATCAAGTGAATTCTTATGTCACAAATCATATATTTGTACAATACATTCAATACATTGTATTTTTCATTGGAATTCATGAATTATTGGTGTAGTTGTATATTTTTTCTCATATATATATATATATATATGTGTGTGTGTGTGTGTGTGTGTGTGTGTGTGTGTGTGTGTGTGTGTGTGTGTGTGTGTGTGTTTACATAAACACTTGGCTGCTCTATGGACGTATATCTGAGCATATTTATCAGTTTCAGTGTTCACGAATATAAATATATAAAGCCATTGATTAATATAATCATATACTCATAACTAAAATTATAATTTTCGAAATATATTTCATGTAGAATATTTAAGCAATAGGGATAAGTTTCTTAACTGGACGTTATATACATATATACATACATACGTGTATATATATATATATATATATATATATATATATATATATATATATATATATATTATACGTATGTATGTATATATGTATATAACGTCCAGTTAAGGAACTTATCCCTATTGCATATATATATCATTTTTGTTTTGAATTGTGATCAAATATGGAATACCATCCGACAGACTGATAAAATAAGGAACAAATAGGAGTCGTTTATGAATTAACATGTTTAGATTTTATGTAAGATTCCTCAAATTTTTTCTGGTGATTCTTAAGCAAAAGCGAAATCTGTTAAATTTATAAACTTTTCTTATTTTTCATTATTCCATCATAGATATATATATTGAATATTTAAGCAGCAATTTCTCTTTTATACAAGTTTTATTAAAGATGACAGACAAGGTGTGACAGTTAATTTTTTTATGCAATTTTTCATGTGATCATATGAGCTCTTTCTTTTGAGGACATAAATCATATAAAAATTGTCCCAATGTTTTGTTTGTCTGAGCACTTTCGGCTGTAAATTTATCTATTTTCAGGGATGAATGTTATTTTAAGTGTAACAGAAAACACATATATAAGTCATATATATATATATATATATATATATATATATACACAATAAACAAGCATAAATCACAGCTCATCAGTGTGGCTAGACATCCACTTACTGGCAGCCTGGGTCGAAACTCGACCAAATTGGTGTCAGTGGGAGGGCCTACTCCCTAAGCCATCGGCCCATGAGAGAAGACGAAATTTTAGTGTCATATATATATATATATATATATATATATATATATATATATATACATAGGTATAGATATATTAAAAAAGAGAGAAAGAGTGAGGATTTTACAAATGTATATAACTGTTTTCAAGAATATTTTTTAATCTAGTTTATCAAAAAAAAAAGAAGCTATCTAAAAGGCACTAGTATGTTTTTCGCAGTTGTATTCAACTTTTATAGATTTAAATAAACTCATGTCAATCCATCTCTTGCCCCAAATGCTTGTAAAATTCAAATGTTCATATAATGCCATAAGCCGTGTCGAGCTTTGAGAAAAGCATAAAAACAGATAAGGGTGAAATTTCAGGTTCTTCGTTGTCAACCACTTGAAAAAGACAACTTTGAATTCAAAATTTGTAATGATCGTGAGAAATGTATTTCTGTTTCTACTTTTACTAGTCTTTCGAGCAAACTGGGATTCGTTGGCAGCCCAAATATAGGATGACAATAATACATTTAGTAGCATGAAGAAGCAAATAAAAAACACCCTAGTATCAATTTTCTAAAAATATTCGCTGATATTAAGATAAAAGGAGATTGGAGAGACTTACAATCATCTACGTGCTGAAAGAACATGACACAATTAAGAAAAGCTTACCTAATATACGCATGTTCATTTTCTTTATATTATTTCAAATATTTGCGATTGTCAAAATTGAACAGCATATGTGTATTTATATAACTTTTTTATACGCACATACGCATATTTATGTGTAAAAAGCAAGTAATATATTAAATGTGTATATATAATTATTTCCTTTAACAAGAAACTTAAAATCACGCTAAGATCTCGCGAGAAATTTGAAGGAATATTAATCATCATTTTGTTTTGTTATTGACAAGAGTACATTTGTTTTTATTTATTTATATTTTTTCTGTAAACGCGTTAAAAGGTTTTCAATAAACATTTTTCTTGAACATGAATAAACTCATCTAATGGTAATATATTGTTCGACGTATTTTGATTAATTATTTATTTTTTCAAGAAGAGGGCAGTTCCATTTTTGTAACAACAAAAATGTACAGACAATTCATGTCTTCAACCAAGTATTTTGTGTTTACTTTTAGAACGCTTAATTTTATCAACGTGTTGCCAGATGTAGAAGTATAATAGAAAAATTACACATTCTTTGGGTCACAGACCTGTTGTTGCATATTATTATTATTATTATTATTATTATTATTATTTCTATTATTATCATGTTATTATTATTACACTTCTTCATATTATAATCATTATCATTTTATTATTGTTTCTTCGTATTCTTATTACTATTATTATCATTTTATTTTTATTATGATTCTTCGTATTATCATCATTTTATTTTATGTTTCTTCGTAATATTATTATCCTTTTATTATTATTATTATTATTATTATTATTATTATTTATATGCGTTAGAAAAATATAACATCGTTGAATTTATGAATAATAAAAGAGTATATGTCTAATTATTAAATGTAACTTCGTTTAGTATACAGAATAAATCATTTTGCGTACAAATACATAGTCAGAAAAATGTCAAAATATCATAAAAGTGTACTCAGGTATATTTCATGCATATATATATATATATATATATATATATATATATATATATATATATATATATATATATATATATATATGTATATTTATATATATATATATATATATATATATATATATATATATATACACGTACATATATATGTGTGTGTGTGTACGTGCGTGTGCGTGTGTAAGTGTGATTTTAGAATTAAAAATTGCTATATTTAGACGAGCAACAGCATTCGTAGGTATAAAACAGTGTCATTATAAAAATCAACATTGTATGTTGACTAGAATTTCCTTGCTAAAACATCAGATTGTTGTGATACTCACACACACACATACACACACACATACACACACACACACACACATATATATGTGTGCGTGTATATATATATATGTATATATATATATATATAAATGTGTATACCATGCGAATTATTACAGTAACATAAATGTCAAAATACATTTCTTTATGTCCATTTGTATTTAGATGAATGTTATTTCTGTGAATATATCTTTGATAAATTAGCAATTTTCTTTGAATAATTAACATCTATACCATTAGGAATCAGGCATTTACTTAAAAATGCATACATTTCTTATGTTTAAGAACATATGAATACAAGAAATTGATAGCAATTTTATGAAAATACAAGGTCACATATAAGCGTAGAGATAAGTATAAGCGATTTAATGATACGCATATATATATATACAAATATTTATACATACACACACAACTACAGTAATATATATATATATATATATATATATATATATATATATATATATATATATATATATAGTTTACTTAATAGATGTTACAAGTGCATCTATAAATTTTATGTTCATACTGGTCATACAAATAAATTAAATGGTCCCAAAAAGAACTTTTTTTACCAAAACTGATAGAAGATTTACAGGTCATATGTTTATGTTAACTAAAGGTGATATGTTTAGGAAAATTGAAGTTGAATTGTTTAGGGTAGTTAAAGGTGAGATGCTTATGAAAATTAAAGAAACATGTTTAGGAGAATTAAAGGTGAGATATTTAGGAGAATTAAAAGAACATGCTTAGGATAATTAAATTTGAGATGTCTAAGATCAAAATTAACATGTTTACATAAATATGTACTCTTAATATATTTCCCAATATAATTTAAATTTTAAACGCACTCATAACACATATTTTTTTTTCATCCACATATTAATAATAAATGTAAATCTCTGTGTGTTTATATTCTGTGTTCATATTTATATATATGCACCAGAAAATAAGTATCTGTTACACATATAGAAACATTGTACACATATATATACATACACACTATATATATATATATATATATATATATATATATATATATATATATATATATATATAACCTGTCAAAGAAATGTTAGTACATTAATAATAGATTCAACAATTCTGTAAAAGAAAAGACACGGATTTCCAAGTTTAACAAGAAAATTTCATTTTAATTGCCATTCTAAACATAAAACAATGTGAATTTTGGCAGTGTTTATCTACAAACTTTTACAAAATTTGGTGTTTCAGTTCCATGATACTTTATAAAATGACATTTTCCAGGTTCAGGTTAATTTCTTAATAATTGATCTGTTCTCGCTTGTGCATATACAAATACATTTATGTGTTTGTGGAAAAAGGTTTTATGTAAATCAAATATATCTGTAAAAAGAGAATATGAATGAAGACAAAAGGAGAACTTTTTTTTACCAACGCGTCTCGTCTTCATGTTAAAGTAATTCAGATTTGGTATCGAGCGGGTAAAGAAAAGTTTTCTCGTTTCTTTATATATATATATATTGTGTGTGTATTTAGGCAGCATTTTTTCATTAATGCATGTTTCATGAAATAATATAGAAAAGTTTTGTCTTTATTTTATGTAATTTTTTTCATATTCTCTTATAAGCTTAATAGCATTATCATTAAATGAAAAAGAAAATACAATATTGATACATAAATTTTGATAATCCCATCTAAGCTTTCAGTTTGCATAAACCATTTTCAAAGATGGCAAATTACATTATATATTATAAACACGGACAAATGATAATGACAAAGTATAATGTAATTTGACATCTTTAAAAATTGCTTATGTAAGCCGAAAGCTTAAATTGGATTATTAAAAAAAGAATTATGCATCAATATTGTAATTTTCTGTTTTCATATAATGATAATGCTATTTATCTTATCAGAGAATATGAAAAAGATTACATAAAATAGACAAAACTTGTCTATATTATTTAATGAAACATGCATTAATATATATATTTATATATATTCTTGTATGTATATGTGTATGTGTGGGTATTCATGTATGTGATTGTGTATGTATAAATGCATGTATATGTGTGCGTTCTTATTTTTGTATTTTCGCGCGTTCTCATAGAACTGTTGATGTTCGCGCATGTGCGGTGATGTATTCGTTCTTATATATGTATATACAAGCGAAATGATGTTAATTAAATTTTCGATAATTTTCACTTCCTACTTTTCTTAGTCTCTCTCTCTCTTTCTCTCTTTTTCTTTCAATTCTAATACCAAAATCCTAACTAGATTTTTATTCATGCATGCCAAATTACATTGATTTTTGGTAGTTTTATATATGTTTGTATGCACTGATTTGCTCACCAGTTTTCACGTCATTTTCTTTATGTATGTGAAGGTTTGAACTTGTATATGAATATATATACAGTACTGTGCAACAATATTAGGACAAGAACTATTTTATCTTTTATGAGGCATATTGACAGAAAATAAACAATTTCATTAAAGTAATTTTATTTGATTTACTCAACAAATGCTTAAACAAGAAAAAAAATACTAGTTATAAAATAAATTTAATTTTTTGTATAATAGACTTTTGCTTTTAAATAATAAAATAAATGCGACAATTTACCAATCGCACATAGTATATATATATATATATATATATATATATATATATATATATATATATATATATATATACTAATGTGCAAAAGCATTAGGACGGGAACTATTTTATCTTTTATGAGGCATATTGACAGAAAATAAACAATTTAATTAAAGTAATTTTATTTGATTTACTCAACAAATGCTTTAACAAGAAAAAAATACTTGTTTACAAAACAAAGTTGATATTTAGTATAATAGTCTTTTGCTTTGATCACAGCCTTCATTCTGTTAGGCATTGACATCACAAGCTTCTTCAATGTATCTAATTGTATCTCCTGCCAAGCAGCTTGTATTTGTTCCCAAAGTGTGTCTGGCGAAGTAACATTAGATTTATCAATTCGAGATGGGAGAATAAGAAAAGAAGTCTGTCATATCCAAGGTTAATAGAATAATGAGTAGTTTCAAAACAACTTGTTTAATAGAAAATAAGAAAAATGAAATATAACTTCTTTTTAATACATTTCTTTTATACTTAGTTTTAAATAATCAATATTTATTAGCAATTTACTTGCGTTTTCACTCTATTTGTATTCCAGTGAGGTTTTTAGAAAAATCACCCCTGTCCTGGTAGTGTGCAAATGTGTTAGGACAGGTGTGATTTTGAACTTTATTTTGATTCCTCATAAAAGATAAAATAGCTCTTGTCCTAATACTTTTGCACAGTACTGTATATATAATTATATAAATTCTAAAGCACTGGAAAAAATGTTATTGTACTGTGTTCTTTTTACAAAACCTTGAACATTTATGAAAATTTAAAGTAGAAATTAGTTACAGAAACGATAATGACTTTTAAGAATCTGTTTTCATTTTTTCTTCAAAAAGAAAAGTGCAAATGTTTTAGAAGTGCGAGCTTTAAATAATCTTTAAAGATATACAGATATTAGTAATGTTTTGTAATTTATAAAAAAAATAAAAATAAAAATAAAGTGGCCTAAATATAGAGAAGATAAATAAACAGAGATATAACATAAAAGAATTTTGGAATGTATTTTTTCATAAAGGCGCAACATGTTGCTTACGAAACTTACTTTTCAAATGAATTGGAGTAAAAAATACAATTTAGGATAAGGAAAGAAACAAAATTAAAGAAAGAAAAGTGTGTTATTATGTTTTAGAATGAAGAAGTTAAAAAATATCCATTTAAACAACAGATAAGTCCATGAAGAAAACTTAAAGGCAGTCCTCGTAAAATAGGAAAGAGTAATTGTGGTGCAGTGGATATCGACTTAGAACGAGAAATCGGGGTGCCGAGTTCGAATTCTAGTTGAATTCCTTGCATTCACTTACGCGCAAATACTCTTGGGAAAGGTATTAATCCGTCTCTTCCCCCAGCTATGGGTTAAATAGCAGGACAGATTGGGTTCTATGGCCTTGGTCGGCAGCAAGTATACCGCAGAAAGTAATGGCAACCTACTGCGGGATAATCTTCTGCCCAGTCAGTGATGTCTCTTTCGAGACATGATCGCCCAAGCGTGTATCACGTATGGCACTTAATTGACTGACTGAATATTAATATGGAAAATGCATTCAATATGAATAACAATTTCGGACTAGTTAAATAATCGTAAATGTGTAAAGGAGGTACACAAGGAACATTAATAACAAAAAATGAAATATATAAACAAATAAATAAGCACTTAAAGAAAGAAATTAATTTAGAAGATAAAAATAATAAGAATTATGTTAAAGAAAATATACAAGGTAGTACGCATTATGATTATATTACGAAGTACGCATTATGATTATTTTTCTAATTGGTAAGTAAAAGAAAGTCGTCATTAAAGAATAAAAATAAAAATACGATGTGAAAAATCATATGAATGACTAGACTCGATTTTTAGGTCTTTCATTAAAAATATAGAAAATATATGAAGGAACAACTTCTTAAAATCTATTCCCAAATAAATCTCGTCTCTATCATTTCAAGAAATAAACCAATCGATTCTAGTTGATTAATTGAACTATTGAATTGTCTGATTTATGTTCATTCTTACGACAAAGTCAAGTTTTGCGACTTTTATCAGAGAGAAAGGGAGAGTGAAAGGCGAGGAGAAAGGATGTAAATAGGTTAAAGTTACATTTACCTGTCGCGTTAAAATCATTTACATACAAGAAATATCCACGTAATTTCTTAAACTTTGGGAGAAAAAAAGAGGATATTTTGATTATTAAATTTTGTTTGTTACTTTTCTGAGAGTGTCATCACTTCATTAATTTTTTATTCTTTTTCTATTCAATTGTCCACTTCAACAAACAGTCTCCATTTTCGCCATCTTTCTTTTTGTTTTTCTCTAAGATAAGAAAAAAGGACAAGCTTTTCACTCACTTTCAGTCAACAAATTTAAAAATCATTCTTTTGAAAGTTCGAACTCACCTTCCCTTACTTTTTTCTCTTCCTCTTTCTTTTCTCCCATTAAAATTTTCTACATAAATACATACATATATATGTGTGTATATATGTGTGTATATATGTGTGTATATATGTAGTCATGTATGCATATTCTTCATTCTTTCACATTCATCAAATGTTGATCAGAACAAAATTGCGTATGCATTAAAATATCACTGTTGATACAAAATTGAAAATCTTTTAAATATTTTGGATTTAACTTTTTGTGATTTTTTGCGTTCTTTATATATATATATATATATATATATATATATATATATATATATATATATATATATTGCATGTTTATCTCATAAAGATAGAGAAGAATGGTGTCCTGAAATAATAAAAATAA
>JBBBDQ010000273.1:3312500-3325000 GCA_037127315.1 Ascarosepion bandense | reverse complement strand
CCAGTTATGGGTTAAATAGCAGGACAGACTGGGTTCTATAGCCTTGGTCGGCAACCAGTCTACCACAGAAAGCAATGGCAACCTTCTGCCCAGTCAGTGATGTCTCTTTCGAGACATGATCGCCCAAGCGTGTATCACGTATGGCATTTAACTGACTGACTAAATATAATAGTTGGAATCATGATTAAGGCTTCTACTGGGCATAAAGAGGGGTATCAGTTTTATATTGTTATGAAGTAATGAACTGATCCTCCACTAATTACTTCTTAATAATATAATACATCTCTTCTCCCTTTAGCTATAACTCAAATAATATGACAGATTGGGTTCTCTAGCCTTGGCTGGCAACCAGTCTACCGCAGAAACCAATGGCAACCTACAGCGGGTTAATCTTCTGCCCAGTCAGTCATGTCTCTTTCGAGACATGATAGCCCAAGCGTGTATCACGTATGGCACTTAACTGACTGACCCTGAATATCTATTAAAAAGAGGTGTCTGTTATTTTCGTTGTAGCGTCATTTAAATTATAATTCACCCATTGAATCCTGCATATGTAGTGAGTAACATATATCTTTCAACATATCTATATTCAATCAGACAACTATCTTAAACTTAAAGTAAAGATGCATCGAAGCTTGAACATGTTTCTTTATAAATATGAGTTTTCTCATACCAGAGACAAACATTACTTTATGGAATAATATATACAAGTAACATATACACCACCTATACCATATAATGTATGTTATTTATAAAACTGGAAGAAAAAAAATTGTCACTTTGCTGATTTCTATACATTTTCAAGCGATTTCTTACACTTTTTTAACCATTTTCAAGAGTGGCTTGTTTTTGGTGTTTATATATATATATATATATATATATATATATATATATATACAAAATAGAACGTGTCACTTGTCACTTAGCTGATTGATGTTATACTCAGCACCTGGACTCTAGAGTTTCGTAGACAAAGATTTTTATAACTGTTCAATTTGTTCTCCAGAGGATTTCAGAGGATTTGGTTGGTTAAAAATGCCTTAGTTTTATTAAATTTGCTTAATAGCAAAATAAATCTTTGTCCATCTAAATATGGAGTTATTTGATGTCAACAACAGTATTTAACTAAAACTGCCTCACAGAAAAATGAGACTTGATCCATTATCTACAAAAAAGTTCCCTTGTTTTAAGGAGCACAGATATTTTTAATCAGCTTATTATAAATTCTATATTTATGTATAATCACTGTGTTTATATATATATATATATATATATATATATATATATATATATATATATATATATGTACAAGTACCTCCTATACCTGTATATGTATATTATACACCATAATATACATAATATATATTATATAATAATATGTATATTTATACACCTCCTATACCATAATATGTATGTTATATATAAAACTGAAAAAAAAATTGTCATAATCATATATATATATATATATATATATATATATAATATGTACAAGTAACCTATACACCTCCTGTACCATATTATGTTTGTTATTTATAAAACTGAAAAAAAAATTGCCATAATCATATCTTTATATATATATATATATATATATATATAGATAGATAGATAGATAGATACATATATATATATATATATATATATATATATATATATATATAGGTATATATGTGTGTGTGTGTAACAACACTAAAAACACCCCACTTGGAAATAGGTAAAAAGTGGGCGGAAGCGCTTGAAAATTATGGAAAATTTCTGTAATTCGTTATTAAAAGAAAAAGTATAAAAATAAGTATTTTTGAAAAAAACAATTAAAAATTAATGTCTTGTCTGGCATATTTAATGAAAGATGTTTACAAGAAAATTTGCTGCCCTAATATACATTAATATATATATATATATATATATATATATATATATATATAGAGAGAGAGAGAGAGAGAGAGAGAGATAGATAGATAGATAGATAGATAGATAGATAGATAGATAGACACTACCGGCCATAATTATTAGTCCACCCTAGTTTTTAAAAAAATGATGCCATTTTTAGTATTTAAAAATGATACCATTTTTAGTATTTATCGCCAAGTGGATAATTCTAAATAAAAATAGAATGGTTCTTTTTTTTAATGCTGCACAATAATATGTGCATCAAATAAACTGTTCTGGTGTCACTTTTTGTGCTTTCTTCCCCATGCTAGTCTCTTCTTCTTATTGGCTGGCCGAAGCAAAGGCTTCCTGGCTGCTTTGTTAAATTTTGCTAAGTGATAATAACGAAGGAAACATTCATTTTTCATTTAGAATTATCCACTATCCAATAAATACTAAAAAAATTAGGATATAAATAATTTTTTTTAAAACTGGAGTGGCCTAATAATTATGGGCGGTAGTGTATGCACGCAAAAACACACACACAGATGAGCAAGAGGGTCTAAACTGAGGTGAACACCCAGCGATGACAATCTGTTCCTGGGTTGAACGATATCTATGAAGCAGAAAGTCGTATCCATCTTTATATTAACATATTCTCTGTTCCTGATAGTGAGTACTTTTACACATAAATACAGCAATCCTTAATACTATATTTTTATCACACTTATGTATATATATATATATATGTGTGTGTGTGTGTGTGTGTGTGTGTGTGTGCGTGTGTGTGTATATATATGTATATGTATATATATATATATATATATATATATATCGAGGCAGCAGATAATTTTCTCATCATATACTGTTAAATATAAGAGACAATGAATTTCTATTTTGTTTAATTATTAGATGTTCTAAACATCGTATTTTGGCTTTAATTTCAGCTGAAAATAAAGACAAAAATTCTCCAATATTTGGATAATTTTTTATTAAGTTGGTTCTAAGCTTGTAACCTCTCTGAAGATGGCTTATGTGAGCCAAAAGCTTAGAATCAACTTAATAAAAAATTATCCAAATTTGCATATATATAAAAAAAAATGAACAAGAACACTTTTATGAAATCCTTTTTTGTTTTGTCCACTTAAGAGATTACATGTTATCCTCCCAGCCGAAGTTCTAATGCTACTAACTACTGAAGTATATTTGACCTGAGATGAAAGAAAAAAAGTAATTCTCACACTTATAGCGGATGTGCAGTGGATATGAACTAGGAAAGACTCGGAACGATAAATCGGGGAGCCGAGTTCGAATTCCGGTTGAATTCCTTGCATTCACTTACGCACAAATACCCTTGGAAACGGTTTTAATCCGTCTCTTCCCTTCAGTTATGGATTAAATAATAGAACAAATTGGGTTCTGTAGCCTTGGCTGGCAACCAGTCTACCGCAGAAAGCAATGACAACCTACTGCGGGATAATCTTCTGCCTAGTCAGTCATGTTTCTTTCGAGACATGATCGCCCAAGCATGTATCACGTATGGCACTTAACTGATGGTTAACGAAGTCTTGATTTTGCAATAGATCTTGATTCACACACACACACACACACACACACACACACACACACACACACACACACACACACACATGTGCCCACTTGTTGGCAGAGTTTTCCTGGGTAAATTAATATGCAAATACATGGCGGAAAACATTTATGCTGGATGTTCAAAATTGTCAAACATGTATATGTATAACAGAACATAGTCTTAATCAAAATTAAAATATTATCGAAAAGTTATATGTTCTTCTATGTGCCGTGTCCGTTCAGGACGTAGGCGAACATGGCTCTATATAATCTTAAGTTTGTCTTTTTGCTATCTCACTTAAACCCTATTCCGCCAACTATTTATGAAAGCTAGCTATTCTTCTTCTATGTGCTATGTCCCTTCAGATTAAGGGTGATCATGAGTCTCCACAACCTCCTGTCCTTTGTAGCCATGAATAAATTTTGTTCTTTGTTATCTGTCTTAATGCCAGTTCTGGCAACTATTTATGCAAGCTGGGTATTCTTCTTCTGTATGCTGTTCTCCTTCAGGCTGATGACGATCATAGGTCTCCACAATCTCCTGCTCTTTGTACCTAAGAATAAAGTTTATTTTTTGCTATCTCTCCTAATCCCAGTACTTACGCCACTTAGTTATGTAGACTATGTGCTGCTTTCAAGTCCCTCTGTGAGTATCAAATTTTCGAATCCTTTTTCCTCATTATTAGGCTCTAGAAATTACAGTTGTTCTTTTCTGATGTTAAGTAAGTTTCCTTTTAATTTCATTTTTTCCAAAATTTTGACGTTGCTCACAGGTTCAGTCCATGCTATTTTTATCATCCTTTTGTAAAACCACATTTTTTTCTTCATCCGTCACTTAAGATTGTCCAGCATTGATTGCCTTATAGACGGACATAGAAGACAGTTATTTTATTTTTTCATAACTTCAATCTATCTATCTATCTATCTATCTATCTATCTATCTATCTATCTATCTATCTATCATATCCCAGTCTGTTGATATCTATCTATCTATCTATCTATCTATCTATCTATCTATCTATCTCAGTCTATCTCATCTATTGATATCTATCTATCTATCTATCTATCTATCTATCTATCTATCTATCTCAGTCTGTTGATATCTATCTATCTATCTATCTATCTATCTATCTATCTATCTATCTATCTATCTATCCCAGTCTGTCGATATCTATCTATCTATCTATCTATCTATCTATCTATCTATCTATCCCAGTCTGTCGCTATCTATCTATCTATCTATCTATCTATCTATCTATCTATCTATCTATCTATCCCAGTCTGTCGCTATCTATCTATCTATCTATCTATCTATCTATATACGCACACAGTTAGTTGATTGAAGTTATTTTCAGCATTTAGACTGTAGAGATTTGTAGACGGGATCCCCAGTGGTACACTCGTCACTTTTACAAACACACACACACACACACACACACACACACACACACACACACACACACAGATATATATATATATATATATATATATATATATATATATATGACTATTACGCTCTCACTCATCGACTGAGCATTCTGGTGACATGGTAGATTTTAAAACTATAGCTGCTCTACGCTATTTAGTCATCGTTCATTCAGTAATGAATTTGAAAACTTTCGGCCACTAGAGAGAGTTTACATTGCGTATATAACACGCTAAAATCTACCTAACTGTTAGAATTACCGACTGACGTGAAGTTGGTCGGGTTTCAATCCTGGCTAGAAGCAATTGGTTGTCTAACCGTACTGATGGTTTGTGATACAGCGAAACAGGATTGTCTGCGAATGATTATATATATATATATATATATATATATATATATATATATATATATTAATCATATCACCCCGAGCAAGTCGGTAACGCCACTGATGTGCAGGGGGCTACATAGGAGTGAAAAGATTGGAAAAGAGAAAACCGGAAATCGCCTCTTCACCTGTGGGTGGTGTGTGAACCGGGCGTATATATATATATATATATATATATATATATACATATATATATATATATATGCGTGTGCGTGTGTGTATGTGTATGTGTGAGTGTGTGTGTAAAAGTGTTAGTACAGCATTTGATAACATTCATAGTCTGTAGAAATATTATGAAAGATGGTTGTAATTATGCTTATCATTACAGTTTATCTGGTATACAAGTTATTGAAACTGAAAAAAGTCAATGCATACTGTTATAAAGATATACTAAGGGGATATTAATTCATAAAAATTCTAGTGTTAAATTTGTGTACAATATTAAAAAGAGTAGATAAGTTTATTTCCGATAAAAATAGTTTATAGGACAACATTATTATACTTCTCGGTTTAGTAGTACTAGAAATAATAATATAACATTTTGACAATAGCATAAAAAATTTATATAATTGTGCAAAACATGAAAACAATAATATGATAATAAAAATAATTTCGAATTAGTTAAAATAATAATGAATCGTAAGAGTGACAAGGATTACCAAAGCTACAAATCCATGATAGTGTAAAAAACTGAATAATTTCAGTTCTTATGACTGCAATAGTGGGAGTGATAAAATTATCATTAGAGAGCATAGAAAGAAAACAAGAACAACAAAGATAACTACATGTTACTGATTTTATGATTATTATTATTATTATTATTATTATTATTATTATTATTATTATTATTATTATTATTTTTAAGAAATCTAGTCAACAAGCACATATATAGATAAAGGTGCACGTGATGGAGGAAAACACAGATATACACACACACACAAAGATATATATATATATATATATATATATATATATATATATATATATATATATATAAAGGAAAATTCAACACGTCATTAAGATTGGTTATAAATTATAATTCAACATTTAGATTGGTTTTTCCTTTATATCCTATATTGCTATGGATAACATCCATTGAGCTCTCTATGCAGATATAAAAAATATTTTATATTAAGTTGATCTTGTAGGATTACTTTCGACTTTTACGGCCTGGACAGTTATACTTATATATATATATATATATATATATATATATATATATATATATATATATATATATATTCCATTTTTAGACGAATTATTACGCGACTTAGGTTTCTATTATTAGTGGGGTTTTCAGGCAATTTTTAATAACATTAAAACTTAAAAATTATTAAAAATCGTCTGAAAACACTACTCATGGTAGAAACCTAGGTCGCGTAATAACTAGTTTAAAAATGTAAAATATTCAAAAGTAATATAATACTTTTTAATACAAATGCGCACTGGTCTTAACTTATTATGACCAAAAACTAAGTATATAAACAATATATTAATTTATTGAAAATGATTTTCTTATTTTAATTCTTTGGAAAACTTTGGAAAACCTTTTTTGCATAGTTGCCTTTTTAATGCAATACATTTCGTTTTATGGAAACATGTGAAAAATAATGTTTATTAAACTAAATCTCTATAGAGAAATTGCTAGCAAGGAAAATTGATGCGATGAAAGTTATTATGGAAAATCAGCGACAGAACGTTTTTCCTTATCTTTTATACAGATTGTTACTAACAAAGTTTCAAGTATTTTAATTTAAATACGGAAATTAAGCATTATCAAAATTTTGGGAAAGATAACTTATTTCCCTAAAATTTTGATGGCGTCTGAATGAACCGAAAAATTAAATTTATAAATCGTCCCTACTTGTTCCTTTTTCTACCATTGTCGGATTTTAAACATATTTAATTCAAATTCATATATATATATATATATATATATATATATATATATATATATATATATGATAAAATTTAATTTTAAGGGATGCCATATTTATGGGTTATAGGGCTTAATATCAGGGATAGAGCGTATGTAAATATAAAAGTGAACATTGAGGTCAACACCCAGAGGCGACAGTCTGTTCCATGCTAAGCGTAATCTTCAGGCCAAACGATGTAAATTAATATATACAGATATGGATTTGCACATTTATAAAAATAATATTTAAGTATATATATATATATATATATATATATATTTATGACATTTTCACACACACGCACATATATATATATATATATATATATATATATATGTGTGTGTGTGTGTATGTGTGTGTGTGTGAGTGTGTGTGTGTATGTGTGTGTGAAAAGGTCATATAAATTCTTATATTCCAAAACAATGATATATCCATAACAAAAGTTATGAAAGTAACTAAATGAAACTAGCTAAAAGTTTCAAATCTCAGCGTCTATTTCTTCTTCCAACGTATGCGTAGGTATATCAACGAAAGCAGCATGAAGAACGAAAGGCATGACACAATATATATATATATATATATATATATATATATATATATATATAATGTATTGTAACTAAGTTGTTGAACTCGTAGGTTTATTAACCTTTTGTTCATGCATTTACTTTTATAAAGAGTGCTCGATACAAATGTAGAGCGTTATATATATATATATATATATATATATATGTGTGTGTGTGTGTGTGTGCATGTGTGTGTGTGTACATGACGCATAGTATTTGTCACGTTCGTTTGATCTATAACATTTTCTATGTGTAATCTATGTATTCATGCATTAATTGTACTGTAAACACACGTAGACGTACATAATCTCAATTGGAGTAGATAAATCTATCTATCGCCCGGTTCACACTCCACCCACGTCTATTGAACAGGTTAAGAGGCTCATCCCTTGTTCCCTGTTTAGGATGTGGTTTCCGGCTTTCTCTTTTCCATTCTTTTCACTTTGTTTTTTTTTTTTCTCAATCGGAGTAGATAGGCTAAACTATCGCCCGCTTCACACTCCATCCACGTCTCTTGAACAGGTTAAGAGGCTCATCCCTTGTTCCCTGTTTAGGATGTGGTTTCCGGCTTTCTCTTTTACAATCTTCTCACTTTGTTTTTTTTTTTTGTTTTTTTTTGCTTTTTTTCTCAATTGGAGTAGATAGAGCTATCTATCGCCTGGTTCACACTCCACCCACTTCTACTGAACAGGTGTAGAGGCTCATCACTTGTTCCCTGTTCAGGATGTGGTTTCCTGCTTTCTCTTTTACAATCTTTTCACTATTACGTAGCCCCCTGCACATCAGTGGCATTGCCGTTTTGCACGGGGTGATACGATTAAAAAAAAAATAATATATAAAATTCTGTCAATTTTTAAATATCTTTTTTACCTTTTCTTCTACGTCTCCATATTTCATTCTTTGATGAAGCTTTAATACAAGTGAAACATGGTCGACTGATAAAGCTTGTCATAGTTTTTTATTTTATCATTATTTTGAATTTCGATTCTTATTTGGTCTGTATTTGTTTCCAACTGAGATATATAAATGTATACTTACTCGAACGTTGATATATATACATATTCAAAATTATGTGTGTGTCTGTACATATACTTTGAAGTGATTGTTTGAGTTTCATTTAAAAAGAAATGCATTCCATATACAAACGAGTCTTACAATATATGTAAATCAGATTTTCAAGGTATATGACAATTTATCAATGTATATGACAATTTATCAAAGTAAACGACAATATTTGATTCTTTTTTTCTATAGTACACCTGTTACACAAGCGTCTCAATAAGAGCCAGGTAACATTAAAACTTGATTTTTTTCTTCTGCATAGATTTTTTTCTCTATGTAGAAGTAGAAAACTATAAAATACTTGTCAGGAGATGACTAGAATACTGTTCTTATTTGAAGAATAAACAAGAAAAGCAATAAATGTTTTTTTCATTGTTGTTGTTGTTGACGTTATTTAAAATAACCAAACCAAAAATAAATGAATAAATAAATAGATAAATAAATAAATAAAAAATAATTTTAAACCAACACCTATATAAGAACGACGACAGCCCACCCGGTAAAGTAAAAAAAAATATGAGATTTTAGGCCAAAATAAATTATTTTTTCACGGATTTGTTTTTTTTTTTTTTTTTTTTTTTACTTATAGATTTTGGCTCCAACTGTAGAAATTGTTAAATAATCAATATATGTGTTCATTAAATACATTAACTGCTAATTTATGTGTGCGTAAACGGCTGTGTATATTCAATGCCTTGTGATTTTGAAACGTAAAATTCTTCCCGAATATTATCATTTGATTTCAATCAGAAGAGAAAAGATTTAACATAAAACATCTATCCAAGTTCTCATTTTCGCGACACTGTTTTTTAAATATATATAAAACGAATAAACTTTCTGCATAAGGGTGACGTTTAATCTTCTCTAACTATATATAAAAAAAAAATCAATGGATTTACCATTTGGTATTCATCATACATTTCTTTGTGTAGAAAACTTACATCTGACTGAAAATTTAAGCGGTCTGTTTGCATGATCTGATCAAAGTGATTGTGTATATATTAAATATTTCAAAGTAAAAATAAAACGAAACCAGAAAGCAGAAATAAAATATAGAAGAAATAAAAGAAGAATTCAAATTGGAATTTTTAAAATATTTCATTAAAGATTAATTATGCAGCTTTCATGTATAAATGAATTCCTTAGTAGAACACGTGAGTCAGGTAGAAAAACGACGCTGTAATCAAAATGCTTTAGAAAAAAAATGTCTGAGTATAAAACTAGTGTAAAAGGAAAAGAATATGATGAAATGAAATAAAAAAAACCATCGATATATATATATATATATATATATATATATATATATATATATATATATATATATATTACTTTAAAAACAAAGAATTTATTAACAGTCTCAAAAGCTCATCAGGAGAAAATCGTTTTAATCACAAATCAAACGAAAAAAAAAATTGATTTGTGATTCCAACGATTTTCTCCTGATGAGATGTTGGATGAAAGGGCCCTTGAGACTGTTAATAAATTCCTTGTTTTTAAAGTAGTGTACAAATTTTGTAGTTCCAAATATTTGTTTCTCGATCGGAGGTGGAATCGTCGACTGATGCCAATTCAGTCGGGTTTCAATCCTGATTAAAAGAAAATCGACTATCTAATCGTACTGATGCACTGTGATACAGCAAAACAGATCTGTCTGCGGATATATATATTATTATATATATATATATATATATATATATATAGAGAGAGAGAGAGAGAGAGAGAGAGGTAGAGAAAGGGAAATACAGAGACTGAAATAGAAATAGTAAAATAGAAAGACAGGCTGGAACGTTAAACGCGCTCATCTATTAAGTGTATGTGCTTCGTAGTGCATTGGATATCGGCTCGGAACGAGAAATCGGGGAGCCGAGTTCGAATTACAGCTGAATTTACTGCATTCACTTACGCGCAAATACCCTTGGGAAAGGTATTAATCCACCTATTCCTTCCAGTTATGGGTTAAATAACAGGACAGATTGGGTTCTATATCCTTGGTCGGTAACCAGTCTACCGCAGAAAGTAATGGCAACCTACTGCGGGATAATCTTCTGCCCAGTCAGTCATGTCTCGAAAGAGACATGATCGCCCAAGCGTGTATCACGTATGGCACTCAACTGACTGATACATATAACTATAAATGATTGAGTGCGTGCGTGTGTATTTGCATAAACAGATGAGTATAAATATTCATATAAAAGTCGTTTTCATACATGTTCATTTGCGTGTTCACGACTAATACTGCCTTGTATTAATAAATGAGTTTATTTTTCTTTATGTTTTAAAAACTGTCTAATTTTTTAAAAATTTATATAATTACTTAGGCCTATAAGTAGAAATGATGCAAATGTTGTGAGCATATATCAGTTCAGTGTTTACACAAAGTCAGTCAGTTAAGTGCCATACGTGAAACACGCTTGGGCGATCATGTCTCGAAAGTGACATGACTGACTGGGCAGAAGATTATCCCGCAGTAGGTTGCCATTGCTTTCTGCAGTAGACTGGTTGCCAGCCAAGGCTATAGAATCCAATCTGTCCTATTATTTAACCCATAACTGGAGGGAAGAAACGAATTAATGCCTTTCTCAAGGGTATTTGCGCGTAAATGAATGCAATGAATTCAACTGTAATTCGAGCTCGCTCTGAAGTTCTCTTTAAATACTTGTACAGCCTGACATTTAACACGATAATTTTAATTTTCAGTTCACAAATAACTGAAAACTACACGTTTATATAAACATGCACCTATTTACACGATATTTGAGATGCAAATATACAAATAAATACAATCACACACACACACACACACACACACACACACACACACACACACACACACACACATATATATATATATATATATATATATATATATATATATACTTAAATACAGGGTAAGTATGGATGGAATAATATTTCGTATCCAAAGAAAAACTATTCTTAAAAAATGCTTACTACAAAATAGTGATTAATTTTTATTTAGAATTCATAACAAAATTTGTTATAATATCATTGCAAAATTAGCCACTTTTGTAGTGATAATATAGCATATTTATGATATAAATTCTAAATATATATATATATATATATATATATATATATACAAATACAAACACAATCATACATATAGAGATAGAGAGAAAAAGAGAAAATGTGGCGGAGATAGATAGATAGATAGATAGATAGATACATACATACATACATACATACATACATACATACATACATAGAAATAGTAAACATATAGACTCCAACACCACAAAAAAACAAAAAAAAATTGTAGTTTCCCGATAATTTCGTAAACATTGGTATGATACCATGTTGTATTTGGATATCTCCCTTCAAGCTGTCTATATATACAAATATTTTATCCCAGGGATATATTCATAAATTTCAATTTCATTATTTTTTCTCAAACACTACCTTATTAAGACCAGCCCTCACAAACACCAATCAGTTTAAAGCCAAATTTCATATTTGTAATTATTCTATCTATCTATCTATCCATCTATCTATCTAAGACATGTATCAATGTTGTGATTTTCTTTCTTTTTTCAACGATAATGCTATTAAACTTATCAAACGGTATGAAAAGAATTTACATAAAATAAATCGACAAAACTTGTTTATATTTTTTAATGAAACATGCATCAATATATATATATATATATATATATATATATATGTATATATATATA
>JBBBDQ010000273.1:3245000-3310000 GCA_037127315.1 Ascarosepion bandense | reverse complement strand
TATTAGATATTCTATAATGTGTTCACAATTTCATATTTGAAAAATTGAAAAGTGGCTTCCGCGTAGTCCAAATGAAGTAATGGTAAAAAATCTACCTCCTTTTTGCGATATGTGCAAAAGATTCTTTCTCTCTCTAATGATCTGCTCTAAAACTAAGACTAAGACGCTCACGAATACTCACGGGTGTAATGCGTAGGCCAGAACGCGCGGTCTTAGCCGAGAAACTGCCGTGGAGTTGGAAAAAAGACCTACTGTTAAAAGCGACGATAAATGTTGAACTATATTGTGTGTTGTGTGTATTAAATGTGCTGATGTTTGATAGGAGTCATTGTAAAATATAATTAAGCAGCTGCGAGATAACAGTGATTTGGGAAGTGTTTGGTTCGTCAACACAAGCCAGATCAAATATGTCCTATACGACGATGACGACGGAGACGACGACGACGACGATGGCAAAGATCTGAGTTTGCTCTGCGCGCGCGCATACCAGCCTGTTTGTCTGTCGGTCCGTTTGTCAGTTAGTTTGTATATCGAGAAGAAAAGAATCATTGAAGAGAGCGAAAGAGTAAGAGATAATAAATTGAAAAGCTAGAATAGTAAAAGAAATAAGATTATCATTAAGAGTGTGAGCTAAAAAATGACCGAGAGATAAACATACAGGGAAAAGTAAGCAAATGATGAAAATTGAATTAGAAAGAGTGATAGAGAGAATAAGAAACAGATAGATGATGAAAAGAAAAAAAAAATGAAAAAATGAGAAAGATCCGAAAGAAAGACTTAGTTAATAAATAAGTGAATTAGAAAAAAGAAATAAAAATGAATATGTGTTACAAATTAGAATTGAAAAGAAGGAAGGCAAATATTTAAAAGTAGGTAAATGGAACAGATCAATTCTTAGTTAAGCGATAAGGAAGATTTAAGAGAAAAATGAAAAGATGGTTGATCAGAAGAAGACGTGTTTGAAAGCAAGCAGGAAAGGGATAAGAACAGAGAAGAGAAAGAATTGCAAGAGATTAAAATTAAACGAGAGAACGCAAAATGGATGACTTGTTCAAGCAGAAAAAAAGAAGAAAAAGATAAAAATAAATAGTAAAAAAGAGAAGACATAAGAAAGAAAGAAAGAAAGAAAAGAAATAAGTAAGTAAAGAAAGAAAGAAAAAAAGAAAGAAAGAAAGAAAGAAAGAAAGAAAGAAAGGAAAATATTCAAGTGATACAGTAGACTATAACATATGAATGTTAGCAAGAATTAACAAGAACTTTTGGACGGAATGGTTGTCATAGTGAAAAGAAATGAAGAAAGAAAAGAAAATAAGAAAAAAAAGAAAGAAAGAAAGAAAGAAAGAAAGAAAGATATATATTCAAGTGATACAGAAGACTACAAGATATGAATATTAGCAAGAACTTTTGGACGGATTGTTTGTTATAGTGAAAAGAAATGAAGAAAGAAAAGAAAAGAAGAAAAAAAGAAAGAAAGAAAGAAAGAAAGATATTTAAGTTATACATAAGACTACCACATATGATGGTTAGCATAAATTACCAAAGACTTTGGGGTGGAATTGACATTTTAATGAAAAGAAAGAATATGCGAAAGAAAAAAAGATAGCTGGAAAGATACAGAAAGAAAAGAAAGAAAAAGAAGAAAAAGATAAAAATAAATAGTAAAAAGAGAAGACATAAGAAAGAAAAAAAGAAAGAAAAAAGAAAAGAAAAGAAAGAAAGAAAGAAAGAAAAAGAAAGAAACAAAGAAACAATGTCATTCAAGCCATGCAGAAGATTATAATATTTAAACGTTAGCATTCAGACATAATAATTGTAAGACAATATATTTGGGCATAATAACTTGTAAAAAAAAAAAAAGGGCGGGGGAGAATTAAACCCCTCCATGTTATTTAGAGAACTATACCATATGAAAGTTACCATAAAGCTTCAAATAATTATAACGAAAAGAAAGAAAGATATACAGAAAAAAAGAAGGAAAAAAAGGTAAAAGTAAAGCTTCTAAGAAGTTAACTATGCATAAAACAAAGTGTGTCTTGAATATTTTCAATAAATATAGGAGTGCGCATATGCACTCGTTCGAGATATATTTTCATGGTTATTTGTGTTTACAAGACAAGAAAATTGCAAGCGAAATAAAGAACCAGTAAAGCGTAAAATCAAACGAAGAGAAGATAGAAAGATAAATAGATGAATTAAAAGAAATAATGGAAAGAAGATGAAAAAGAGAAATTAGAAAAAGATGGAGATTTTAAGAGAAATGAAGAGATGTGGAGTCGAAAAAATATAAAGAAAATTAGGGAGCCGACTTCGAATTCCAGTTGAATCCATTGCATTCACTTACGCGCAAATACCCTTGGGAAAGGTATTAATCCGTCTCTTCCTACCAGTTATGGGTTAAATAGTAGGACAGATTGGGTTCTATAGCCTTGGTTGGCAACCAGTCTACCGCAGAAAGCATTGGCAACCTACTGCGGGATAATCTTCTGCCCAGTCAGTCATGCCTTTTTCGAGACATGATCGCCCAAGCGTGTATCACGTATGGTACTTAACTGATATTGGGTACGATGAACTTAGAAAGAAAAAGAGATTCAAATGATACAAAAATACTGATTGGTAGCATGATTTACCAAAATCAATTAGATGAAATTATTATTAATTTAATTAAAAAAGAAAAAGAAGTACAGAAAAAAAAGAAAGATATTCAAACGATAAAGAAAGACTATGACATACGAAGATTAGCTTGAATTACCAAAAACATTTGGATAGAATGATAATTATATTGAAAATAAAAATAGAAAGAAAAGCATTCAAGTGATACAGAAGACAAAGACATATTAATGTTAGCATTACCAAAGATATTTGGACAGAATCATTATCATGATGAAAAGAAACAAACAAACAAATAAACAAAGAAAGAAACAAAGAAACAAAGAAAGACATTCAAGTGATACAGAAAAGAAAGACATTAATCTTTGCATGAATTACCAAAGTTGTTTGGACAGAATAATTATCATGATGAAAAGAAAGAAAGAAAGAAAGAAAGAAAGAAAGAATTTCTGAAAGAAAGAAAGAAAGAAAGAAAGAAATTCTGAAAGAAAGAAATTCTGAAAGAAAGAAAGAATTTCTGAAAGAAAGAAAGAAAGAAAGAAAGGTATTCAAGTGATACAGAAGAAAAAGACATTAATGTTAGCATGAATTCCCAAAAATGTTTGGATAAAAGAATTATTAAAATGAAAAGAGAAGACATGAAAAGAAAGAAAGAAAGAAAGAAAGAAAGACTATAACATATGAACGTTAGCATGAATTACCAAAGATTTTTGAGCAGAATGATTATTATAAAGAAAACAAAACAAAAGAAAGAAAGAAAGAAAGAAAGAAAGAAAGAAAGAAAGAAAGAAAGAAAGAAAGGCATTCAAGTGATACTATATCATATGAAAGTTAACAAGGATTACAAACGAATTTTGGACAGATTGATTATTATAAAGAAAAGAAAGAAAAAAAGAAAGAAAAACAGAAGGAAAAAGACATCCAAGTGATGCACAAAACATTAACATGTATACGTTAACATGGATCATCAAAGACATTTGGGCAGAATAATAATATATGAAAAGAAAGAAAGAAAGATAAAAGAAAGAAAGAAAGAAAGAAAGGGAATAATTATGATAAAGTAAAGGTGAAAATAAATAAAAAATACAGAATATATATTTATGACAGTGTGTGTGTGTGTGTGTGTGTGTGTGTGTGTGTGTGTGTGTGTGTGTGTGTGTGTGTGTGTTTGCGCACGCGCGTCGTGCGTGTGTAAAACAAAGAAATCAACTACATAATAAATCAACGAATCCAAAATCGTAAAAGATACAAAAATTGTGAAATTGAGAATGAGGGCGAAAAGAAGGAAACAAGACAGAATTAGAGAAAGAAAGGGAAAAAGGAAAAAAAAAAAATGGTTAGGGGCCAGTTAAGTTTTTGTTAGACGTTGGTCACCATAGCAACAAACCAACCGCGCAAACTGTCGACTTTAAGAGCGAAAAACTCTTTTATGTTGCTAGCCACTTTCGATGAACCTTTATCGTTTTTTTTTTCTTTCTTTTTTTTTTCTGCAGTCTGTTGTTGGGTTGGGATGTGAAGTTGTGTGCAAAAATAAAAAAAATGAAAGAAATGATGTGGAGAGAAATATATGTATTAAGGGGTTTTCGGAAAAGAAAGAAATGAACAAATAATACTAACAGAGAAATGCGACAAAGAGAGCCAAACAAAAAATATATATATATATATATATATATATATATATATATATATATATATAATGAAAAAAAATCGAAATATTTCTTTAAATTAGAAGTACTTATTAGAGAGAGAAAGTAAACACAAGGAAATGATTTTAATATCATTGAAACTTTTCGCTTATTTGAATCCAACATGACTATTTTTAATTATGGTAACTTATTGACATGATTGTCTCTGTGGGGCATTGTCACAGAATTTGTCCAATGAAACATCCCATTTAAAATATGAGTTATAAATATATAGTAGACTATTTCCATTGCAATTCATTTGTCTTGTAAACACAACTAACCGTTATATCTCCAACGAGTGTAAATGCACATGCATATACCTATTCAAAATATTCAAAATATACTTTATCCTATGAATAGTCAATTTCCTTGTTTCTAGTTTTTATTTTCACTTTCGTTTTTTTCATTATAGTAATCATTTTCTCCAAATGCCTTCAGTAATTCATAACGCATATATGTTGATTTTTCTAATCGACGTTAAGATGTGGCACAAGGCCGAAACTATGGGGCGCCTAGTGAGGATCGAACTCAGTACTCAATTATAATAATTTTAGCAAGACAAGCTTGCTAACCATTACACCACATCGAAGCATATATGTTACAGTATCTCTTCTTTCTTTCTTTCTTTCTTTCTTTCTTTCTTTCTTTCTTTCTTTCTTTCTTTCTTTCTTTTATAATAATAATTCCGTGTAAATGCCTTTCAGTTATATTAGAGTCTTTTATATCAGCTGTACACACTGATGATATTCGAGACATAAGTTGTTTTATGGATCGTTACATTTCTTCTTTGTAATTTTTTTTCTTTCTTTTTTGTTTCTTTCATTATTTTCATTATACTTATTTGTAACTTTACACAAAATTTCATATGGTATAGTTTTTTTTAATTACATGTATGACTTTTTATCTTTTCTTCTTTCATTCTTTTTTTCTTTCTAGTTATTATGTCTCAATGTCTTTGGGAAAACATGCTAATGTTATAGTTTTCTGCATTACTTGAATGTATTCTTTCTTTCTTTTATTATAATAATCCCTTCTAGCTCAAAGACTTTGGTAGTAATCATGCTAACCTTTCATATGTTATAGTCTTTCTTTTCTTCCTTTTCTTTCTTTCTTTTTTCATTCTTTTTATTATAATAATCGTTCTATACAAGACTCTCTTTGCTATTCATATTAACTTTTATATGTTATAGTCTTTCTTTTCTTCCTTTCTTTTCTTTCTTCTTACTTTCTTTCTTTCTTTCTTTTTATTATAATAATCCTTCTAGCTCAAAGACTTTTGGTAATTCATGCTAACCTTCATATGTTATAGTCTTTCTTTCTTCTTTCTTTCTTCTTTTTTCATTCTTTTTATTATAATAATCGTTCTATACAAGACTCTCTTGCTATTCATATTAACTTTTATATGTTATAGTCTTTCTTTCTTCCTTCTTTCTTTCTTACTTTCTTTCTTTCTTTCTTTTTATTATAATAATCCTTCTAGCTCAAAGACTTTGGTAATTCATGTTAACCTTCATATGTTATAGTCTTTCTTTCTTTCTTTCTTTCTTTTTTCATTCTTTTTATTATAATAATCGTTCTATACAAGACTCTCTTGCTATTCATATTAACTTTTATATGTTATAGTCTTTCTTTCTTCCTTTCTTTCTTTCTTTCTTTCTTTCTTTCTTACTTTCTTTCTTTCTTTCTTTTTATTATAATAATCCTTCTAGCTCAAAGACTTTGCATCTGGTTAACCTTCATATGTTATAGTCTTTTCTTTCTTCTTTCTTTCTTTCTTCTTACTTTCTTTCTTTCTTTCTTTTTTATTATAATAATCCTTCTAGCTCAAAGACTTTGGTAATTCATGCTAACCTCTTACATGTTATAGTCTTCTTCTCTTTCTTCCTTTCTTTCTTTCTTTCTTTCTTACTTTCTTTCTTTCTTTCTTTTTATTATAATAATCCTTCTAGCTCAAAGACTTTGTGTAATTCATGCTAACCTTCATATGTTATAGTCTTTCTTTCTTTCTTTCTTTTCTTTTTCATTCTTTTATTATAATAATCGTTCTATACAAGACTCTCTTGCTATTCATACTAACTTTTATATGTTATAGTCTTTCTTTCTTCCTTTTCTTTCTTTCTTACTTTCTTTCTTTCTTTTATTATAATAATCCTTCTAGCTCAAAGACTTTGGTAATTCATGTTAACTCATATGTTATAGTCTTTCTTTCTTTTCCTCTTTCTTTTTCATTCTTTTTATTATAATAATCGTTCTATACAAGACTCTCTTGCTATTCATATTAACTTCTTTATGTTATAGTCTTTCTTTCTTTCCTTTCTTTTCTTTCTTTCTTTCTTTCTTTCTCTACTTTCTTTCTTTCTTTCTTTATTATAATAATCCTTCTAGCTCAAAGACTTTGGTAATTCATGCTAACCTTCATATGTTATAGTCTTTTCTTTCTTCCTTTCTTTCTTTCTTTCTTTCTTACTTTCTTTCTTTCTTTCTTTTTATTATAATAATCCCTTCTAGTTCAAAGACTTTGGTAATTCATAACCTTCATATGTTATAGTCTTTCTTTCTTCCTTTCTTTCTTTCTTTCTTTCTTACTTTCTTTCTTTTCTTTCTTTTTATTATAATAACTCTTCTAGCTCAAAGACTTTGGTAATTCATGCTAACCTCATATGTTATAGTCTTCTTTCTTTCTTTCTTTCTTTCTTTACTTTCTTTCTTTCTTTCTTTTTATTATAATAATCCTTCTAGCTCAAAGACTTTGGTAATTCATGCTAACTTTCATATGTTATAGTCTTTCTTTCTTCCTTTCTTTCTTTCTTTCTTTCTTACTTCTCTTTCTTCTTTTTATTATAATAATCCTTCTAGCTCAAAGACTTTGGTAATTCATGCTAACCTTCATATGTTATAGCCTTTCTTTCTTCTTTCTTTCTTTCTTACTTTCTTTTCTTTTCTTTTTATTATAATAATCCTTCTTAGCTCAAAGACTTTGGTAATTCATGCTAACCTTCATATGTTATAGTCTTTTCTTTCTTCCTTTCTTTCTTTCTTTCTTTCTTACTTTCTTTCTCTTTCTTTCTTTTTATTATAATAATCCTTTCTAGCTCAAAGACTTTGGTAATTCATGTTAACCTTCATATGTTATAGTCTTTCTTTCTTTCATTCTTTCTTTTTTTCATTCTTTTTATTATAATAATCGTTCTATACAAGACTCTCTTGCTATTCATATTAACTTTCATGTTATAGTCTTTCTTTCTTTCTTTCTTTTTCTTTCTTTCTCAACTCCTTTAATCCTCTATCTCTTTGTCTTATAGCATCTATCGTTTCTTCTTTCGCATATTCTTTCTCTTCAATAAAATGATAATTTCGTCCCAAAGTATTTGGAAATTCATGTTAACGTTCATATATTGTAATCTTCTGTGTCACTTTCTTTTTTCCTTCTTTCATTCTTTCTTTCGTACGCACTTTTTTCAAAATTCTTTACTCTCTTTCTTCATTTGCTGTTTGTCGCACAATATTCTTTCTATCTATTTTTAAAAAAGTATTTAAAGATTTATGCTAAAGTTCATATGATAAAGTCTTCTGAATAGCTTGGAAGCCTTTTTTTTATTTCATTTCTCGTCTTATTTTTCTTTTCATTATAAATCTGTCCAAATGTATTTGGTAATTCCATAAATACAATTATAAAATATACTATATATATATATATATATATATATATATATACACACACACACACACACACACACACACACACACACACACACACACACATATATATATATATATATATATATATATAGGCTTGATTTGACTTTGTTTATACTGTGGTGTAATTCGTGGTCGAATGGTTTAAAACGCTCCAGATCAATTGATGCCTTTCCCTATGTTGATAGGGGTAGCATATGTCTTCTGCATCATTATAATGCTTTGTTTTGTTTGTTTGTCTCTTTCTTTCTTTTTATTATAACTATCAGTATAGCCTGGCGTTGCTCGGATGTAATGAAAACTTTAAAACTAATCGATGGTCCTGGAGCTCAGACTGTTTGGACGGTGGCACGAAAGACTGAAAAGCAATAGTTGTTTCCAGTTAAAGCGAAACGGTAGACTGAAAGAAAAATGAATGGATGTAAGTCAAATTTTGATTTCCTAGTATCGATATCAAAGTTTTTTTTTGTCGTAAACTGAATTTTGAAGGCTAAATAAGTCCGCTGAGTAAATGGTATCATGGCTGAGACTAAGAACTACAATTATACCTACTTAGAGCCAAACCAAAATAAAAGGGCTGAAAAAATACAGACATACAGGCAGATAAACAGGCACGCACACAAACATCTTGCCTTATATATATATATATATATATATACATATATATATATATATATATTTATTATCGATTTTCTGCACTATTTTAAGAACTGCAACCTTGAAACTTCTGAATATCGTTTCTTATGTCTTTGTCTATGAGTGTATCAAATTTGATTAAAATCGGACCACTCCTTCTATAACCAGATTTATTCGATTATCGATATTTATCGGGGCTACCTCGACACAAAACTTAGCTAAGAACACTCGCAGACGCTTATAATACAACTGTGTAAATTTCAAGAAAATCGGTTCAGCCGTTTCAGAGTCTATAGGTAACGGACACACCCACCCACACCCACCCACACACACACACACACACACACACACACACACACACACACACAGACAAATTCCATTTATAAATAAGTTTAGATAATCATTTTACACAATGTTCTTTGATAATTCATAACAATATGTTATTGCCTTCTATTACGTGGTTACATAAATAATAAATGTTCGAAGTGCAGTATTTTGAAAAGCCATTTCAACACAGTATGTACGGTATTTATTAGGGGAATTTTGGCATACTTAATAATTGATATGTGCTCTTTAAGAATTTGTAACTTATTTTTAGACAGAAATATTATTGAAGCATAGAAGCCCTTAATTATGACCATGAGAAAACATAATCTTTACTTTTCTTGCATAAGTTTAAAGTTCAGTGCCTCTAAAAGTTCACCAATATCAACAAAGCATGGGAAGATGGGTTCACAAATGATAGGACAGTACGAAGACAGTTCCAGAAATTCCATACTGGGTATGAGAGCCTTGAAGAAGAAGAAGGTAGGGGACTGTTATGCAGTCTTGACAACGAACAATTGTAAACAGTTGTTGATCAAAACCACATCAACGTGTCACAGAAATGTCTCAGACACTTGGTGTCAGCACTGCAACAGTCTCACGCCATTTGCCGAGTATTGGGAAAGTGAAAAACTGATAAATGGTTTCTCTTATGATCTCATTGAAAATCAAAAACATTTGACGTGTGCATGAGGCTCTTTCTGCGTAACACCAATGATTTCTTTCTTGATTGAATAGTCACTTGTGATGAAAACTGGGTCCTTTATGATGACCGTAAATGATCAGGCCTTGATTATGATGAGTTCCTCAAACACTTCTCAAAGTTAAAGTTGCATCAGCAAAAGACTATGATGACTGTCTGGAGGTCTGCAATTGGTGTTATCCACTACAGATTTCTGGAAGCCAATCACAGCATTATTATAGAGTTTTACTGCAATCAACTTACTGAAATGCATGCGCGCCTGCGAAAAAAAAAAAAAAATTAAACTTGCATTGGTAAATCGATGTGTTTCAATTCTGCTCTACGATAATGCGTGGCCCCATGTTGCAAAAATGACGTTGCAAAAACTCACTGACTTAGGATGCGAGAGTTTAATATATTCTTCATATTCTCCTGATTGTTCACCAACTGAATATCATTTTTTAGGCACTTGACTAAATTTTTAAATGGTAAAACTTTCAGGTTTAAAATAGAGGTAGAATCAGCTTTCAAAAAATGTTGTTGCATCTCACCTAAAAACTTTTTATCAACGAAGTATAAATATTCTCGTCGATCACTGGCAGGAGGTGCAAAGATGCTCAAGCGTCGTATTTTGACTAATTTCAATATTTATACGGTTAATTTTTAAAAAATAAAATGTGTCTGAATTTGGCCATTATTTTTTTAACAAACTAATATATCAGTTAGATACCTTTCTTTATTTTTTGTTTCTCTGTTTCTCTCTTATTATAATATAAGCTTACTTTTCATACCCCCATTTTAAATATTCAATATATATAATATAATTATTACTTACTAGCAGTAGATCCCGATAATATAATAACATAATATAATATAATATTAAAATATAATATAATAATTATAATATAATAACATTAATGAAGGAATAATTTAATTACTAAAATGAATGTAAAATGCAGTAATGTGAAA
Organism: Ascarosepion bandense; assembly: GCA_037127315.1. Classification (NCBI taxonomy): domain Eukaryota; kingdom Metazoa; phylum Mollusca; class Cephalopoda; order Sepiida; family Sepiidae; genus Ascarosepion; species Ascarosepion bandense. The sequence continues at coordinate 3,299,401 of JBBBDQ010000273.1, read as the reverse complement.
TAAATAGAAATATAATATTTTTTTTTATTTCCCTGGGTTAAATGACATGGAATAACATTATTTTATGTGCAATGTCCTTTTAGGACGCGTGCAATGATGGCTCTCCACAATTTCTTATTCTTTGTAGCGTTTTCCAATGTTTGTCTCCTTACACAATCGCCCAGACTCTATTCCGTCAACCATTTAATCAAGCTCGTTTACTCGATTATTCTCATTGACTCTTGTTTTCAGTAAGTCTTGTGAGTGTTAAATTTTCGAAGTCATCTTTCCTTATCATGTGTTCCAGAAAATATAACAATCTTTAATCTTCATAAGTGTCTTCTTTTTTTTTGTTCCCTTTTGATTTAAAGATTTGATTAAAAGATTCTGACTGCTCCCAGGTTCTCTCAGTGGTATTTTCAACTCCCTTTTGTAGAACCTTATCCTTAATTTCAACTGTATTGAAATTGTTCAGCATTCGTTGCCGTATAGAAATATTGATATAACATAATAATTGATCATTCTAATCATTTTTACTTAACAAAGATTTTCGGTTTTTTTTAAAATTATTATTTAAATGCGCTTTAAGATTTCAATTGATTCAGAAAACTGTTCAGATTATATATTTTCGAATTTCTTCATACATGAAAGATTCCCTTAAATGTTTTGAAGTAGCTGCTTCTCACACTCGTATCATTGGCGATAATAAATCATTATGGTAAAATTCATTTACTTGTTTGTGTGTATGCCTAAAAAAACGGAAGTAGGGACACCTAAAAAGAAAAAGGAGAAAAGAAAGAAAAAAGGAGAGAAAGAAAGAAAAAATGAGGAAAGAGAAAAAGGAGAAAGAGGAAGGAAAAGGATGTTAAATTGGCTAACGGAACAAAATAGCTGCCAGTTGGTGGTGAAAGTCGAAATTGATACATTAAAATGAAATATATTAAAGAAAAGAAAAAGAAAAAAAATAGGAAAACATATATACAGAAAAAAATATATCAGACGTCGCTCGGCCTTTTGAAATTTTTTCTATTTTTTTTTTCTAGTTTTGATTGAAAAACAGAGCCGAACAATATTAATATCAAAATATTTTATGTTAAAAATATAGTTCAGGAGTATTTAGTCTATAATAAAAAATAAAATATATGGCTAATAAGAAAGAATAACAACTATTTTAAATTTAGATTAATTATGAGGAATTAAATTAGAAACGAATCTAAGATGGCATCAATTTTATATATATATATATAGAAAAAAACTACTAAAAAGGGTTGTAAGTTTAAAAATGTATTTTTTTGACAGTATTTATTTCTATTATTATATTTGATATTTCAGGCCGTCCTCGGCCTATTTCAGTAGTTAAACATTTTTTAGATACACTTAAAAAATTTTTCTTTAAAACAACATTTGTAGGGATTATTAAAGATAGGTTTACGTTTACAAATATTTTAAAAAATATCTAGTGTTTGGGTAAATATCTAGTGTTCCGAGAGTGTTCTGATAGAATGTTCGTTCAGCATAAAGCAACTCCGTCAACGCTAGGTCTAAGGGCAGAGACTGGGCTGAGGAAAATAAGCCTGATCCCACGTTTGCAGAGTCAAAGAAAATTTTGTAGGCGCTCAAAAGCCTCAGGTTAAAAACTGACCTTGCTCGTAATTTTGAAGCTATCTGTCTTCAGGCATAGTCGGGCTCTGTACACTAACAGAGACTCGACTGAGAAAAATAGATAATAGAAAGTGCTCGATCCTGCGGTTGAAAAGATGGGTAAATTTTGATCCTTGGCCAGAGTATGCATACTTGTGTCAAGTCCTGTTTCAGTGGGTGAGGCTTTGGGTAAATATCTAGTGTTATGAGTGTTCTGATAGAGTGGTCGTGAGAGTAGCGTTGATATCATTCGAGACATAATGTTATAACCGTTAGTACCTAGTTATCACAGTGTGCATGCATAAAAAACGATGTATAATAACTATATACCAAGAATAATGTTTGTAAAATCTATGACAAAGGAGAAAGAAATTTTCGTTTGATGAGTTTCATTTTAAAGTTATGAAGTCTTCAAGGACGACCATGTGGAATCACATCAACGTACACATCACTTTATTCCGATATAGATGTAAAGGACGAAACGCGTCATCAGAAATCCCCTCCCACACACAAATATATATATATATATATATATATATATATATATGTGTGTGTGTGTGTGTGTGTGTGTGTGTGTGTGTGTGTGTGTGTGTGTGTGTGTGTGAAAAGTGTATGTATATAATTATAAATATCAATATATATATATAACATAGTGATGATCCACATATACTGTCTTTATGTATAGGAAAAATTACTAAAAAGTTGTAAGTTTAAAAATGTATTTTTTGATAGTTTTTATATATTTCTATTATTATATTTGATATTTCAGACCGTCCTCAGCCTTTCATCAGAAACAAATGATCTTAAAATTTAAATTAGAAACGTTTTGGCGATGAGCATTCGTCCGAGAGATTGTTTACATCACGTGACGCAGAAAGCGACAGATTTTTTTAATATTTGTAAACGTAAACCTATCTTTAATAATACTTATAAATGTTGTTTTAAAGAAATTTTTTTTAAGTGTATCTGAAAAATGTTTAACTATTGAAATATTTATAAAGATTCAAAACACCTAAGTCCCTATTTAAACCTAGCCTGTATGTATTTAATTTTAAAATTCAGTATTTTTCTTATATATATATATATATATATGCAATTTGTTATATATATTATATCATTTACATATATGCGTGGTACATATTTAAAAGCGCTCAATATCAGTGATAGCAGACATATTCATATAGATAGGTGTGAGTTTGTAACACTGGGTTTCACGGTCTTGCGATCGTCAGACAAACTGATTAATTTTTTAAATAATTGGTTATATGTAGGGTTGCGTATATTCGTGTATTTTTGTGGAAGTGGGGGAAATCCGTCGTCACTACAGACGCAGACATATATATGTAAATATATACATTTGTACACCCATTAACGCTCGCAAGGACATACACACGCGCGTTCGCTCACTGAGGCTTGCATAAACATATATATGCGAATCGTGCGGGGCTCGGCATATCTATGTATATGTGTGCCGTTGAGCACATACATACGCATTCAGTTGGTGTATTCGAATAGTGTAGTGATGTCAACACGCGGACAGTTGTTGATTTCTCGTACGTCCATATGTACTTATGATGGGTTCTGTGTGAAACTATGGTAGGTTAGAATTGCTATTATTTTATTTTAGGATGTATTGTTATTTTTTATTTTAAAGTCGGTTGTTAGCTTGTTTTTTTATTTTTTGTGGTTGCGTATATTTAAATGGTAGAAATTCTAATTTCTAATGCTTGTTAGTGTTTATGCGTCGTGTCTTAATTTTGCTACGGCAGAGATGGGTAATTTATGTTAATGATGATTGCGGATTTATACTGTGATAGTAATATTTGATGATAATAACAGTTGTGGTAGTAAATAGTTATTGTGAAACGGTAGTAGTGATTAGTAATGGTGGTGTGATGATAATAACAATAAATGCAATTATTATGGTGGTAGTTTGAACGAGAGAATAGTTGATAGGGTTATGGTATCAGCGGTTCCTTTTTCTTTTTGGCCGTTTGGTATAAATTGTGATAATAGGTATTTATTTTCATGTCTGCATTTGGAAATTAGTTCTGATCTCGGGTTTAGTAAGTTCTTTTGTGGGGTGTGAGATATAATTGCTACTTTTTCATTTCGGCAAAGTAGGCATTTTTTTGTAATGTTGTTGTAGGCAGGTGCTTTTTCAGTATTTTCCAGCTTATTGTTGGTGAAATATTTCTGTCTTTTAGACGTCATACGTATGTTGATAGTGTAGTGCTGTTCAACTATTTTCTGTTGGAGAATGAAAGATTGTGGTTGTTTTTTCTTTTCTTAAATAGTCCCTCAGTGGCACCGATGTAGTACATAATGTTGTTCGCACTTACCTTGGCTTTATATACTATGTTTGTTTGCTGGCAATTTCTCTGGAGTGGACATGTAGTTCCGTTTCTGCAGTTGCATTGAGCTTCTTGTATTGCATTATTGTAGGTTGTTAATTTTTTGTTGTGGCTTTTTATTATTTGTGTAATATTTTTTGTGCAGCTGTAACTAATTTTGACGTTGTTTTTGTTGAATATTTTTGCTAATCGGTTTGTCAATGGGAAGTGTTTTTCTATTAAGTTAACGAATGTCTTACCTTTTTTGTTTTGATGGCTTTGTTGTATGGTGGATTAAACTAGATAATATTTCTTTTTCTATACTGAAAATGTGGCTTCTCTGTGTCTCTTCTACAAATACTTCCACGGCTTCTGCTCCGATGAACTTAGCTCACTGTACCCCCTATATATGAATTTCCTGGAGCAACAAGATTAGAAACTCTGTCCCACCTTTTTACTGTGAAACCGATAAATTGTAAACGCATATTCTACTCCATCAGCTTCTTTTCTCGCACTTCCCGCCTGTTGAATTCTCTTCCACATACTTGCTTTCCCGACAGTTACAATCTCCAAGAATTTAAATGTAAAGTCAATAGTCATCTCTTGTCTCACTAACTTACATTATCTCTCTCATGCTTTTTTCTTCGTCAACCCGACTCTCATCAATATTCTCTTCCTTCTCCTACTCTCTTCCTGACACCCCCTGCAACCTCTCACTCCTTCTCATAACATTCCTCCTATGTAAAACCTTGCACAACAGTGGCAGTAAAATGCCTTGCTTGGGGTGACACAATTATAAAAAAAAAAGACTACAAGACAAAACATTAGAAACTACGGACTGTCAAGATCGCTTTTGTTCTTAAGACAAAACAGTACATAAAAAAAGAAAACTGTCCTGATGCAATATTAACCAATGTAACTACTTCATATTTTTGTTATATGTAGACAAAAGATAACAATGAAATTTCACATACGATTTCAAGTACAATCACAGTAAAAAACAAAAAAAAGGAAAAATAATAACTTAATAAACCCTTTCTCGAATAATGGCTAAATTTAAAATACAGTTGAAACCAGCTGATACAATTGTTAATTCATGCATAACTAAAAATAAAGCTTGCAATTGTCTACAGCGTATCGTTAAATTCGAGTCAATGAGTAGTCAGAGCCCCGAATCTGAGATCCGGGTTGTCAAAAAGAAAAATTACACAAAATCTTAGCCCAACCCTTGTAAAAATGGGTAGATAAAGCTTTTAGGAGCCGCTAATGGTTACATTAATCATAGTTTATCGTAGCAATGGTTTGAACTCACTGTTTTGTTCAAATATTGATTATGTCACATTGTGGTCTTAGAAGATCTGCTCAAATGAATTATAGTATAAAAAGCATGTTAGCAGTGGGTTTTCAAAAAACACAAATGTGCCTGAGTAGGTGTCTGTAAAAGGGATTAGCTAGCTATCCTAGTAAACTCCATCCTCTAAGAAAATCTTAGACGAAAGAATGTCTGTCCCCAGTAAATGAGGAAATACCGTCATGTACTGTTTCCCCTAACTGTTACTTGACTTTTTTAATTCGTGACCGTACCAATATGTGGTTCTACAGAATGATGCTCGGAATGCCATGAATCAAACAAGTCTTAGAGATAATGGAATTTTAAAGGAAACTTATACTTAAAATCAAGAAGAGATCGTTAAAATTTCTTGGAAACATCCCGGTTTATACCCTTTCCAAATGTTGCGAACTTTTGTTTCCTATTTAGTATTGGGTTTAACAGTTCCTACTGAATTTTGTTCTTTTTCTTTCACTTCAGTTATCCCCTCAAGTTATAGTGGCATAGTTATTTTGCTTGAAGTAAATTGATTGAAAAAAAAAACCTAATGAGGAAATAGGGCTTAGAGAAATTGATATTTACAAGATTTAAATGAGAGTGACAGGAGAAAATAACGCATGACCTACCTATCGAGTTTGAGTAAAGGGAAGCCGGAACAGAGTTTAGGAGAGATAACAAAAATGCATTATTTATTAAGTGCTACAAAAGTTAAGTAATTATGGAAAGACATAATTGCTAATGTCCTTAAACAAAGAAGAAAACTCAAATCAAGATGTTTATTATATATATATATATATATATATATATATATATATATGTATGTATGTGTGTGTGTGTGTGTGTGTGTGTGTGTGTGTGCGCGCGCGCGTATGTGTGTTGTGTGTGTATATTTATTATAATTGTTTCATCCGAAGCAAGGCAGGGCCACTACTGGTGCGCAGGGGTTTACAGAGAAAGAAAAACAGGTTACTGTAGATACCAAAGAAAGGATGGGATTTAGGGCGAGGGTGGAATTTAGAGAGATGGTGGGATTTGGGGAGCTAGAAGATGGCAAGTGACGTTATATTTAAACTTTTGAAGATAGTAGCTATTAGGAAAACAAGTAAACGGAATGAAGTTCAATAGACGGGATGTGCGAGAGAAGAAACTACTATAGTAGATATATCGTTATATTTTACAATTTGGACTGTAAAAGATAATACCTTGATGGCAGTTTAGTAGTACGAATAAATTCATGTCGTTGGGGAACCAGGAAAAGAAGCTTGTCAAAGAGAAACCATGAAAATATTTGTTGAAAAAACAGAAAGAGGCCACATCCCGTCCGTAAAAAAAAAGTGATTGAAAATGAGCTGTCTAATCAGGAGAGATCACGTTGCAAATTCTCCTTTGGATTTTGTCGAGAAATTCGAGATGAATAGTAACAGCACCAGACCAGATTTGTAAGATGGATTTGAAAGAGAAAAACATTCTGGTCTGACAGAGTGACCCATATTTCCTAGCTGTAGATGCAGCTATATATTCGATGTACTCTTTCCACTTGAGGCCGGTTCAGAGAGTGAGGCCAATGAGGCGCATTGTATTGCAGTCTAGGAGACTAGCGCCATCTATACTGATGGAAATTTGAAAAATTTCCCTATGGTGGTTAAATGAGAGCAGTTACGTTCTTCTAGCTGTAGATGTAGCTATAGATTCAATGTACTCTTTTCACTTGAGGTCGGTTGAGAGAGTGAGACCAAGGAGGCGCATTGTGCTGCTTTCTAAGAGACTAGCGCCATCTATACTGATGGAAATTTGGAAAATTTTCCCTATGGTGGTTAAATGAGAGCAGTTACGTTTTTGAAGCATTAAAATTTGCTTCATTGCATTCATTTTATAGTTATTATAGTCCTGGGTATGACGGTAAGCGGCATCCGGCAGCAAGGCCTCTGATTGGGTGATTGTGAGGAGCATGGAACCACCTCTTAATTGCTGTTATTCTGAGGTTCACCCTGACCTGGAGTGGTAGCACCTGTTAGGATTCCGACCATGGGAAAATAGTTAACCTCCAATCTGGGATCATAACAACATGAAAGTATAAAAATGAACTTTTACAGAAATAACTTTCCTCCTATGTAACCCCCTCCACAACAATGGCAGAAAATGTCTTTCTTGGGGTGACACGATTATAAAAAAAAATATATATATTTCTGAAGGATAAATATTACCAACAACAAAACATTTTTGAAGGAAAAATATTACCATAATACATTTTTGAAGCAAAAAAAATTATTGCCATAATACATTTTTGATGTAAAAAAAAAAAAATTCAGGCATAACATTTTTGAATTTTGTATTCAAAAAGAATTGTAAAAATATTGATGTGGCCTCTTTCTGTTTTTTCAACAAATATTTTCATGGTTTCTCTTTGACAAGCTTCTTTTCCTGGTTCCCCAACGACATGAATTTATTCGTACTACTAAACTGCCATCAAGGTATTATCTTTTACAGTCCAAATTGTAAAATATAACGATATATCTACTATAGTAGTTTCTTCTCTCGCACATCCCGTCTATTGAACTTCATTCCGTTTACTTGTTTTCCTAATAGCTACTATCTTCAAAAGTTTAAATATAACGTCACTTGCCATCTTCTAGCTCCCCAAATCCCACCATCTCTCTAAATTCCACCCTCGCCCTAAATCCCATCCTTTCTTTGGTATCTACAGTAACCTGTTTTTTTTTAAAAAAAAACTAGAATACATATTCAGTTTTCTAAAATAAAAAAATAAAAATTTTTCATTCGTTTGACTTAATAAACCTTCTCACTATAACCGAACATAAAAAAATACCTTAAAATCCTACCTTTTTTGACATTAAATGGCCCACAGAGGTTGATATGCCGTTAAACAAAACTCAAACTCAAATTTATAGTTATTAGCCCCGGTTCTTATGAATAAATTAATATGTGTAACTAATTATTAAAAACAATTTTCAATTCATTTTCGTTTTATACCAGTGCGTTGTGGTCCAATGGATATCGGCTCGGAACGACAAATCGGGGAGCCTAGTTCGAATTCCAGTTGAATTCCTTGCATTCACTTACGCACAAATACCCTTGGGAAAGTTATTAACTCGTCTCTTCCCTCAAGTTAGGGGTTAAATTATAAGACAGATTGGGTTCTATAGCCTTGGCTGTTAAATAGTCTACTGCAGAAAGTAATGGCAACCTACTGTGGGATAATCTTCTGTCCAGTCAGTCATGTCTCGTTCGAGACATGATCGCCCAGAGCGTGTATCACGCGTGGCACTTAACTGACTGACAGTCTTTCTATTAAACTCATAGATTGCCCTAACAAAGAGCAGTAGTGGGAGAGGATTTAAGTCTGGTTATGAGCAATACAGGATCTCAAATTCCGTCAATAAAAGGCATACTTATATCACAGCCATCTGTTACCAACGGTGTTAGATTCATACAACAGACAACACTGCATTGCTCTGACAGCTTGCCCATGTCTCTCGCTCCAACGAGTACATTCATATACACGTCTATCTACACGTGATATATGTACGCACGTAAATATGCATGTGTCTAATACAGTGTATAAATATATAAGGAAACTACAAAAAACAACACGCATTCACAATAAGTATTCAAACGTTAATAATAAAACATGACTGTAGTTAAACACACACACACACACACACACACACACACACACACGCATTCAACTTTGACTTGTTTCGTCGATGTGCAGACGTTATCAGAAAATAATTTTTTTCACAAAAACAAAATCTACATCATTCACATTAATCAACTGAATGATTGATTTTTAAATTAACTACTTTTGTAGAAAAATCAGATTTCAACTGATATGAACTATTTTATTTATATTCTTGGCGATAGACCCGATATATATATATATATATATATATATATATATATATATATATGTGTGTGTGTGTGTGTGTGTGTGTGTGTGTGTGTATTAATGAATTTATTTTTAACGCGCATTCTTATTACTTCAAGCGTTATTATAGTGTATACTCGTATCTGAAATAGACGTCCCAAATTTTCTATTTTATTTTAGATGGTGTGTATTATGTCTATTGACCCGTGAGTTATTTTTTGTTTTGTTTTTTTTACTAATGTTTATCAAATATAAGTCTCAAGAACCACTCAAGATAAAGAGGTTACTATGTAAAGTTGTATTAGCGTAGGAACAAACGTTAAAAGTATAGAATTGAAGTAGACTTTACAATAAACCAGAAACCGAATCCTAAGCATGTAACCATGGATAAACCTCTACTCCTGTTCAAAAGACAGGGAGGAGTTCTAATCGAACAAATAGTCGGACTTATCTAAATAAAGAAAACATCGGACCTGAGTCGATCCTTGACGACGATTACATTTTCTTTTGTGGGTTTTTCGATTGGTCAGTCTGACATACATATAGCATACTGTTAAAATATATATACTTGTATTTTAAACATGTCAGATTAAATAAATTGCAAACATTTTGTCTTCTTATCTTTAATCAAATCCGTTCGTACTCACGGATAATCTTTCGCGTATTATATCTATAAGATGTCAGAAATGTGCTGCAACGTTGACACAATGTTATTATCATTCATTTCGCAAGGTACCCAAGTACTTTCAATCTCTTTCCGAGATCATCTTCAGAGGTGTGCGTTATGGTAACAAAAAATATACGCAAAACTGTGTTGCTAAAAATTACTGTAAATTTTTTTCTACTTCAAATATAACGGTTGACAAATTGCTAGCGTTCATTAGAATATTTATATTTATAGTCATATCTAGATTTATATAAGCCCTCACTTTTGGGAAAAAAAATTCCGTTAGACACCTCAAAAATCATCGATTAAAGGTGGAGTCATAGTAAAAACATAATTTCGAAACATGGGAAATTCTGTGTTGCGAAAATATTAAATTATATTACAATAATATTTACCTCTTAACGTTAAGGAACAGTAAATTTCTTAATGCTCTTTCTTCACATTATATATATATATATATATATATATATATATATATATATATATATAATTGTCATCCGAAGAAATATCTGTTTTGCCGTATCACAGCTCATCAGTACGGTTAGACTCCGATTGCTTTTTTTACCCAGGATTGAAACCCGAGCAAATGGCGTCAGTCGGCGACTCTACCCCTGGGCTATGGGCGTTCGGTGGAAGTAGGCAGACTTTTTAGCACATATCATTATACGCGCCCAATAGCTAGAGCGCTCTAATTCATTTCACTGAATGAGCGATGCGTACATGCCAGAGTAGCTACTGTTTATCAAAGTCTACTATTTCTCCAGAGTGCTCAATCAGGGTGTGATGGTGTGATGGATAAGTTGTTGTCTAAGTTATACGAAAAAGAAAATAACACTGACATCTCATTTAACAGACATATTGACTAAAATTTCACAAAAACTTGAAATACCAAAGAGTAGATTTATTCTATGAAATGACTTCAATTACAGACTCCAGAAAAGTTAGGAATCTCCTGCACGTCTACTGGATGATCTTCTTGTTCAAATCGTTGTTGTTGTCCTTGTTTTCAGTTCATCTTTGATGTTACAAATAGTATTGTCGGTTTCTGGGTGACTTGCACCCCAGAGTCCTGTTGTCTTCTAGCAGCCACCCTCTTGACTCAGGGCAGCACTACCTAAGGCACTTGATGTAGACCTGTGTTGAACTTGAAGCTCTCACCAACAAATTCAGTAGTTCTTTTCTTATCAGAATGATGACAGTAAATTTTCTGCGCAGCCGTACTCTCAGTAATCCCAGCCGTACTCTCAGTAATCACCATTAGACAAATCCAACTATTTCCGAATACCCCGCACTGTCCCCAGATCGAGAACCAAACCCTCTGAAATGTTCATATTAAAGCTTCTGGTTTGAATACCAAACAAAAAAATGTCGTTTTCAAATATCTAGCGGAGTGATTTGCAACCTGTGCGCTCTTTTTCTCACAGACGGTGTACAACTGACCCAACTATATTTTGTAATCGACAAAATAAAAAAACAAACAAAGCACATATGTGAAATTAAAAATATAAAATTATGACTATTTACCGATCACATCCTCTCTCACTGTCTGTCTGTCTGTCTGTCTGTCTGTCTGTCTGTCTCTCTTTCTCTCCACACACACACACACACACACACACACACACACACACACACATATATATATACGTGAGAACTTGCGTCACAGCCCCTTTCGAATCAAGAAAATCTGGTTGAGCCCACGCGCGCGCGCGCACACACACACACACACATATATATATATATATATATATATATATATATATATATAATTAACGTTTAGGTAGTAAAATGAATATTTGTTTAGGTATTATAACATGAATAATGTTATATACTATAGTAACAGGAACTCAATAAGCTATTCTATTTGTGTATAAAAACTATAGATTTTCTTCTTACTGTTGGTTTCTCGCTCACCTATCGTCGTACCCCCTAGTATCAGCCAGCCTTTACATCGCACGATAAAATGTTAAATGATTTAGAACTTTATAAATTATTATAATAAAAAAATTAAAAATTAAAAAATTTCTTGTAAAAATTCATTATTCGTCGAAAACTGTTTTTTTCTCTCAAGACAATAGTATCTATAATATATCATATTTATAAAAGCAATTAAAAGCTTTTCTGATTAAATAATATCTTAATTTTATGAAATTTTTATTGTACAACTCAAAGCAGATTTTTGGTAACTAAGAATCTTGTTTTACAAGCGGAAATTAATGATTTAAATTCTCCATGCAATTTTGCTTTTTACTAATATACGCATTAAGCTCTACAAAATTAAATTTCTCGAAATTTCATAAAATTAAATAAGTGGGTTGTTATAATAGTAAAACATTTTTACTAATATTTTCTAAAAAAAAAATGCAGTTCTAAAATAATTTAATTAATTTGTAAATAAATTCTGAACATTAAAATGATTTTTGCAAGAATTTCAAAATCAGTGTCTTTTACAAAGATGCTAAAATTTTCTATACTCATCGATCGACATCACGCTGAAGTAAAAACAAGATATGAAAACAAAATTCCGGACGTTTTAAAAAGCATCAAAAACTATAATTAAATAACAAAAAGAATCCATTGGTCTTTCCTCTTACTAATAACATACAAAATTTTTTTATAATAAAGCTTTGTTTTTATTTTTGTGGGGGTCACATTTTTTCACCAATGTATGCTATTTTTTAGCGAATCTGTTGTGATATCTACTTCTATTTGCTTCTATGTAAGAATTCTGACCAGTTAGTATTTAGAAAAATATTGTGGTGCAGTGGATATCGACACGGAACAACAAATCTGGGTACCGAGTTCGAATTCCAATTGAATTCCTTGCATTCATTTACTCGCAAATACTCTTGGGAAAGGTATTAAGTCTCTTCCTTCTAGTCATGTGTTAAATAATAGGACAGATTGGGTTCTATAGCCTTGGCCAGCAACCAGTCTACTGCAGAAAGCAATGGCAACCTGTTGCGGGATAATCTTCTGCCCAGTCATTTATGTCTCTTTCGAGACATGATCGCCCAAACCGTGTATCACGAATAGCACTTAACAGACTGGATGCCAACTGAGAAATTAACAATCTTTGAAACTTAGTATTTTTTACTTTTTTATCGTATAAATCTGGCACATTAGAATTACATTGTGAGAACATTCTGATTCCGCATCCTCATTATCAATGTACCCTGTCCTTTCAGGATGTGGGCGATCATGTCTCTCCTCAACTTTCTACTACTTTGCAGTCCTTAGTAAATTTTACTTTTTCACTGTCCTTCCCTCTAGGTTTTGATAGGTTTATTTTGGAGTTTGCTCTTCAGCCTTTTTTCACGCACTTCCCGCCTGTGGAATTCCTTTCCGTATACTTGCTTCCCTGACAGCTATAATCTCGAGGAATTTATATGTCAATAGACATCTCCTATCTCACTAATTCGCATTCATTCTCTCAAGCTCTTTTCTCCATCTACTCCACCCGCATTCTCGGTATTCTCATCACCCTCCTCCTGACATCACCTATAACTAACCCCTCTTTCTCATCACTTTTCACTGTGTAAACCCCTGCGCAACGGTGGCAGTAAAATGCCTTGCTTGGGGTGAAATGATTAAAAGAAAAACATGTATGTTTTCTGAATGCGTGTGCATATGCGCTTATGTATCTGTGTGGTGTATCCGTACATAATCTAGATATGTATATGAGTAAATATGAATATCCGTATATATACATATCTGTATATATGTACATCCGCATATATTTTGGATATGTGCGTGCGTGAGAAGGGAAGACACATAGATAGGGCGGATATAAGGTATATAGGAAGAAATCCCGAAAGAGCGATTTTTTTTATATCAGTTTAAAGATTTCCAAATCTCGGATCGTTGGTGTGAGTCAGTGTCAGCGAGAACATTTTCCGGCTTGCCTGCTTACATGCCTGTCGGTTTATTCAGTTTGTAAACAGAATACGCAAAGCCGTTCGACAAAGTACACCACAAGTATCTGCTAGAGCTGCTGAGCAACCTTGACATATTCGGGAAAGATATTAGATTAATCAAGAATCTATACTGTTACCAACCGCGTGCACACGGAAACGGAATGAGTTCAGCGGATATTCAAAAATAGAAAGTGGTGTCAGACGAGAATGTGTTTTCTCACCGGATTTATTCAATCTATCAGTCAGTCAGTTAAGTGCCATACGTGATACACGCATTGGGTGATCATGTCTCTTTGGAGACATGACTGACTGGGCAGAAGATTATCCCGCAGTAGGTTGCCATTGCTTTCTGCGGTAGACTGGTTGCCGACCAAGGCTATAGAACCCAATCTGCCCTGTTATTTGACTCATGGCTAGAAAAGGAAGAGATGTATTATATTGTTAAGTGGGGGATCAGTTTATTACTTCATAACAATATAAGACTGATCCCCCACTTTATGCCCAGTAGAAGCCTTAATCATATTTCCAACTATTATATTCAGTCAGTTAAGTGCCATACATAATACACGCTTGAGCGATCATGTTTTCGGAACATAACTGACTAGGCAGAAGATTATCCCGCAGTAGGTTGCCATTGCTTTCTGCGGTAGACTGGTTGCCAGCCAAGGCTATAGAACCCAACCTGTCCTGTTATTCAATCCTTTTATCCAGATCAGTCAGTTCATTGCTATACGTGATAAACGTTTGAGCTATCATGTCGTTTTCGGAACATGACTGACTGGGCAGAAGATTATCCCGCAGTAGGTTGCCATTGATTCTGCGGTAGACTGGTAGCCAACCAAGGCGATAGAACACAATCTGTCCTTTTATTTAACCCATAGCTGGAGGGAAGAGACGGATTAATACTATTCCCAAAGGTATTTGTGCGTAAGTGAATGCAATGAATTCAACTGGTGACGAAATTCTAAGAGCAATAAAGCCCTGATAGGATTTATCATTGGTGGACACAGTCTTAACAGTACAAGAGATACACATAATACAGTTCTGATAGCAGACACAGAATAGAAACTACAAAACTTCCTCCAGAATTAAGCAAAGGAAAGCAAGAATAAAGGACTAAGTATAAACTACAAGAAAACACAATGCGTGGTCATCAGCAAAAAGAAGAGCTTAAAATGCAAATTACAGGTAGGTGATACTAAAATCGCGCAAGTAAAGAAATTTAAATATATTGGAAATCTTTTAACAGATTTAAACAAAACAAAGAAAAGAGGACCGGACTGTTACGTGATATATTTCCTGTATGGAAGCGAACGCTGGATAATCTTCTCAAAGATGAAGAAGAAAATTGAAAGTACAGAAATGTGTTTCTACCGAAGGGATACTGACGATACCATGGGCTAAACATTTGACCAATGACGAGGATTTGGAGGGAATGGAAAGAAAAAGGAAACTTATACTTAACACCAAGAAGAGCCAGTTGAAATTGCTGGGATACGTAATTTTGAAGGAAGACTTGGAAGATAATCAGAGGACAGACTGAAGGCAAGACAGATGGTGAAAAGCAACGCATGACGTACTTAATGGGCATGAGCAAATGAACCGGATTTGGGAAAAATAATAAAAAATACAAAACATATTAAGCCCTGCAAAAAACTAGAAGATGTGAAGAGCCATGATCGCTGACATTTTGATGGGACAAAACACATAAAAAAAGGCTGAAGTAGACGGATGTGTGGTGCAGTGGATATCGACTCGGAACGACAATTCAGGAAGACGAGTTCGAATTCCAGTTGAATTGCTCGCATTTATTTACGTACAAAATACCCTTGGGAAAGGTATTAATCCGCCTCTCCCCTCCAGTTAAATAATAGGACAAACTTGGTTCTATAGCCTTGGTTGGCAACCAGTATACCGAAGAAAGCAATGGCAACCTACTGCGAGATAATCTTTTGCCCAGACAGTCATATCCCTTTTGAGACATGATTGCCTAAAGCGTGTATCACGTATGGCACTTAACTGGCACTTAACCATAGTGAAAAGCATCTAATAAAGAGAGGCCGAGGTGAAAAGTATATGTCGAGATGAAGTGGTGGGAGACGAATGTTTATTCATAATGTTGTGATAGAGGAGGTGTGTATCAGTGAGAGCTCTGGTGTGACTGAAAGTCTACTACTTTGGAAAATAAAAGGAGAGATAGGGTATTGCAATCTGGTTAAACGATAGATATTTTGCGAAAAAAATTCGTCCTTGATTCAAACTTACATAAAAATTGAAATTTATGAGAAACAACAACAAAAGCAAATAATAATAAAAAATAATCAGTCAGAGACAGTAGTAGAAAATTATGGAATGTCTCAGTTCAAAGAGATCATATCGGTGAAGCACAAAGACCCGATTGTTATAGATACCAAGAATAGCGGATGTGGTGCAGTGGATATCGAGTTAAAACGAGAAATCGGTGAACCGAGTTCGAATTCCGTCGCATTCACTTAAGCGCAAATACCCTTGGGAAAGGTATTAATCTGTCTCTTCATTCCAGTTATGGGTTAAATAACAAGACATATTGGGTTCTATAGCCTTGGCTGGCAACCATCTCCCGCAGAAAGTAATGGCAACCTACTACGGGATAATCACTGCCCAGTCAGTCATGTCTCTTTCGAGACATGATCGCCCAAAGCGTGTATCACATATGGCACTTTACTGACTGATTGAATATAATAGTTGGAAATATAATTAAAACTTCTACTGTGCATAAAGTGGGGGATCATTTTTCTATTTGGATGAAGTAATGAATTAATCCCCCATTAATTATACTTAATAATGTAATATAATCTATCTCTTCTTCCTCCAGCTATGTGTTAAATGGCATGACAAATTGAGTTCTATAGCCTAGAGTGGCAACTAGTTTACCGCAGAAAGTAATGGCAACCTACTGCAGGATGATCACTGCCCAGTCAGTGATGTCTCTTTCGAGACACGATTGCTCAAGCGTGTATCACGTATGGCACTTAACTGATTTTCTGAAATTATTGATTTTACTGTTTCATATGACACAAGCGTGGGCTCCAAAGAAACTGAAAAGATAGAAAAATACCAGGATCTGGCTAGGTTACAGAAGAAGCTATGGAACATGTATACAGAACAAATTCCTGTAAAAGGGGAGTCTTTGGAACACAGCCTAGACAACCGAAAATGTGCTTAGGTAGAATTGAAATCGAAGCCAAGATTGTAGAAGTCAAGAAAACAGACACCATTTACTCCTACTAGAATTATCCAAAAAGTTCTTGGAGATGTGAAGAGTCTTGTTAACACCATTTCTAATAAACAGAATTTCGATTGATTATATTAATGTACGTCACAATTATAATGATGATTCTGATAATTTCTTTTAAGCCTGGAGTAGCCAGTCGTTTTAACGAAGATGTTTTTAAAATATCCTGGGGTTATAATTTAAATATTTAGGCGTTTTTCTATTAGAAAAAAAAAATTAAAAGATTATTTAGGAAATTTAGAAACAAAGTATTTAGACTTTTTATTTAAGCATTAAAGCAGAAAGCAGATTTTAATTTATGTATTCAAAAGTTGTTCTGAAGTTAATAAAAATATTCAGATATTTTCTCTTAGACCTAAAGGAACAAAATATGAGGAAATTAAAATAATTATGTGTAGTGTAGAATAGATTAGGAACATTGAACATGGATTCACTGTCTCCTGTGAAACAATTTTTATCTTCTGAAACTACCTGATATATCTATAATTTTACCAATCGTCCATGCCTTGAATATTGCTGCAAATATGGTCTACGACTCCTGCTATTTTTTTTTTTGCGCTCTTTGATAAAATCCAAAGAAGAATTAACAATAGTATTTATCCTTATCTGATACTTCAACTTTAGTCACTTTTCCATCACCACAAAGTTCACTCTCTATGTTGTTTCTATAAATATTTTCATCATAAGTGTTCTAATGAGTTCTTCACTATGGGTCTGAGACTTAATAAATTTAAGTGCAATACAAAATACTCATTAAAAGACATGCCGACATACACCAACTACGCCATAGTAAAAGATAATGGTATAAGGAATAATTATCAACAGTTCTAGGTGATGTTATAACTGTACTTTGAGGTTTTTCAATATATGTCAACTGAAGAACTTTTTACATGAATTGTCAGATCGATGTCTTCACTACTGCAAAAAGATGCTAAAATTTTCTATAGTAATTTATGGTCACCCGCTGAAACAAGAAAAACAAAATTTTAACAAAAATTTTGAAGGTTCTAAAAAAGATTCAAGAATATCATTTAATAATTAAAAAAAAACTTTTGGCCTTTCCTTTTAATAAAATCATAAAGATTTGAACTATAAATTTTGGGTAAAATTTCGTTGTAAGTCTCGTCGCTTTTCCCTTTCAAATTTATCCAAAATAGCATTATCTCTGTGCAAATGTATATGCTGAACTCAAATCAAGTGTTAGTTATTGAAGAAACATACCCTTTTTTGCTAAATGTCCATAAAAAAACGAACTATATCTTGCACTTTTTCTCTCCCGCAACTCTCGCGAAGTCATGTAATTCACTGCAGAATGACGGACTGCGCATGTGATCGAATTTTTACAGATTTTTCTTCATTTACTAATACTTCCGGCGATGTGCTTCCGGAAATTAAAGTAATGCGCTATTGTATTTCTATACTTGTTTACTCTTAGACAGGAAGTACATCGCCGGAAGTTTCAGTAAAGGAAGAAAATCAGGCAAAATTCGACAAAAAATTCTGCCTACGTAGAACGTCATTCTGCAGTTAATTACATGACTTCGTGAGAGTTACGGGAGAGAAAAAGTGCAAGATATAGTTCGTTTTTTTATGAACTTTCAAAGCAAAAAAGGTAAATTTCTTCAATAACTAATTGTTGATTTGAGTTCAGCATATACATTTGCACGGAAATAATTCTATTTTGAATCAAATTTGAAGGGGGAAAAGCCGTCGGTACTTAAAACGAAAATTTACCAAATTTTGTTTTTATTAAAGTTTGTACACATTTTATTAATGTATACCAATTCTTTAGTGAATTTTTAAAGATATAAACGTGTTTATAATTATTATTTTTTGTGCTTTGCTTACAATTTATGCGTATTCATTTTTAGCCACTAATTACGGACAATGTTTGGACGAATTTGTTTATTCGACAACAATCCATATTTCATTTATCAAACATATTTATGTGTACTTTTAAATTATATTTGTTCAACATATGCTTATTTATAGATTATTTCATATTTTGTATACCTAAGGTATTTCATTTTAAATGACGATAAATTATTGATATATTTCATTGAACGTATTTATGCAATGTATTCTATGTTTACACACTAATGGCAAATTTAATAACCATTCATTTTTCGTTCCACCATTATCGCTATGGTTGCTTCGAAAAAGTATAAGCGTATATTTCTCATTCTATGTGACGTGTTTCTTCAGAAAGTCACCAATTATTGTCCTCCACAATTTCCTACCCTTTGTAGCTTTCTTTATCTTTCTTTTTTCTTGTTTTTTTTTCTTTTTTGTTATCCCTCTTAACCACTGTTCGTCCAACAAGTTTACACAAACTTGTTAGATGCACTATGCATTGATTTCTTCTGCCCCCTCTTGCTTTCATTATATCATTTGAGTACCAAAATTTCTAAGCCCTCTTTCTTCGTTATTTTACCATCTCATGATTGCTAGAGATGTTATGCATATTTTTTCTTTGTCATTTTTTCTTTTAATCTTTCTTGTAAGTATCAAAATTTCCAAGCCCTCCTCCTCATTATTTTCCCCAGATATTTCAAATGTTTCTTTCCGATGTTAAATATAAGTGTCTTTTTAGTTTCCATTAGTATATTAGAACAGTATCCAATCAAACTAAAGTTTCCAATCACAACTGTAATTATTGATATCTTAATGTGCCATGGTTTTGATATGTCCTTGTACCTTGATAGTTTATTTGCTGGTATTCAAGGAAACAATGCAGTCTACAGCATGTTCTATCTTTATACGCTATATCGGGGCGATTAGCTTTGATTGTTCTCTTTGTGTGTATTTTAAAGTCTAATAGATTTATTATAGATCCTTATTATTATTATTATTATTATTATTGTTGTTGTTGTTGTTGTTGTTGCTGTTGTTGTTGCTGTTGTTGTTGTACTCCTGTGTTTTTTCACATAAAAAGTCTCTCAAGAAATTTCAATAAGTTCATATGACAGAACGTTTCCTACTGTTAATGCAGACGCCGGAAGAAGACGTAAATACAGATATTTTTATGTCTGAAATGCTGAATAGATATAATTAATCACATGCATTCGATATATTTATAAGTTATACTAAATTCAAACAAGGTTTACCTGTTTAATTTAAGTTAAAATTATTGTTAAACTGTCCAAATTGTATACTTCTATTTTCATTTGGCCGGCTTATTATGAAGAACATCAAACTGTCAACATTACAGGTAAAAATATGTTAACGACATCCTGTTCCGGCAGCTTTCACAGAGGCTGACAACACTAAAAATAGCATTAAAAATTATATGAATCTTAAATATCTTTATACAGATGGCACTGTCTGTGGCTGAGCAGTCTAAACTACGGCAGATCAGATAATTATTTCCTTTACAAAGACGTATAATAATTCGAACCAATTTGCTTTATTATGTCATTTGAATTTGTTTGCACGTAGACGTAATTTTTATACAGATGACTTTCCTTTAGAAAGGAGTATAACAATTCTAACAAATTTGCTTTATTAGGACTTTTGAATTTGTTTGCACGTAGACGTAATTTTTATACAGATAGCACTTTCCTTTAGAAAGGAATATAACAATTCTAACAAATTTGCTTTATTAGGACTTTTGAATTTGTTTGCACGTAGACGTAATTTTTATACAGATGGCACTTTCCTTTAGAAAGGAGTATAACAATTCTAACAAATTTGCTTTATTAGGACTTTTGAATTTGTTTGCAGTTAGACGTAATTTTTATACAGATGGCACTTTCCTTTAGAAAGGAGTATAAAAATTCGTACAAATTTGCTTTATTAAGTGTTTTTAGTTTGTTTGCACATAGATGTAATTCAAACTATTCAAATAAACAAACTTGTATTTAGTATTTGTCTATAATTCTGAGATTAGGTAATATTTACATTATTCAAACTATTGTTCCCATCTTTGTTGCCTTTTGTTCGACTTTTCGGCTGTCGTACTCTCCAGCCTTCTTCAGACGTTGGTTGGTTCTTGACTTGACTCTCAGAGTTGTGAGTTCAATACTAGGTTACAGCAGTGGTGAACAAGTAACTTGCAGGGTTAGAGGTAGATAACCCATGATTTCCAATCAAGGCTTTACGCAAGGAAAGTGGATGACATACCCCAGTGATTGTAATAAAAGGTTCGGTTCGATATTCCTAGCACCTGAAGAAGGCCGAATAAATGTCGACACAAATGAGGACAATAGTCCGAATAATGTAAATATTATAAACTTTTATTTGTTATTTTTGTAACGTTTTTCCGGAGGTAACGTTTTGATAAATCACTATTAGGGAGTTATATTATTCAGTATCTTCGCGTAAAGTCAACGTACTAATTATTTCCTTCGAATAATACACAATAATGATCTCGGAAAAATTCTCTCATGTAATTCACTCAGAATCAATCTCTTCAATGACGCACAACACCGGAATGATGCACCACACAAAATACACTCAAACTTCAATATGATTCTTGATTTATTCCTTGGCTTCTTGGATACTGTTCTTGTTTTCCGTGAAATAATTCTGTTCAATGTGTTTTGAACTCGTTTTATTGTCGTCTTGTAACTGACTCAGATCAAACCTTTCCAGCACATCTAAATTTACAGCATTATATTCACAGTGATTTGTGTGTATCACGGTTTCTACATTATGACCTGTGGCTTGTTTGATGTTACTACTTTTTATTTCTGATTTCTTTCATATTTTGTTGATTCATTTATTCTGGTTGCAATTCTTTTTATCTCATTAAATTCAGCCTCTGTCAATCGGTTATTTCGCATGATGTATCTTCGTACATTGGCTAATTTATTTTCGTCAATGTACTTCCTATTTGTTTGTCGAACCTTTTCTCGCCAAATGTCATATGTTTGGCGAATGATGTTTTTTTGAGGTTTCAGTAACGCTTCATGAAACGCAGTCATAACGACTTTATACTCCTCACGAGACCATTTGATTTTTTCTTTCTTTAAATATACAGTTATAGATCTAACTGGAGAATTTTCAGGGCCATCATTAGGATTATCCTGGTTGTGGGGACCTGAAGATTTATTCTTTCTGTAGAAATTTGTTCCTATGGCAGATTTTTTGACCTCAGGTAGGTTCCCTCCTAAAGGACGGGCCCCCTGTTTATCCACTGGAACAGCCAAATTGGACCTTTTATTTCTATTTGTGTTTCTCATATTTTTCCCATGAGTGACGCACGGGTCCAAAAGTCCACCCAAAGTTTCCTCTCAACGGAAAAAACATCACTACATTTAGAGAGTATTTTGTTAAAAGAAAAAAAAGTTGTTGCTACCATCACTAGTCCTTGAAAGAAAAATAATTGTTAAGAAAAAAATTGTTAAAAAAAAAAATTGTTAAAAAAAATTGTTAAAAAAAAAGAAGAAAAATTAAATGGAAAAGAAAAAGTTGACATACGTTTGAGTTTATTACTGCCGTGAAATTTAAAAAATTATAATTTGTTCTCCAACTGTATATTCTGTTACTTTTTCATTAAAGTCGTCGAAAATAAGGTTATCGAAAAATAAATAAATAAAACGAATGAATAAAAAAAAATAAATAAATACGTATTCTTTCTAAGAAAGAATATCGTAGAAATTGTATCGAACTGTTTTTAGTGTTTTTCATCGTATTTTTTTCTGTTGTCTTGTTTTATTTTTTGTTTTTAAGATTATCATGTTTTATTTTTTGTTTTTAAGAAAGATTATCATAGTTTAAAAATATTTCGAAATATCGACAACTAAGGGAAATATGAATAATAAGAAAACTAATTGATGAATCTATTAGGATCATTTAAAGAAGAAACAGATAAATTAAGTAATATACGAAGAAAAATTCATGTTCGCGTTTAAAATAGTAAAACAAAATTTCATTAGAAAAAAAAAAGTTACGTTTTCAGGAGCCTTAGAAAAACACGTCATTCTCGTAATTCCAATCGCGTTCTTCTTCTTCTTCTTCTTCTTCTGATTTTTGTAAATACAAACGTTCATACACGACACTATCAGAATAAAATAGCATTAGTTACATTAATTTAAAACCCAAATACTTAAAAGTTAATAAAATATTAGATTACGGAGAATATTTTCCCTAATTTTCTCAAGTAAATATTACCGATATGTCTACCGTAGAAAAACATTAGATAAACTTTCGTCTGTCGTCAATCTGCGAACACCTGACATAAACAGCTACCGCTGTGTTAAAAAAGCATTTCAGCGATATTTTAAACTTACAGTAAGTAATATTTGTTTCAGTTCAGGCTAATTAAAATTTAATTCGGCGAATACTCCTCACACAAATGTTTCAAAAAGTATATTTTAATTTTGAACTGTTTTTAATAAAAAGAATTCAGTCAGTCAAGAGTCATGCGTGATAGACGCTTGAAAAATAAGTGACTGACTGGGCAGATGATTTTCCCAGAGTAGGTTGCCATTACTTTCTGCAATAGACTGGTTGTCAGCCAAGGTTATGGAACCCAATCTATCCAGTTATTTAACCCATAACTGGAGAAAAGAGACGGATTAATACCTTTCCCAAGCGCATTTGCGCGTAAGTGAATGCAATGAATTAAACTGGAATTCGAACTGGCTCCCAGATTTCTCGTTCGAGACATGATCGTCCTTGCGTGTATCACGTATGGCACATACCTGACTGAATGAGAATAACAATAATAATACCATTTAAATTGCTGTTACTATTATTATTATTATTATTATTATTATTATTATTATCGTAGTATAGCCATATCGTTAATAGCTGTTTTCATCGTAGTGTATTTTGTGTTGTTTCCTAAAAAATTTAAATTTATGTCAGGTTGGGTCAAAAACAAATTTTCGTTCCCAAATCTCCATCGTTTGACCAGATTGCAACGTCTTGCCTTTTTCATTTCCCAAAGTAGAAGACTTTAATCCCCACCTATCTCACGGGTACCCTTACCGATGCCCACCTCCGCTATCCCAACACTATGAATAAACGTTCGTCTCCCTTGACCACAACGCCATCACTTTACCCCGACCCACCATCTACTCCGCGGCCTCTCTTCACTATTTGTTTTTCACTCCGTCTTCTGTTTACAAAGTGAATAAACGGACAGACGTGCAAGCAGGCAGACAGACGAGTGAGTAAGAGTTCTGGATGACATTGTATTTCACATGTTCCAAATTTCTTAAAAAAAATTACCACATTGCCCATATGCTTCGGCTTGCAAGTTTTTTGTATATATATATATATATATATATATATATATATATATATATAGTGTATCGAGACAGCAGATAATTTTCTAAACATATGCTGTTAAATATAAGAGACAATGAATGTCTATTATGTTTAATCATGAGCCGTTCTAAACATCATATTTTGGCTTTAATTTCAGGTGAAAATAAAGACAAAAGTTCTCCAACATTTGGATAATTTTTTATTAAGTAGGTTCTAAGTTCTTTATATATATATATATATATATATATATATATATATATATATATATATATATATGAATATTTGTAGTTGAGTAGATACTGTCTTTGCATTACAATACAAAAACAATGCTAGTATGAATATTATTAAATATCAGAAAAATGGTTGTTGAATATTTCAATCTTTGTCTAGTTGTAAATCTTTCATGGTTGAGCTGTCTAAGATACATTAGATCATTTGACAGTTTCTTTTTTTGAACTCAAGATTCGAGGACGCATATTTTCATAACAACATTTCTCAATGACTTTGGTTGCTAGATATAAGTAAATATTCTGTTTAATTATAAAAATGTTCATATTATATATATATATATATATATATATATATATATATATATATATATACATTGTATCGAGGCAGTAGATAATTTTCTAAACATATACTGTTAAATATAAGAGACAATGAATGTCTTAATCATGTTTAATCATGAGCCGTTCTAAACATATAATTTCGGTTGAAAATAAAGACAAAAATTCTACAAAATTTGGATAATTTTTTAAGCTTTTGGCTCACATGAGCCAGCTTCAGAGAAATTACAAGGACGTTAAAATAAAAACATCCACCATCATAAGCAAAGTTTTATGTCAACACAAGATAAAATCATGTGAGCCGAAAGCTTAGAATCAATTTAATGAAAAAATTATCCAAATGTTGGAGAATTTTTGTCTTTATTTTCACCTGAAATTAAAGTCAAAATACGATGTTTAGAACGGCTCATGATTAAGCATAATGGACATTCATTGTCTCTTATATTTAACAGTATATGTTTAGAAAATTATCTACTGCCTCGATACAATGTATATATATATATATATATATATATATATATATATATAATATGAACATTTTTATAATTAAACAGAATATTTACTTATATCTAGCAACCAAAGAATATATGTTTAGAATATATATATATATATATATATATATATATATATATATAAACGTACATATACAAGCACAGTTACATATATGCTTATATTAGTGACATATACGTAGAGAAATCAATAAATCCATAGCTTAATGATTAAAAATCATTTATTTTATACAACAAATATTTATTTTCAACTTACTTTCCTTCTTTGTCAATGTCAGTTAGTGCCATACATAATACACGCTTTGGGCGATCATGTCACGAAAGAGGCATGACTGGCTGGGAAGAAGATCATTCCGCAGTAGTTTGCCATTGCTTTTTGCGGTAGACTGGTTGCCTGCCAAGGCTATAGAACCAAATCTGTCCTATTATTTAACCCATAAATGGAGGGAAGAGATAGATAAATACCTTTCCCAAAGGTATTTGTGTGCAAGTGAATGCAATGAATTCGAACTCAGCGTAACCTTCGATATCCACTGCACCCCAACGCACATCCTCTTTGTCAATGTCAGTCAGTCAAGTGCCATAAGTGATACACGCTTGGGCGATCATGTCTCGAAAGAGACATGACTAACTGGGCAGAAGATTATCCCGCAGTAGGTTACCATTGCTTTCTGCAGTAGACTGGTTGCTATAGAACCCAATCTGACCTGTTATTTAACCCATAACTGGAAGGAAGAGACGGATTAATACCTTTCCTAAGGGTATTTGCGGATAAGTGAATATAATGGATTCAGCTGGAATTCGAACTCGGCTCCCCGGTTTCTCGTTCCGAGCCGATATCCACTGAACCACAACGCACATCCTCTTTGTCAATGTATTTAACTGATAAATATGTAAATGCGTCAATAAATATGCAGCCTAATAATAGGAAGAAAGCATTTATTTTACTCAATAACTATTTATTTTTTGACATAATCTCCTTTTCTGTCTATATACTTAATTCATTGAAGGATATATGAGTACATAAATAAGTTCAAATTCTAACTCAGAAAATGGTGTTTAATTTACACGATATTTGTTTTCCAAGATATATTTCCTTGTTAAGTCTCTGTTGAACACAAAGTCACTTGTGTGTGCTTTTGAAAAATTGAATTCACTACCCTCGTTGGTAACATATTGAGTTGATATCGATTAGCTCATGCAAGTGCAATTCTAGCCGATGTAAGTTTATATTAATATAAAAAAGGTACGTAGTTGCACTCGCTATCCGTCTGTACCCTCAGTCCTACCCTGTTTCTGATTTATATTAATGACCTACCGAGAAACATTATTAGACCATTTGTAAATATCCGTGAAGATGATTCTACAGTTTATCGGTTCATCTCCAGATATTTAGATGACTAAAGCCAAGTAATTGATCTTTTCTTGGAGTAATGGATAGCATCTCGAATTGAAAAATCGAAGAAGTGAGTTCGAATTCCAATAGAATTCAATACATTCGCTTACGTGCTTTGGAAAGGTATCCATCTTTGGATTATGAGTGAATAACATAACAGAGTGGGCTCTATAGCCGGGGCTAGCAACCGGTCTAGCAGAAGAAAAAACTCTGAATTCAAAATCAGCCTGGAGTACCCTCTCCCATTTATGGGTTGAATACCTGAACAGACTGGGTTCTACAGCCTTGGTTGGTGACCAGTCTACTACAGAAAGAAACTGTGACATACGGCAAGGAAATCTCTTTATATATATAATCAATCATAACTCGAAAGAAACATGATCGCTCGAGTGTGTATCATGTATGAGTTGAATGGCAAGACAGACTGAGTATTTTAGCCTTGGTTAGCTATCAGGCTACAGCGGGGAAAATTTTCTACTTAGGCAGTCGAACAGAAGGTTAGCTGAAGAGATTGACAAGAAAGGACTACAAATAAACTGTAAGAAAACCGAATGCATGGTCATCAGTAAAAAGGGTAGCCCAATATGCCAAATACAGGTCGGAGATACTAGAATCAAGCAGATAAAAAAAATTAAATACCTGGGAAGTGTTATAACAGAAGACGGAAAGAGATCCGAAGGCGAATTGGCATGGCGAAGGAAGCATTCTAGAAGTTGAGTAAAATATTAAGAAACAGGACAGTTTCACTAGAAACAAAGAAGAGAGTACTGGATTGCTGTGTGGTGACAGTTCATCAATATGGCAGTAAATTCTGGACAATATCATGAAAGATGAAGGAAAAACTTGAAGCAACTGAAATGTGGTTCTATAGAAGGATGCTGCGAATATCATGGATCGAGCATGTGAGCAATGATGACGTTTTAGAAATGATGGAAACGAAAAGGAAATTAATACTGAGCTTCAGGAAGAGAAAGTTCTTGGGACATGCAATGAGAAAGGACGGCTTGGGGAATCTAATACTAACAGGCCAGATAGAGGGAAAAAAAGACAGGGAAAAGCAACGGATAACATATGTGAAGGACCTAATCAGGTGGATGATGGAACTAGAGTTGCATAGTGCAACAGGAGAAGGCGTGCTAAGAGCCACCAGGGACAGGGAGACGTGGAAAGCCATGGTCGCCTACGTCCTGAAAGGACAGGGCACATAGAAGAAGAATATATATGCCAACTGTTTATAAGATATTATAATGTAGGTATGAATTGGAGGATCAATTCTATATTATAATCAATATATAAACTGATCTCTCATTTTGTGGCCATTATAGTTTCTATACCTTTCTATTCTAGATTTATGGGCTTGAGCTAGTGGATGACAGAACGGGGGTTGCATGATGTAACAAGAGTAAGTGTGCTAAGTGTCACCAGAAATAGGGAGACGTGGAAAGCCATGATCACCTCCGTCCTGAAAAGACAGGGTACATAGAAGAAAAATATATATGCCAACTGTATATAAGAAATTATAATGTAGATATAAAGTGTGAGATCAATTCTATATTTTCATCAATATATAAACTGATCCCTTATTTTGTGGCCATGCTAGTTTCTGTACATTTATATTCTAGATTTATGGGCTTGAGCTAGAGGATAGAGAGAGCAGGGTTTCGGTGGTGTAACAAGAGAAGAGAATGTGTGCTAAGAGCCACCAGGGATAGGGAGACGTGGAAAGCCAAGATCGCCTACGTTCTGAAAGAACAGGGTACATAAAAGAAGATAACGTTGTCATTACTCGAAAGATGATCGCGCAATCGTATATCACATATGACTGACTGACTGACTTCTTATAACTAAATGGAGTAAAGAATGGCTTGTAACATTCAATACTAATGAAACCAAGTTGGATGAAGAGAATGGTTAAATTAAAAAACTTCTATTATTTAAAATAAAACAAAAATACATAAATAATTTATCAAACTAAAAAATTATTATTATAGAAATTTTAGCAATTTATTTATCTATTTAATAGTACGTCATGATTTATATTGGTATTTTTTTATTTAAAAATAGTGTTTTTACTTTTTTTGGCACGCTTCTCATTAATACCTTTCCCAAGGGTATTTGTGAGTGTTCATGGCATTCACTTACACACAAATACCCTTGGGAAAGTTATTAATCCGTCTCTTCTCTCCAGTTATGGGTTAAATAATATGACAGATTGGGTTTTATAGCCTTGGCTGGCAATCAGTCTACCGCAGAAAGTAATGACAGCCTACTGCGATATAATCTTCTGCCCAGTCAGTCAAGTCTCTTTCGAGACATGATCGCCCAAAAGCTTATATCGCGTATGGCACATAACTGAGTGACTCATTATGGTATGAAACAAATAACAGAAAAACTTGCAAAACTCCTGCATTTTATCATGGAGGTCACATTGGAAAAACCCAGATTATCATGGAGCTCACTTTAGGAAACCCTAGATTATCACGGAGGTCACTATGAGAAACCACTGATTAAAAATGATTGAAAATCTTTTTGACCAAAGTTACTAATAATCACTTGAAACTTTTCATTTACGTGACCACATTTGAGCACTTTCGCACAAACATATAAAAAGCCAATACAGTTATATTACAGAAATATACACTCTTGAAGACGATATGAATATATATATCCTATACACGTCTTTCTTGAAGACGATATGAATATATATATCCTATACACGTCTTTATATGTCATTTTCTAATTTACAGTGTCTCATTTAATATAGGTTCTGCGTTGTGGTGCAGTGGATATCGCCTCGGAACGACAAATCGTGATGTGGAGTTCGAATTCCAGTTATCATCTTTCGCCCATTCTCCGTCTTGGAGCTGAACTTGCCCCCACTATCACATCCCCAGCTAATAAAACATTTGGAACATATATTATGTACATATATAAATAGTATACACATTGCGTTGTTTTGGAAACTCAAAAAACAAGGATTTTAAATATATAAAACGTAAGGCAAACAGAAACTTTAGAACGCAAGACAAATTACGAAATAGTTGTACATAAAAAACAACCATAGACATCGAGAAATTTGTTAATTTTAGAAAATGATAGATAAAATGGAAATATGAATAGATTTATTGATCATTTTTGGAAATCATACATTTTTTTTAATTACCTCATATAAAGTATGGAGTTTAATATATCACCCTTATTTCGTATGTAAATTCTTATGGCAAAGAAATTCGCTTTGTAACATAGCCTTTAAGAACTGGACCGATCATTAAAAGAAATGGTGAAATCAGTTTTATTGAAAAGAATCTCATCAAGATTGAAACTTGTCAACTGAGTGTCAGACTTCTTAAATACTAGACTATTTTCTTACAATAAATCCAAACGTTTATATAGTCAGTTAGTTAAGTGCCATACATGATACATGTTTGGATGATCATGACTGACTGGACAGAAGATCATTCCGCAGTAAGCTGCCATTGCTTTCTGCCGTATACTGGTTGCCAACCAAGGCTATAGAACCCAAACTGTTCTATTATTTTACCTATAACTGGAAGGAGGAGATGGATTAATACCTTTTCCAAGGGTATTTGTGCCTAAGTGAATTCAAGGAATTCAACTGAAATTCGAACGCGGTTCCCCGATTTCTCATTTCAAGCTGATATCCGCTGCACCACAACGCACATCCAGTGGTGTACTGAATAAATACTCGGGGATGTTTATCGGGTAGTCAAGTTCAAATTCCCGCTGAGTTCGTTATATTCACCTACACGCTAGTACCCTTGGGAAAGATATGACCCCCCCACGTTTTCTTCCTCCAGTTATAGGTTAACTCATTAACCTATTATTATCTCAAAAAATTGTTACAATCTGAAAATATTTTCTACCTTTAAAAATACCTGCGAAAAGTTGATGACAAATTAATCAACCAGTCAAAACAAAAACTCGGATGAAGCTATAAATAAACTAGCAGTATAGCCCGCCGTTGCTCGAGTGTAATGAAAGCTTTAAAACTAATCCCTGGCCCTGGAGCTCAGACTCAGCCTAAAGAATATTTGAGATAATAAAATAATTGCGAATATATATATATATATATATATATATATATATATATATATATATATATATATATACTAGCAGTATAGGCCAGCGTTGCTCGGGTGTAAATAAAGCTTTGAAACTAATCCATGGTCCTGGTGCTCAGACTCAGCCTAAAGAATATTTGTGTGAAGTTTTGGTGAGAATCGGATAAAAATTGTGGATTTGAATAAAGTACATACAGACAGATAAACAGACACACACACAAACATCTTGCCTTTTATATATATATATATATATATTAGCGATTTTCTGCACTATTGTAAGAGCTGCAACCTTGAAACTTCTGAATATCGTTTCTTATGTCTTTGTCTATGAGTGTATCAGATTTGATTAAAATTGGGCCACTCCTTCCATAACCCGATTTTTCGATTATCGATTTTCGATATTTATCGGGGGTGCCTCGACACAAAACCTAGCTAAGAACACTCGTAGACGTTTATAGTACAACTTCAGCCGTTTCGGAGTCTATAGTTAACGGACACACACATACACGCAGAGAAACATACACACACACAGATGAAGTTCCATTTATAAATAAGTTTAGATATACCCTAACAAAAACAAAAACAAAAAAAAACAAAACAAAAAAAAAAACACATTTTGCTTAAATTTAAACCCATCGGTTAAATTTAAATCTTTTACTTATTCATTTCATGTTCCCTTCTATGATTTTCTTAGTCTTGTACTTATAAAAGGCGGGACAGTCTTACAGAATAAACATCTACACTGCACACTTGCAACTTCTCAACAGGTAATATCAACTATCTACTCACTTTGTCTAAACTTACGATAATTCAAAGATAAACATAGCCGACTCAATTCTTATTTGAGTACACCTGTCAATTTAATTCTAGATATTTTTCAGAACCTAGGACTTAATCATTATAGCAAACGACTCAATGTTGTTTTAGTACTAGGTTTGTGTTTGATAAAGATTATAACAATAAATTTTACATTATTATACACAGATTTTCTCGGAATGGTCTCATCAATATTGGTTGTTAGAGTTACTTTTCGGTATTCTTTAGAGGCGTATAATGACTGAAATATTGTTGATAAAACGCCCAAGATAGAGGCATTCTTCTTCTTCTATGTGCCCTGTCCCTTCAGGACGTAGGCGATCATGGCTCTCCACGTCTCCCTATCCCTTGTGGCTCTTAGTATGTTTGCTCCTGTTGCTCCTGGCAACCCCCGTTCCGTTATCCACCTGATCAGTCCCTGCAAATATGTTATCCGCTGCCTTCCTCTGTCTCTCCTTCCTTCTATCTGTCCAGTCAGTATCAGGTTCTCCAAGCTCTCCTTCCTCATTGCATGTGCCAGGAACTTCAGTTGTCTCTTCCTGATGCTCAGCATCAATTTCCTTTTTGTTGCCATTCTTTCTAACACCTCGTCGTTGCTTGTATGCTCAGTCCACGATATCCGTAGCATCCTTCTGTAGAACGACATTTCGGCCGCTTCCAGTTTTGTCCTCATTTTCGATGATATTGTCCAGCATTCACAGAGATTTGGTTTACCAGCTTCAGTCTATTTCCAACAGCCGTAACGTAGATTAGCTCTGTTTTTTCTATAATTGTTTTTAAATTTTTAAGCTTCTACTTTTATTAAAAAGTCGGGAGGACTGTAACTTAGACGATAGCCGAACCCATCTACTGCTATTAAACATAAATCAAATATTATACAATGAGATTATACAATGAGATTCTCAGAACAACTTTCAGTTGATTACTGTATCCGGCTACGGATGTATTTATAGATAGAGAAAAAATGTGATGCTTTGCATTTGATCCGTCTCTAAACACGCCAATCTATAATAACGTTATATATTTATACTGAGCGCACAATGTTCCTGACTTTCATCAACAACATTCTTGATGCTATAAATTCTCAACTCGGCATATATGCTAATGACACAACCTTTTATTCCTGTCTTAGTTGGAAATCTTAGTGGTTTGATAAGGTCAGATCTGTAGCTGATATAAAAAAAACGCTATATTTTCTGTTGTTAACTGGGGAAAGAAACAGAAAGAGAGTTACACAAGAGAGTAGCGCAATAGAAGAAACTGTTAGCATAGAACTTACGGTTCCATCTTGTCATTTCCAACTGTCGTAAGATGAAACCATGCCACCAATCTAGTACTGCGATTGAATTCATAAAGTCCATGTCCTATAGCAGAAAGTTTATCAGAACAATTACCGTGAAAATAGTTATAGAATATATATATATATATATATATATATATATATATATATATATATATATATATATTGTCATCCGCAGACAGATATATTTCGCCGTATCACAGCTCATCAGTACGGTTAGACCAGGATTGAAACCCGACCGAAATGGCGTCAGTCGGCGACTCTACCCCTGGGCTATGGGCGTTCGGTGGAAGCAGGTAGACTTTTTAGCGCATATCATTATACGCGCCCAATAGCCAGAGCGCTCTAATTCATTTCACTGAATGAGCGATGCGTACATATATATATATGTGTGTGTGTGTGTGTGTGTGTCTGTGTGTATGTGTGTATGTGTGTGTATTTTGATTATATATGCTTTATATGTGTATGTAAATTCTATGAAGTATAGGGTCACGTCTTCACTATACTCGACATTTCTGCTGTGGTTCTTTTAGCCGATAGGTTTTTATAAGTTGGTGTTGCCACACCCACTTCTAACTGTTTTTTTTTCTTTTTTTTTTTTTTGACTAGTTGCTTGATTATCATTCATTAGCTGAGGGGATTTATATCATTTCAAATTTTAAATGATTTTCTTTTTTTAGCATTAAAATTTTTGTCAATATAGATTCTGCGTACCTTTTCTATTTATACTTTCATGGTAATTGTTTTGATGAACTTTCCTCTATGGAACCTAGACTTTAAGCACAGTTTGTGGTGTAGTGATCATCGGCTCGGAACGAGATATCGAGTTCGAATTCCAGTTGAACTCCTTGCATTCACTTACGCGCAAATATTCTTGTCAAAGTATTAATTCGTCTCTTATTTCCAGTTAAGGGTTAAATAACATGACAGATTGGGTTCTATAGCCTTGACTAGCAACCAGTCTACCGCATAAAGTAATGGCAACCTACTATGGGATAATCTTTTGCCCATTCAGTTATGTCTCTTTCAAGACATGATCACCCAAGTGTGTATCACGCATGGCATTTAATTGATCACTTGATATAATATTTGGAAACATAAGTAAAGCAACCACTGGGCATAAAGTGGGGGGATTGGTTTTCTATTGTTATGAAGTTATAAACTGATACCCCTCAAATTACTACTTATTAATATAACAATATGATATAATCCGTCTCTTCTCCCCCACCAGCTATGGCTTAAATAGGACATACTGGGTTCTGTAGTCTGGGTTGGCAACCAGTCTACTGCAGGTAGTAATGGCAGTTTACTAGAGGATAATCTTATGCCCAGTCAGTTATGTCTCTTTCGAGACATGATTGCTCAAGAGTGTATCACGTATGGCATATAGCTGACTGATTGAGTAGTTTTGGATCTAGGTCTCATCAATTTGCTGTTGAATTTGTTCGATGTTATCATAAGTTCAATGTTAACTGGTTCTTTTATCATACTTCTCACTTGTAAAACTCGCTTCCAGCTCCATACTTTCCAACCAGTCTTAATTTCCAAAAATTTAAATGCAGTCCAAGTCCTTATCGACTGTCTTAATTCTTGTTTTATTGTTCTAGCTCCTTAATAATCTTTCTGTTTTTCGTATTCTTTCCCACCCTTTGTTGCTTTATGACCTTGTTTAGGATGAAATGATTAAAAAGAAATTATTCTATATATAAGAATATGCATTTCAGATGTATAAGTTTGCGCATATGAAAGAATATATTAATGTATAAATGAGTATCAGAGTTACAATAGCAATGTAGAAATATTAAGTGTCTAATAAAAGTAGGAATCGGCCATGGGCCCTTATAAATTATCAAATGCTATCAACAGAGCAACACGGTGACAAACACGAACTCTTTATCACTCAGTAAGTAGACCCCCCCAGTGCGATGTGTCCCGGAAAGACAACTTCTTACGTTACCAGTGAACAAACCCGGCGTGATCTGGTGACATTCATATTGTACACTGGTCAGTCAACGTCCGGAGATACAATATCGAAATGTCAGGAAATGTGATATGATTTTCGATTTTCAGATATTTGTTGATTGTCATTAATGTGGTCCACCCCAGCACATACACTTCACTACCCGTTAATACTGCTGAAATACCCATTTCTGTAACATTTGCTTTGTCACTCTATCATTATTATTAACGGAATTTAGTTTTGCTGAAGTAGCAATATTGTTACACACACACACACACACACACACACACACACACACACACACACATATATATATATATATATATCTGTTTTTTTTATTCAAAATTAATTTATTTTACATTGCGATACGGAAATTTCAATGTTTCGACATTTTTACCTCATCATCAAGCAGTTAGATCATTGTTTTGAAAATGATTTTCATTTGAATATAAGAAACAATACGTTTGTTATTTATGTATGTGAAAAAACAGATAAATTTATGTGTGTGTTCAATTTAACTAATCAGAATTGAGATTCACTCTAAATTTGAAAAAAAAAAGTTTATATTTTGGGGTCATAAATGATTTCTTCTTTCAGTCTCAAACGCAAAAGTTTCAGTTGATCAAAACCCCTGACTAGACTCCATTTCTGTTGATGTATCCATTATTGTTACAATTTTTTCTTTCAGTTTTCTCTGTATCTTATTTTTATTTCTTGAACAAAAAAGAAAAAGAAAAGAAAGAAAACATTTTATATTTTTGATCTAACTTAAAGCGAACTTTGAGTGTAATTATACTAGTTATTACGATTCAGAATGCATTTTATTCTTATTTTTCCAAACTCTTAATTTGTAAATAACATTTTTAATATCTATTTATTTATTAAAAATTTAAAAATTCATTTTATTAATTTTATAAAATCTATTATATTATTATTATATTCCCACAATTCTTAATAACATAATACAATTTTTAAAAATATCTATTTTATTATTAGAATTTAAATATCAATTTAATTATTTTAATATCCATTTAATTATTATTCTTTCATAATATAAACAAATTATTAGATATATGTAAGTTAATAAATATTTTTATTTTCTATTTTTTAAGAAGAATCTTTTTAACCATATTCTAAGGTAAACATTTATCAATGTTTACATATGACATTTATTCTATTACGTTTATTCAATAGATTTTTATTCTTAAGAAATTTAATAATATATAGTTTTTCATATAGACACATGGGACATGGGTCGTTCAACGATTTACGTATTCTTGTTTTTTTTTTTTGATTTTCTATTTTGATGTGGGTGTTTTATTTATTTCTTTTAGATACCAATAATATTTCGATAGGAATTTTCTATTTTTGTACTTATTATTAATAAATGAAGGATTCTGTTGATAAAATCGTTTTTTCAGAGAGTTCTTAGTCAGTCAGTTAAGTGCCATACGTGATACACGCTTGGGCGATCATGTCTCGAAATAGACATGACTGACAGGACAGAAGATTATCCCGCAGTAGTTTGCCATTGCTTTCTGCAGTAGATTGGTTGCCGACCAAGGCTTTAGAACCCAATCTGTCTTGTTATTTAACCCATAACTGAAAGGAAGAGACGGATTAATACCTTTCCCAAGGGTATTTGCGCGTAAGTGAATGCAATGAATTCAGCTAGAATTCGAACTCGGCTCCCCGATTTCTCGTTCCGAGCCGATATCCAATGCACCACAATAGTACTACCCACATAAATCTTTAAAATGCAAAGATTTTCCACAGAAGACACACACACACACACACACACACACACACACACAGAGAGAGAGAGAGAGAGAGAGAGAGAGAGAGAGTGAGAGAGAGAGAGAGGATGTGTTTTCAATTAGCCAGGGATCCTCTCTCTAATACATATTTCATTAAAAATGACTGGCATTTTCTTTCATCAAGTACCCGATATGAAACTGCGAACACGGCAAAATAAAATTTATAAATAATTATGTCAGCTTATTACCACTCGCTTATCGAGACGACTAACTTGACATCATTCAGACCACAAAAACCGCGTAAAAACAATTGAAACATTTATCATAAAAGAATGAAGGCTTGAAAACTAGTCCTTGCTCCTGGAGCTCGGACTCTTTGGACGTTGGGACGAGGGACTAGGGGACAATAGTTGTTTCCAGTTGACGCGAAGCCGTAGACTGAAAGAATTGGAGTAGATAGACTAAACTATTACCCGGTTCACACTCCACCCACGTCTATTGAACGGGGTGAAGAGGCCCATCTCTTGTTTCCTGTTTAGGATCTGGTTTCCGGCTTTCTCTTTTCCAAACTTTTCACTCTTACGTAGCCCCTTGCACATCAGTGGCGTTACCGCCTTGCTAAGGGTGATATGAATAATAAAAAAAAAAAACACAACCCATAACAACATAAACTAAGAAACTGGCCTTTTTTTCAGGATTTAGAAATATTTCAGCTTTCAACAACTTGTATACATTATACTGTAGCACGTAGAAACCATTTAGAATAACACAAACAAAATCCATGAATATTGTTATAATTAGCCAAAAGCTCTCGAAACTAAAATATTCTTTGTACAAATACCACTCGTGCTAATACCCGGAAGAAATTCTTTCTCACATACAGGGAAGATGCAATGAAAAAAAATAACAGAAGAACCTTTTCAGGTATTTTAATGAAACACACATACATGCAAACATAAAAATATTTTTATAAGTATTCCCCCCCCCCACCAAGCAAAGCAGGACCGTTACTGATGCGCAGGGGGTTACAGTGAGAGAAAAACAAGATACAGAGGATGTCAAAGAACTGATAAAAGAAGAATTGGAATCAAAAAGATAGAACATGACAATTGACATTTGATTTCAACATTTGAAGATTTTAACTACCAGGAAAGGAAGCAAACAGAGGAGAGTTTCACAAACAGGAAGTGCGAGAAAAGAAACTCTTAAAGAAGAAGAGACGATTACATTTAACTACTTTGAAGGTAAGAGAGTGAAAACCTCATGCCAATCTAGCAGCACGCTTAAATTCACTTCACCAGGGAAAAAAGTTTGTCAGAGCAGTTGTCATGAAAATACTTTTAGAAAAGACAGTGATGCTATATCATGTCTGAGAGAAAGTGACTGAAGCATATATATATATATATATATATATAAAAGAGATTTTGATATATGAAATTTTATATATCAGAAACAATTTTGAAGAAAAATTTATGAAAAAGTTTAAAATGCTTTCGTGTGACGCGTTTCAATGATTTCATCAATGCAAACAAACCTAGTACGATGATGTTCTGAGAGACGAAACGTAATGTTTTCTACTCTTCTATACGTCTTTTCTCTAATATAGAAGACAGAGATTTTGTTTTACTCTTCATATCGTCTTGATTCTAGCAACTTAACTTGGTGTGATGTTATGAAACATTTTTTTTTTATTTCAGTTCTAATTGTTGATTATATATTGATGATAACAAGGTGTTAACATGCGATTACACAATTTCTAGTCATTGACAATCATAAAGACCCTTAAAGTTCTTCTGGAAGAAAGTAGAAATAATCAAGCAAAACCATTTTCCACAAAGGATTATTAAGAAAAATAAAACACTTATACCGAGTCATGAGTTAAATAGTAGGACAGATTGGGTTCTATAGCCTTGGTCGGCAACCAGTATACCGCAGAAAGCAATGGCAACCTACTGCGGGATAATCTTCTGCCCAGTCAGTCATCTC
Source organism: Ascarosepion bandense (assembly GCA_037127315.1). Taxonomy (NCBI): domain Eukaryota; kingdom Metazoa; phylum Mollusca; class Cephalopoda; order Sepiida; family Sepiidae; genus Ascarosepion; species Ascarosepion bandense. Next base: position 3,260,787 of record JBBBDQ010000273.1, on the reverse strand, counting down.
TCTTTCGAGACATGATCGCCCAAGCGTGTTTCACGTATGGCACTTAACTGACTGAATATAATAGTTGGAAACATGATTAAGGCTTCTACTGGGCATAAAGTGGGGGATCAGTCTTATATTGTTATGAAGCAATGAACTGATCCCCCACTTAACAATATAATACATCTCTTCCTTTTCTAGCCATGAGTCAAATAACAGGACAGATTGGGTTCTATAGCTTTGGTCGGCAACCAGTCTACCGCAGAAAGCAATGGCAACCTACTGCGGGATAATCTTCTGCCCAGTCAGTCATGTCTCTTTCGAGACATGATCGCCCAAAGCGTGTTTCACGTATGGCACTTAACTGACAGACTGAATGTAATAGTTGGAAACATGATTAAGGCTTTTACTGGGCATAAAGTGGGGGATCAATTTTATATTATTATGAAGTAATAAACTGATCACCCACTAATTACTACATAAAAATATAATACATCTCTTCCTGCTCTAGATATGAATCAAATAACAGGACAGATTGGGTTCTATAGCCTTGGTCAGCAACCAGTCTACCGCAGAAAGCAACGGCAACCTACTGAGGGATAATCTTCTGCCCAGTCAGTCATGTCTCTTTCGAGACATGATCGCCCAAGCGTGTATCACGTATGGCACTTGACTGAATACTGTAATGAAAAGAAAGAAAGAAAGAAATTCAAGTGCTATGAAGTCTAGCATGAATTAATAAATACTTTTGTGCAGAATGATTATTAGGACGAAAAGAAACAAAAAAGAAAGCAAGAATAAAGAGATTTAATACATGGAAGACATGATTATCATAATGAAAAGAAAGAAAAATAAGAAAGAAAGAAAATATTAAGTAACAAAATTCTTTAGGCAGTATCATTATTATAATGAAATAGAAAGAAAGAAATTCAAGCCACAAAGAAAACTATAGCCTATAAACTGTAATATAAATTAACCAAGGCTTTTCGACAAAATGATTATTATAAACAAAGAATGGCTTACGATGGCTTACTTTTTCTTAGAGCAATTTTCTCTATGAATGCTGTTTCATACAACAAAAGAGAAGGTCACCAAACTTGTCTTTCGTGTAAATAACAATTTATCAAAGTGTACGCAAACAAATATCTGCGTATATGATTTTCTCATAATTGTACGTCGTTACACAACGTTCATTTCGATAGGTTTTATGGTTCAAATTCCACCATATATCTACAATATGCACAGATACCTTGTATAATATTAGGCATATTTGCTTGTGTGTACTTCTGTCAAGGCTATGTGTTTTTAGATATCTGACTTTGCCTGCATATGTTCATGCCAATAGATCATTTATCCAAAAGCGTTTATTTCTCTTTCCTTTTCGCATGAATGAAGACACTGAAGAGAGTGCTAGTTTATTTGCTTATTCATATTATTAGATGAATATATACAGTTGCAAATCGCCATGCAACTCTGTCGAACACAAGAACTAGAATGGTTAATTACTATTAGGCAACAGCATGGTCATAATTTTGCATAAATTTTAACTGCTTTAAGGATGTGAAATGCAACTTTGTATTTCAAAGTTTTTTTTTCTGTTCGAACACTAACTACAAAAGTACAAGCATTCATATATATATATATATATATGTGTGTGTGTGTGTGTGTGTGTGTGTGTGTGAAAAGTGTATGTATATAATTCTAAATATCAATATATATATATATATGCAATTGGTTATAGATATTATATTATTTGTATATTATATATGCGCGGTACTTATTTAAAAACGCTCACTATCAGAGATAGAGCAGACATATACATATAGATAGGTGTGAGTTTGTAACCCTGGGTTTCACGCTCTTGCGATCGTCAGACAAACAGATTAATTTTTTTAAAAATCGGTGATATGTAGGGTTGCGTATATTCGTGTATTTTTGTGAAAGTGGGGGAAAATCTGTCGTCATGACAGACGCAGACATATATATATATATATATATATATATATATATATATATATATATGTCTGCGTCTGTCATATATATATACATTTGAACACCCATTATATATATATATATGAGTAAAAAATACATAGTGTGCCAAACAGACATACCTAGGTTTCAACTAAACGGATCACCAGGGAAATATCTTCGTTCTTTTTTCATTTGGATATTGAACAGGTGAAGAGGCTCATCCCTTGTTTCCTGTTCAGGTTGTGGCTTCTGGTTTTTCTCTTCTCCAATCTTCTCACTTTTTTTTCAATTGGAGTAGATAGTCTAAACTATCGCCCGGTTCACACTCCACCCACGTCTATTGAACAAGTGAAGAGGCTTATCCCTTGTTTCCTGTTCAGGTTGTGGTTTCCGGTTTTCCTCTTCTCCAATCTTCTCACTTTTTTTTCAATTGGAGTAGATAGTCTAAGATATCGCCCGGTTCACACTCCACCCACGTCTATTGAACAGGTGAAGAGGCTCATCCCTTGTTTCCTGTTCAGGTTGTGGCTTCCGGTTTTTCTCTTCTCCAATCTTCTCACTTTTTTTTTCAATTGGAGTAGATAGTCTAAACTATCGCCCGGTTCACACTCCACCCACGTCTATTGAACAAGTGAAGAGGCTTATCCCTTTGTTTCCTGTTCAGGTTGTGGTTTCCGGCTTTTTCTCTTCTCCAATCTTCTCACTTTTTTTCAATTGGAGTAGATAGTCTAAACTATCGCCCGGTTCACACTCCACTCCACGTCTATTGAACAGGTGAAGAGGCTTATCCCTTGTTTCCTGTTCAGGTTGTGGCTTCCGGTTTTTCGTTTTTCCAATCTTTTCACACTTACGTAGCCCTCTGCGCATCAGTGGCGTTTTCGCCTTGCTTGGGGTGATATGATTAAATATATATATATCCAAATGAAAAAAGAACGAAGATATTTGCAACGTTTAAAATATTAATTTAAAACAGAGCTCAATACAAGCATGATGTTTGTGTGAGTGCCTGTTTATCTGCCTGTATGTCTGTATTTTTTCAACCCTTTTATTTTAGTTTTTGCTTCGGGTTTTGCTCTAAGTAGGTATAATTGTAGCTCTTAGTCTCAGCCATGATACCATTTACTCAGAGGACTTATTTAGCCTTCAAAATTCAGTTTACAACGAAAAAAAACATTTGATATCGATACCAGGAAATCAAAATTTGACTTACATCCATTCATTTTTCTTTCAGTCTACGGTTTCGCTTTAACTGGAAACAACTATTGCTTTTTAGTCTTTCGTGCCAACGTCCAAAGAGTCTGAGCTCCAGGACCATGGATTAGTTTTAAAGCTTTCATTACACCCGAGCAACGCCAGGCTATATTGCTAGTTATTAAATAATATTACCATCTTTATACTGAATAAAAGTTATTGACACTTTTAATAAGTAATTTAGTTAATGCGAATTACTTTTTCCTGTTGTATTTAAAGTATAAAGAGAAAAATTCACATATAAAGCTTTATCTCATGAACTGCATCTTTGTGGGAAAGACACATGCGCTACCTTTTATACTAAAATCTTAACATTTGTTCATATTTCTGAGATGAGATAGTATTTACAGTATTTACATTGTTCGGACTATTGTTCTCATCTTTGTTGCCATTTGTGCAATATTTCGGCCATTGTACGCTCCGGCCTTCTTCAGGTGCTAGGAATTTCGAACCGAACATTTTATTACAATCACTGGGGTGTATGAACTTAATTCCTTGCGTAGTAATGTCTCTTTTGGTAGCCGTGTGATATCTCATGACTACCAAACAAAGACGAGGATAATAGTCCGAATAATGTAAATCGTGTAAAATCTTAACCTTTTTCAAGTCATGGGTCATTCGCTATCTACAATACTTCATTATCTTTAATTTTCACCGTCTCCATGTAATTTATATATCACGTCACATATAGTTAATGATTTTAATATTAACAATCTGCTTTGAATAGCTCTGAAGCTTTTTATTTGGTGAAATCTAATATAAAATTTCAGCAAATAACAATTACATAAAATTTGTTGAAAGCAATTGAATATGGTTTGCATTTGAAAATAAGTGAAACGGAATTACAATCAGTTTAAGCTACTGCATGGTTTTATGACATCGTCTTAACTTTAAATCAAAAGTAATCGAATTAATAATTATTGTTTAAAAACAGCAGACAGAAATACAACAAAATACGCACACTTATACAATCGCGCACACACACACACACACACACACACACAACCGGACATAATTATTAGGCTTCATCAGTGTTTTAAAAAAATTATGAATTTCATACTATTTTTTAGTATTTATTCCCAAGTGAATAATTGTAAATGAAAATAGAATGGTTCTTTTGTTAATACTGCACAAAAACATGTGCATCAAATGAATAGGAACAAGGGATGAGCCTCTTAACCTGTTCAATAGACGTGGGTGGATTGTGAACCGGGCAATAGATAGATCTATCTACTCCAATTGAAAAAAAAAAAAAAAAAACAAAGTGAAAAGATTGGAAAAGAGAAAGCCGGTAACCACATCCCAAACAGGGAACAAGTGATGAGCCTGTTAACCTGTTCAATAGACATGGGTGGAGTGTGAACTGGGCGATAGTGAATCTGCTCCAATTGAAAAAAAAGAACGAAAACATGGATTACTAAGTTTTAACTTAGTAAAAGTCCAGTCAAGAGATATATCTGTTAAAATCAAAAATTAAAGAAAACCAATTAAACATGAAAAGCTAAAAGCTAAAATTTAAAATTAGGCAGAAAAAAAAAGACTTACTTTAAGAATATTTCAAACAAAACAGAATTCTAACACGACACGAGGGTTTTGAATTTTGCTCACACCAAGATGGCCAATGAGAGACCCATGAGAGTCAAATTACGGACGGCAGAGGGGAGGAAATACGGCTGACGAAAGAGAAGAAAGAAAGAAAGAAAGAAACTAGCAATACGCCAGTAGAAAGAAAGAAAGAAAGAAAGAAAGAAAGAAAGAAAGTAACTAGCAATACGCCAGTCAAGAGATATCTGCTAAAATCAAAAATTAAAAAAAAACAATTAAACATGAAAAGCTTAAAATTTAAAATTAGGCAGAAAAAAAAAGACTTACTTTAAGAATATTTCAAACAAAACAGAATTCCATATATATATATATATATATATATATATATATATATATATAACAGGCATATTATAAATTTGTACACCTGACCGCGAATGCTCTACACTTTCCTCACATATAAAGAAGAAATTTGGAGTAGTAGAAATGTAGTTCTACACAAGGATAGCGAGAATATCATGGACTGAACATGTGAGCAATGACGAAGTTGTAGGGAAATTGAAAATAAAACGTTACTTATACTTAAATCAGAATATATATATATATATATATATATATATATAGAGAGAGAGAGAGAGAGAGCAAATGAAAGAGGTATAGAAAGAGAGAGAGAGAGAGAGAAAGAAAGAAAGAAACTAATTTAAATTGGCAAGACTTTATACTTAAACGCATAAAAATATATAAAATGATAATTTTAACGATCGAAAATTTCAGCGCTTCGACATTTTTAGGGTTTCCTATCTGCACAGGATTATGTCCAAATTTGTGTTATTATAATTCCCTTCTCCTTCATACGCATATATAATTACATCAGTAAATTTACTTACTTTGCTTTATTATTTTTTTTAATTATTCTTAAACTGTGAAATTAATAAGCAACTTTTCTTTAGTAGGACTTCTCAATCAAGGCCAATTTTTATTAATTTCTTTTTCGTCCAGACAAGTCTTAAAGAAGGAAACGTGTGACATTTTTTGCCACTTAGTCATTAATTTTCCTAGCATTGATATATATATATATGTGTGTGTGTGTGTGTGTGTGTGTGTGTGTGTGTGTGTGTATGTGTGTGTATCGTTGTGCAAATTAATTAAACCAACTACTTTACTTTCATTTCTCTCACTATACGGTCAGTTTTAGACTCACTGGAGTGATAGGGTGTAATCGATGTTTATTTTTCCCCCAGATTAAGTCATTTGCAGTGGTGTGCCGTAATATGAATCTATTTTCAGGGTGTATTATGAAATTTGTTTCGCCTTGAAAAATTTTGCGTCATCCTTAATTGAATCACTTTTATCAGGTCCAGAAACTATTGTCTAGACTATCGATTATGTGCCCGACGGCCATTATCTGCGATGGACGTGAATCCAAGAAAGCGTACAAAAAGTGTAACGCTGCACGAACACATTGACAAGCTTTACAGAGAAATGGCGGATATTGTTGGTGTCAGCCTTTCAATTGTCAGTCCTGTCATCAAGGCAAAGAAACAAACTGGATCAATCAGTTCAAAATGTAAAGGAAAATGCGGTCGGAAGAGAAAAATAACGCCAAGAGATGACGTGTACGTGATCAGGGAAAGTATATATATATATATATATATATATATATATATATATATATATATATATATATGCTCTGTAATATTTTATTACATGGAGCTCTCTTCCTGTATCATTTTTTAATATTAAAATAAATTTTTAATATTAATTAGGATCGGGTTTTTTGGAATTTATCTTCCTGCTTTTTTCCCTTGGATTGAAGTATCTGAATTAAAATATATATATATATATATATATATATATATATATATATATATATATATATATATATATGGTGTCCATAAAGTTCGTGGCATTTTAAAAAAATTATAACTTTATTTGCGATAAAAATAATTTGTAAATAAGGACTAGAAAGTAGTAAATCTACATTTTTAAGGTTTTATTGAAATTTTATTTAATAATTACCTATATCGCAGTTTCATCAATGAAAGAATGAAGAAAATTTAGGGTGATTTGGACAAGTTCATCTTTGCTTCCTTGTCTTGTAAAATTTTGCGAAAGAACCATTCTATTTTCATTTGGCAATAAATACTAAAAATAATATAAATATTGTAAATACTACCTCATCTCAGAAATATCGACAAATACTCACTAAACGCCAACAAACCCAATCCGATAATGTCCCAACGAATGAAACGCATCGTAAATAAAATTTTACATTTTGTCTTACAACTTCAATAGTGTTCTTGGTATATAAAAATATATATCGTTATCTCTTACATTCCCTCTCTCTACCTCACACACGCACACACATACACACAGATATATATATATATATATATATATATATATATATAGGGTGTCCATTAAGTTCATGTGCACTTTAAAAAAATTATAACTTTGTAAAAAGGACTAGAAAGAAGTAAATCTACATTTTTAAGGTTTTATTGAAATTTTATTTAAGTTTCGTCTCTGATACATGGCCCTCCAGACCGTGGCTTATCATGAACAAAGCCTGTCTCTTTAAATTTCTCCATCCATTTAGCAATAGTGTTCCTACGAGGTTAGACTTTATTGTATTCAATTCTAAACTCTTTGTACAGCAATAGGAGACTTCAGTTCCAACCAACCAAAGGACACTTTTTCCTCAGTTGAAGCCATGAATCAAATTGATTCTGAAAAAAAGATGATATTTTTTACTTATCTAAAAATTGATGCAAATTTTGTGGTAAAGAATTATTCAATAATTATGTATAAAACGAGGTACATTAAACTTTATAACGTTTTTTACAGATTCTATCACAAATACAAATAAAGTTATTAATTTTTAAAGCACACACGGACTTTATGGACATCCTGTACATATATATATATATATATATATATATATATATATATATATATATATATATATATGTACACTATCGGTTATGATTATTAGGCCACCCCAGTTTTAAAAAAAATGATGTATTTAATACTATTTTTAGTATTTATTGCCAAGTGGATAATTCTAAATGAAAATAGAATTGTTCTTTTGCTATTATTACTTTGCAAATTTTTACAAAGCAAGTCAGCAAAAATGAACTTGTCCAAATCATCCTAAATTTTCTTCATTTTTTCATTGATGAAACTGCAACATAGGTAATTAATAAATATTCATAAATTCATTTAATGCACATGTTATTGTGCAGTATTAATAAAAGAACCATTCTATTTTCATTTACAATTATTCACTTAGCAATAAATACTAAAAAATAGTATGAAATACATCATTTTTTTTTTAAATACAGGGATTGTCTAATAATTATGGCCGGTAGTGCACACATGCACACAGAAATATAGATATTTATGTGTGTGTGTGTGTGTGTGTGTGTGTGTGTGTGTGTGTGTGTGTGTGTGTGTGTGCCAGGTAGGTGGTGAATAGTTACCAGCCTAAACGACTTACAAAAGTTTAACTAATGACTTTCAGTATTGTTTTTTGTTTGTATGTTTTTTTTTATAAATAAACGGAGCGTTTAGGGGTATTCACTAAAAATATCGTTTAAAGTGATAAAAATCTGTCGGATTAAAAAATTAAAAACCGATTATTTCATTAAAATGTTGTTTATATTTGGATACGAAATTTACTAGTGAGCCGATATGAAAATTTCAAGAAATTCTGGGTCGAGAGAAATTGTGGTTCAAGGTACTATTTACATTTCCATATGTCATCGCAAACTTATAGCAAACAGTATGCGGTTTATAATCGTGAAGTTGGGTAATAGATCAATCGATATACATGTTTACGATAAGACAAATAATATAGAATAAAATTAAACTTGTTAAAATTAATCATTAATTACAAGGTTTCGTTCTTAGAAGTAATAATTACAATTGCTACAAGTTTAACAGTATAAAAAGGGTAGCAACAACTGTTATATTAAATTTTAACCAGTAGACTGATAAACACATTTTACTGTGTAAGAAATCCGATTACACAATCATATAATTTTTAAAATTGTTTTCTCTTTCTTTTCTTGTACTTATGCATGCGTGTTTATAGAATGTTGCAATAAGGTTTGTATAACTTTCGTCATTTTGGTTAATGATATTGTAAGGAAACACTGGAACAAAAGTTGAGTGAAGAATATGTTTAATCACATGAGAGGCATAGATCAATAATACAGTAACAGAGAATACCGTATTTTAGTGAGGCAATGCGTACGGCACAAACCCTCTGCTTTGCGACCCACATTGCGACGACCGTTTCTATGATAAGACGTTCTACTCATAGCTTATGGATGAATCCACGTTCAATAATCAATGCCTAGAAGTTAGGTTGTCTTTCTAAGCAACAGATGTATAATAGTAACTGAAACAAAATCGGATATAAAGAGGCAAAAGGGAAAAGTTTTTGAATAAAGCGTTTCGATGATGTTAAGTTTGTTAACTTTGTTTTTTTCAGGTGGGAATGAAAGACAAAACTACGTGTAAAGAAAATGGATTGTGATATTTTTATAGACCTGATAATTTAGTTTAATTTATTGCTCCTTTTATCCTAAAAATTTCCAAGCTTTTTTCTTTCACACAATTATTTCTCTCAGTCAACCTAAATAAGCGGAACCTAACATAGTCGCGTTGGCGAAACAGTCAGTCAGTTATGTGCCATACGTGATACACGCTTGGGCGATCATGTCTCGAAAGAGACATGACTGACTGGGCAGAAGATTATCCAGCAGTCGGTTGCCATTGCTTTCTGCGGTAGATTGGTTACCAGACAAGGCTATAAAACCCAATCTGTCCTGTTATTTAACCCATAACTGGAAGGAAGAGACGGATTAATACATTTCCCAAGGGTATTTGCGCGTACGTGAATGCAATGAATTCAGCTGGAATTCGAACTCGGCTCCCCGATTTCTCGTTCCGAGCCGATATCCAATGCACCACAACGCACATCCGTACATCTGTATTTCATTTTCTTCACATAACTTTGTATACAACAACCACTACTATTTTCATTGTAGAATAGAAGTAATTAAATTACTATCTATAGCAACTTTCTTATAATGATTATTTTATGAGTATTAATGAATATAACTGTGTATCATCATCGTCGTAGTCGTGGTTGTCATCATTATTATCTGCCGTCATAAGTTTTTCCTGGGTTTTGTAAACGTTAGCTTCAGTGGTTTATTGTTTTCGTATTCTATTCTGGATTGTAGTGGATATCGACTCGGAACGAGAAATCGGGGAGCCAAGTTCGAATTCCAGCTGAATTCATTGCATTCACTTATGCGCAAATACCCTTGGGAAAGGTATTAATCCGTCTATTCCTTCCAGTTATGGGTTAAATAACAGAACAGATTGGGTTCTATAGCCTTGGTCGGCAACCAGTCTACCGCAGAAAGAAATGGCAACCTATTGTGGGATAATCTTCTGCCCAGTCAGTCATGTCTCTTTCGAGACATGATCGCCCAAAGCGTGTATCATGTATAGCACTTAGCTGACTGATTCTATTCTGAACTTTAATATTAACATGCTGTTCTATTTTGAGGTTAGTGGTTTATAAACGGGAACTTATAATTAGTATTGGATTTATGAACCTATAATTAGTATTGGATTTATGAACCTATAATTAGTATTGGATTTATGAACCTATAATTAATATTGGATTTTTTTGAGACTATAACTAATAGCAGATTTTCTGTGGGCCTGTACTTCACTTCGAATTTTCATGCGCCGATAAATAACGAATTTAAAATAAACGATAATTATTACTTGGTTTTAAGATGAAATTTAAGGATATATTACCATCTTCGTTACTGGCTTTGAAAACATTGCAATTAACAAGATGAAATAAAGATAGGCAGCTAGCTATCATACTTTCACTGTTGAATTTTCGAGTTGTAACCCTAAGTTCTATGCTAATAGTTTTTTTCATTTGCACTTCTAGCTTGTGGAACTCTCTTCCTGTTTTCCTGTCAACTACTACTACTTTTGTGTTCCACGCTCCTTCAAGACATAGGCAATCGTGGCTCTCCACAAATTTCTGTATCGTGTGACTCTTACCAGTTTTTTCTCCCTTCCGTCATTAATTCACACAAACTCGCCAAGTAAGTGGTTAACCGCCCTTGCTTATTTCTCTTGCAGGTCAATATGTCACGTGAGGGTTAAGTTTTCTAAGCCCTCTTTCCTCATTATGTGTCTATGGAATTAAGAACTGCTCGTTTCCTGATTCTTAGAGTAATGTTCTTTCAGTTTTTATTTTCCTTAAAACTTCCATGTTGATTACTCGCTTCGACCAGAAACAGTCATCAATCTTTATCTTCTGCATCCTTAAGTCTTGTTCCTTTATTGTCTTCTCTGTTTATTTGAACCCTAGTGATATTTATTGCATTGCTTGAGGTGAAATCTAAAAAAACAAAAACAAAAAAAAAAAACAATTACAGCAAAGTATTTGGATAATAGTTTCGATTTAAGACATTTTCCGACCGCTGTGAGGTTGCCTCGTTGTGTCTTTTCTATAAATACTTTCATGGTAACTGTTCAGATTAGCTCTTCGATTTGGTACTTAGACTTTATGATTTGAAGCACAATACTAGACTGGTGTCGAGATCTTATCAATTTACAGTTGAGCTGGCTAGATGTACCCGTAAGTTTTATGATAACTGTTTCTTTTATAACACTTTTCACGTGTTGAGCTCCATTCCGGTTATATGCTTTCCAACCAACCTAAATCTGCAAAAATTCAAGTGCAATGTCAATCGCTATCTACCTTTTTTTTATACATTTTAATATTACAAGTATACCAAAAAGAATCTAAAATTCAAAGCACACAGTTTAAATCAAAGAAGAATCATCAATATTAATAGTCTTGATCTGGCGACTCGGCTTCAGTCACTTTCCAACCATAGTAAGGTTGCCGCTGTGCCTTTTTCTATAAATAATTTCATGCTAATTGTTCAGATAAAGTTCTTCGTGGTGGTGCATTAACTTTATGCATTTAAGCGCAGTTAATAGAGACCAACTTTAGGTCGGGGATACTAAAATCAAACAGGTACAGAAATTTAAATACCTGGGAAGCGTTCTAACAGGTGATGGAATGGGCGACATTAAGATCCGAATGCGAATTGGCATAGGCCAAAGACACATTTCAAAGGCTAAGCAGTGTTTTGATAGACAAGAACATTTCCTTGGAGACAAAGAAAAGATTACTGTTGTGTGATATCTCTTCTTCTATATGGCAGCGAATGCTGGACGATCTCTTCAAAGATGAAGGAGAGTCTCGAAAGCAACGGAAAAGAAAATGGCCAAAGTCACATTTCAAAGAATGAGAAGAATACTGAGAGACAGGAGGCTTTTGCTGGAGACAAATAAAAGAGTACTGGACTGTTATATGATATCTGTCTTCCTATATGGCAGTAAATAATGGCCGATCTATTCAAAGTTGAAGAACAGACTCAAAGCAACAGAAATGTGGTTCTACAGAAGGCTGTTGAGGATACCGTGAACCGAACATTTGAACAAGGACGAGATTTTAGAGAGGATGCAAACAAAAAGAAAGCTTATAATTGTCATCATTAGACAGTTGAGGTTTTTAGAACATGTTGGATGATGGAACGAGGGTTGCATGGTATAACAGAAGAAGGCGTGCTAAGAGCCACCAAGAATAGAAAAACGTTGAAAGCCATGACCACCTACGTCCCAAAGGGACAGGGCACATAGTAGAAGAAGAAGAATGAGGGCTCAGAGAACCTAATATTCACAGAACGGATAAAGGGAAAGAGAGACAGGAGAAAGCAGCACAAGACCTCTGAGCAGGTGAATCGCAGGATGGGATAATGAAGAGATACCAAGAAGGATTCATTATTGGCAACCAGTATAAGATACATAGATGATACAGTGCTGATAGCAGATATAGAAAAAATAATACAGGACCTCCTACTGAAGGTAATACGGAAAAGTGAGTAGAAAGGGCTAAACATAAATTTCAAGAAAACTAAATGCAGGCTAAGCAGAAAAATTTCGTTGAAAACAAAGAAAAGAGTACTCGATATAAAAGTGAATGTTGAAAAAAATCTCACCAAAGATAAAGGTGAGATTCGAAGAAACATATATGTAGTTCGACAGAAGGATGCTAAGGATACCGTGGACCGAACATATGAACAACAACGAGGTTTTGCAGACAATGGAAACAAAAAAAACTTATACTTAACATTAGGAAGAGACAGTTGAACGTTATGGGATACTTGATAAAGAAGAAAGGCTTGGAAAATCTGATACTCACAGGGCGAATAAAAGAAAGGGAAACATCAGTGTGACAAATGGATGGCTGGGCAAAGTTTGGGAGAAGATAAAATATAGTGAGGAGAAGATAAAATATATTGAGAGCTACAAAGGATAGGGAGATGTGTAGGGCCGTGTACGCCTACGTCATGAATAGACACGGAACATGAAAGACGAAAATAGCATCAAAAAGAGACAGATGAAGTTTCTGGGACACATAAGGAGAAGGAAGGAGGACACGGAGAACATGATACTCACAGGGCGGATAGAAAGAAAGGGATGGCAGGGTTTGCGAGAAATAACAAGAGAAAATATATTAAGAGCTACAGTGGACAGGAAGATCTGGAGAGTCATGACCACCTACGTTCTGAATGGACACGGAACATAAAAGACGAAGATACTTAACATCAGAAAGAGACAGAAAGAGACAGTTGAAGTTTCTGGGGCACGTAAGAAAAAAAGCACTTGGAAGGAAAGAGATGGCAGGGTTTGGGAGAAACAACAAGATAAAATATATTAAGGCCTACAAAGGACAGGAAGATGTGGAGATCCATGATCGCCTGTGTCCTGAATGGACACGGAACATGAAAGACGAATATATTTAATAACAGAAAGAGACAGATGAAGTTTCTGGGACACATAAGGAAAAAGGAGGACTTGGAGAATATGATACTCACAGGGCGGATGGAAGGAAAGAGATGGCAGGGTAGAGTTTGGGAGAAATAACAAGAGAAAATATATTAAGGTCTACAAGGGACAGGAAGATATGAAGGGCCGTGTTCGCCAACGTCATGAATGGACACGGAACATGAAAAACGAAGATAACATCAAAAAGCGACAGTTGAAGTTTCTGGGACTCGTAAACAGGAGGAAGGGGGACACGGAAAATATGATACTCATAGGGCGGATTGAAGGAAAGAGATGGCAGGGCTGGGTTTGAGAGAAATAAGTTAAAATATATTAAGAGTTACAAGGAACAGGAAGATATGGAGGGTCATGACTACCTACGTCCTGAAGGGACACGGTACATAAAACGAAGAACACTAGATTGGCAATAAGATCTCCTGAATTTACAAAAAGTTGTCTATGCTAGAGGTTTCTTTTCTTGCACTTCTCACTTGTGGAATTCTTTTCAGGTTACATGCTTTCCAACCAATTGTAATCTTCAAAAATTTAAATTCAATGTTAATCGTTATCTACTGTCTTTTATTTATTGTTTTGCTTCTTAATAATGTTCCTGTTTTCTAATTTTTTCACACCCAGTAACTTCTTGAGTCTGTCTTATTTGTGGTAAATTCGATTAAAAAAAAATTCTGATAACAATAATGAGGAATGTCACTTGTTATTGACGATGACGATGATAATGATGCTGACATAATTATAGTTGATAGCACCATCATCAGCATCCTTAGCATTATATACTTATAATATTATGGTGATATTAATGTAGACTTTATTATTATTATCATCTCATTTTCATCATAATTCGATTTCTGCTATGGTCGCACTACCTACCAAGTCTGCGGGAAGAAGGCAGGTCGTAGTGTGTTGTTATGGCTCCATTTCATGTTTTTCTATCCCCCATAAAATCCCTAGCGTTACATAGACAAAGTTCTCTTTAGTGTGTGGGCTGTACTTAACAAGACACTTTTTGTATATCTTTAAGCTGAGGTTTTCAGGGATTCTTTCAATGTGTTGTTTTGTTTCATTTTTGATCATTCCAAGTGCACCTACTATCACCTTGTTTTCAATTTTCAATTTCAACATTTTTGCTATTCCAATTTCCAGGTCTTTATCCTTTGATAGCTTTTCTAATTCCTTGGTTGCTTATGTTATTATTATTATTTTGATATAATTCTAAAAAAGACATTTTGATAAAACAATGATGCTGATATTGATATTATAATCATCATCATCTTACTTTTATTTATAAGAATTAAAATTAGTCACATTCATTTCTTGACTAATAGATTTAAATCCTGTATTTTTACGACCATCGTAATTTTTAACTATTGTTCGTATTCATGTCTTTATACTTTTTTCTTCTGACCAGAAGTTTACCATAAATCACCGGCAGTATCATCATTATCATTATCATCGTAGTCGTCGTCGTTGTCACCGTAATCATCAATGTATGCCGTTATAAGTGTGTCTTGGGTTTTGTAGACCCTAGCTTCAGTGGTTGATTGTTTTGGTGTTCTATTCTGAACTTTGATACTAACGTTCTGTATCATTATTGACAGAGCATAAATTATTAAAAAATATGCAAATATCCAAAGAAAGGAGACAAGTCCTTTCAGCGGTGACAGACGACACCATTAATATATGACTGCCGGATATTAATTAATGATTTTTAGCCTCACATGCGTTACTGCCAACATCAAACATATCTGCTGCCATGTTTGTCGCCAATAGGCATGCTAATATTATCTTGCAAACACTCAATATTACACTCTTTCTTTCTCCTGTTTTCTTGTTCAGTGTTACTTTTCTTTCTTTCTTTCTTTCTTTCTTTCTTTCATTCATTTTTGCGTTATTTTTTCTTTTTCATTCATTTCTTTGCTTCCTTTTTCATCTTATTCTATTGCTTTACCATATTTCTTTATTTTTCATGTTTTCATTCTTTCGTTTACTATTGATCTTTCTCTTTTCTTTTAATTCTTTTTCTTTTCTTATTTTTGTGTCGAACTTTTTCCTTTACATTCTTTTGTCTTTTCCTTTTTTT
>JBBBDQ010000273.1:3100000-3235000 GCA_037127315.1 Ascarosepion bandense | reverse complement strand
TCATGAAAGATTTTAAATGTGAATGTGAAGGTAGAAAAACAAAAAAAAAGATCAAAAGAATAGTCGAATAAGGAAAATGACTGAAAAAAAAACAAAAAAAAAAACCAACATAAATACTCATAAAAATTTAGCGAATAGGAAAAACATTACTTTTTTTTTTCTCTCTTCTTTCTTTGTTTCCAAGCTATCAACCAATCAGAAGACTATGATGACAAACAATCTACTAGTCAACCATTCAGCATTCGGTTCTGTCACCACCATTCCCATCATTTACAGCAGCCTATTCACTGGCACAAACTCCAGTTATGTGCTAGCTGCTCCAACCAATCCATTCTCCAACCACCCCTATCTACTCGATCACCAGACCGGTTACCCAGGAGCGCTTGCTTCTGTCACTTGTTTCAACTCAGTTTAAATCGCCATCTTTTACTTCATTCAATTTTTTTTTTCTTAATTTTCATTTTCTTTTATTGTCAATCTCATTTTATTTCTCTTTTTATGGTACGTTCTTTTTGACGGGTTTTGATTACTTTTTTCTTCTTAAATTTTTTTATATATTCATTCTATCACTTTATGTTACTTTTAACATATTTTTCTTATACATCCTGATTTGATTTCTCTGTTCTTTTTTCTTTTTTCTTTTTTTTTTTTTTTGTGGTGCAGTGGATATCGGCCCGGAAATACAAATCGAGGGCCGAGTTCGAATTCCAGTTGAATATCTTGCATTCACTTACTCACAAATACCCTTGGGAAAGCTATTAATCCGTCTCTTCCCTCCAGTTATGGGTTGAATAACAGGATGAATTAGGTTCTATAGCCTCGACTGACAACCAGTCTACCGCAGAAAGTAATATCAACCTACTGTGGGATAATCGTCTGTCCAGTCAGTCATGTCTCATTCGAGACATGATTGCCCAAGCGTGTATCACGTATAGCATTTAGCTGACTAGCTGAAAGTTAATTCATTATCCCATAAACTCAAACTTCCTTCTCCAATTTATGATTTAATTTCACTTCTTCAAACTCAAATTTTCTTCTCTAATTCATGGTCAATTTTCACCCTTTTGGTTCATTTGTTAGCAAGAGTGGTGAGTTTGATCCTCACTCGGTGCCTCGAGCTTTCGACCTCGTGACACATCTGAACTGCGCTTAGAAAATCACTTATTTAACTTATTTTTTCCTTCATTAATTCATTGTTCTGTTCATCTTTCTCGGCTCATTTTTTCTTTTAATTTTTTATCCTTTAATTCACGCTTCCTTTTCTCACTCATTTCTCATTTTCTTTCTTTCTTTCTTTCTTTCTTTCTTTCTTTCTTATTTTCTTTTCATTGTGATAATCAATCTGTCCAAAAGTCTTTGGTAATTTCCACTGATGTTCATATGTTAAAGTCTTTTACATCACTTGAAGATCTTTCTTTCTTTCTTTCTTTCTTTCTTTCTTTCTTTCTTTCTTTCTTTTCATCATAACAATCATTTTGTTAAAAAATCTTTGTTAATTCGTGCTAACGTTCAAATGTTATAGTCTTTCTGTATAACTTGAATTTCTTTCTTTCTTCTATTCTTTCTTTCTTTTCATTATGATAATCAATCTGTCCAAAAGTCTTTGGTAATTTCTACTGACGTTCATATGTTAAAGTCTTTTACATCACTTGAATATCTTTCTTTCTTTCTTTTCTTTATTCTTTCTTTTTATTATATTTTCATTTCGTTTTTTCGTCTCTTGAGCCTTATTAATCTTACAGCGTCACTCTATGAATTCGTTGCAAATTGTCGTGTCATCTGTAGCACCAACATTTCTAACAAGACACAATTGTCACTGACGTTATATCTTCGAATATTGCAACCACAAGCCCGTGTACTAAAGTAAACAGTGTAGTATTGACAGCAATCACCACACCAAACCTTCAGCCCGAACCATCAATTTCACTTAAAACACCATTCCCTAGAGTAGTCAAACCCACCATTATTAAAACGGCCCAGCTTACCGCTACCATCTGAGAATATTATCCTTCATACCAACACTGCGAGTACATCTACGGCATTATTGTAAATACTACCATTCAACATCATACGCTTCAATACCGGCAGTCCATTCAGTCTACGCCATTACCACCAGAATCATTACAGGCTTAAAAACCATTATTCTTTTCAAAACCAGGATCAACATAATTAAGATGACATATTTACTTGTAGCTTCTTATTCCTTCATTTTTCTTTATTACACTTGATATTTCTCCCTTCTTTCTTTGTACTTTGATTTATTTATTTGATAATGCTTTCATTCACGCCTCTTTCTTTCTTTCTTTCTTTCTTTTTTTCTTTCTTTCTTTATTTATTTATTTATTTCGTTCGTTCGTTCTCCATCATTTCACATTGTCATTAGCAATCTCTATTCTTCTTAAGAGCTGTCATATTACGAGCCGGATAATTTATTTTTGTGATTTCGTAACACGATAAAAATTGCTATTATAATTTGTAAAGATACAGTCACAAAACACAATACCTTAAAAAAAGAACTAATTAAAAACCTGACTTCCCTCTGTTATATATATATATATATATATATATATATATATATATATATATATATCGGTCGGGTTTGAATCCTGGGTTAGAAGCAATCGGAGTCTAACCATACTGATGAGCTGTGATACAACGAAACAGAATTGTCTGCGGATGACTATATATATATATATATATATATATATATATATACACGCGTGTGTCTTTGCTCTACTTTTGTATATCTTTGGTACTTTGTATCGAGCACTTTTTCTTGTGGTTGGTTCCGTTTGGGTTTCTTTTTCTTTACTGCGGAGTATTGAATGTTTTGTTCTTGTTCCGCGGCTTTCTTTTTTTTCTACCCATTTATCCGACGCCTCAGTGCACCGGATTATAACGGAATTAGGTTCTGTTTGTTAGTGGTTTTTTTGGAGGTTTATCTTAGTATAAATTTACAGCCTACATACTTACAGAGTCTATTTAGTTATTATTTTGATTTATATATATATATATAAATATATATATATTGTCTTAGTAAAAAAAACTGTCATGATTCCACTGAGTTCTAGGCTTCTTTTTTTAATACCAACATTATCAATTTTGATAGTGTAAATTAATAAGTATAAATCCTCAATTACTGCATAATTCTATCTCTAATATAGTCATGCTTAGAAAGATAATTTCTGCTTGTTACTATTGATTCGTCCATTACCGGACTAAACTTTTGTATTTAGGTCAGTATTTATATACGTTCATATCTTTGGGCAAATACTTACATGATATGAGGCGCATCTATTGTGTAGACTAAGTGTAACTAAACCCAAGAAATGCAACATTGGAACAGGCGGATGACGATTACAACAGATCTCGATTGAACTATGGGATAATCAGAAATACGTATGATGAACATGATACAAAAGGCGCCACTCGAAATTATAACAGTCAGCAGCAGTCTGTTGCCGTTTCATAAATGGATTTTTCATATCTAATTACATATGTGCCGCAGACGAAGGTAATGTAATCAAAGTCAGTCTGTTAAGTGCCATACGTGGTACACGATTTGGGCGATCATGTCTCGAAAGAGACATGACTAATTGGGTAGAAGATTATCCCGTACTAGGTTGCCATTGGTTTCTGTAGTAGATTGGTTGCCAGCCAAGGCTATAGAACCCAATCTGTCCTATTATTTGACTCATAACTGGAGGGAAGAGACTGATTAATACCTTTCCAAAGGGTATTTGTGCGTAAGTGAATGGGAGGAATTTAACTGGGATACGAAAAAGGCTCCTCGATTTGTCGTAATTAATGTGAGGCAATTCCTGGACAGTTAAACTCTACCTTAAGCAAATTCACGCCATTGGCACTTTCTTCTGAACTGATTTAATCTCTAACCAACAGTTGCAAAGCCAAACAGCGATAGGGAATGAATGACATGAGCAGGCTTGTGGTAAAACTGAAAGCTTCTGTACCTGAACCTGCACGTTGACAGCGAATTTAGTCATCAGCGCCATTCTCATAAAGGATGCAATCAGCAAAATATAATTTAAATTCTTGGATACGAGATAAAGCTGACGACGATGATTTTACAATTAATAAGATTCAAGTTTATTATAAACAAAGGTAAACCTAACTAATCTATATTGTGATAAATTTGTTCATTGGTAGAAGGATTGCAGTATCATTGGATTATTTTCCTATTTACTGAGGTCGGATATGCGTTGTGGTGCAGTGGATATCGGCTCGGAACGACAAATCGGGGAGCCGAGTTCAAATTCCAGTTGAATTCCTTGCATTCACTTACGCACAAATACCATTGGGAAATGTATTAATCTGTCTCTTCCCTCCAGTTATGAATTAA
Organism: Ascarosepion bandense; assembly: GCA_037127315.1. Taxonomy (NCBI): domain Eukaryota; kingdom Metazoa; phylum Mollusca; class Cephalopoda; order Sepiida; family Sepiidae; genus Ascarosepion; species Ascarosepion bandense. The sequence goes on along the minus strand of JBBBDQ010000273.1, from coordinate 3,230,640 downwards.
ATAATAGAACATATTGGGTTTTATAACCTCGGCTGGCAACCAGTCTACCGCAGAATGCAATGGTAACCTACTGCGGGATAATCTTCTTCCCAGTTAGTCATGTCTCTTTCGAGACTAAAGCGTGTATCACGTACGGTACTTTTTTTAAATAATCGTGTAGCTCCAAGCATAGCATTTTACTGTCACTGATGAGCATAGAGTTACATAGGAGGAAAGTTATGAGAAAGAGTGACAGGTGTTAGGAAGCGGGTAAGAGAAGGATGTGAGTACTGATGAGAGTGGAGTGGACGAAGACAGGAGCATGAGAGAGAGGATGCAAGTCAGTGAAATAGAAGATGACTATTGACTTTACATTTAAATTCTTGGAGATTGTAGCTGTCAGGAAAGCAAGTAAACGGAAAGGAATTAAACAGGCGGAAAGTGCAAGAGAAGAAGCTGATGGAGTAGAATTTGCGTTTACAATTTATTGGTTTCACAGTAAAGGGGTGTGACCGAGTTGCTAATCTTGTGGGTCGAGTAAATTCATATATAGGGGGTTACCAATGAGCTAAATTTGTCTGAGCAAAAGCCGTAAAAGTATTTGTAGAAGAGACACAGGGAAGCCACATTGCACTGGTGAGAAAGTGACTGTATCCGAGTTGCTAAGTCGGGATCGATCAAATTATAGATTCTCCGTTGGATTTTGTCAAGGACCCCTAGGTGGATAGCAGAAGCACCCGACCAGATATTGTAGCAGTATTCAATGTACGGGTGGATGCTAAGTCGGGATCGATCACATTACAGATTCTACGTTGAATTTTGTCAACGACCCCTAGGTGGATAGCAGGAGCACCCGCCTAGATATGGCAACAGTGTGATTGTACTGACGTCACTTCTATAGCTACGAAAAATCGAGCTCAATGTTACGAGTTGTAAGTGAAATGATTTTGTATATAAACGCAAATGCGTAGTGAGTTTCTCTTCTTTTTGTCCTTGATGACGTGGGCTATCATCGTTTTCCACAATTTTTTGTCCTTCACTGATGAATGGGAATTGCGATATTTTTAGTGTTTAACAATGTATATTTCTCCTTAGCTTTGGATAAATCGAGATATTCAACTGATTCGGCACAAGTATTGTATTTCATTCGTGCAATTCCTTGCATTCACTTACGCACAAATATCCTTGGGAAAGGTATTAATCCGTCTCTTCCCTTCAGTTACGGGTTAAATAATAGGATAGATTGGGTTCTTTAGCCTTGGTTAGTCAACCAGTCTACCGCAGAAAGCAATGGCAACCTACTGCAGGATAATATCCTCTGTCTAGTCAGTCATGTCTCTTTCGAGACATGATCACCCAAGCGTGTATCACATATGGCACTTAACTTACTGACTGACTGAATACCGGTGTAATTCAAATTATTTGAAAAATTACTCGCTTTAGACACCTTTAAAGAAAAGAAATAGATATTTTTAATAAATTCAAAAGAAAATGTCATAAGGTTGGGTTGAACCTTACTAAATGTTTGAGTGTGTGTATTTATGGTGCTTACGCTATGATGCCTAAATCTGAAGAATTCATTACATATCTAAAAAGAGAGACTTCTCCAAATGTACTGATTTTTATTGCATTGTGTTTGTTTTCTTCTTTTTCTTTCTCCATGATTTTCATTGCCTTCTGCACCAGCAATATCTCTGTAAAAACATAACATCTTACAAAAATTATAAGTATTGTGAACTGTACAAGGGTAAATACCATAAACATGTTAATGATATATGACGAGGTAAATGTTTCGAAACATGTTAATGATATATGACGAGGTAAATCTTTTTTTATAATCATTTCACTCCAAGCGAGGCAGTTTTACTACTACTGGTGCGCCGGGGGTTACATAAGAGGAGAGTGATGAGAAAGAGGAACAAGTTATAGGGGGTACCAGAGAATGTATTAGAGAAGGATAATGTGAAGAGAGTTGATGAGAGTAGAGTGGACGGGGAAAAGAACATGAGGGAAAGTATGCGAGTCAGAGAGATAGGAGATGGCAATTGACCTTACATTTAAATTTCTGTAGATTGTAGCAATCAGGGAAGGAAGTATAAGGCATTCCATAGGCGGGAAGTGCGAACAAAGAAGCTGATGGAATAGAAGTTGCGGTTACATCTTATTGGTTTCACTGTAAGATAGTGGGCTTATTCACGAGTCTAGTAGTTCGAGTGAATTCATGCAGAGGAGTGGGCAGCAGGGAGCTATGCTCGCCATTGCAAAAGTCGTGAAAGTATTTGTAGAAAAAACAGAAGGAAGCCACATTATGTCAGTGAGAAAGTGACTGCAGCTGAGCTAGTAAGTTTGGATTGATCACATTGCAGATTCTTCGTTGGATTTTGTCAAGAACCCCGAGGTGGATAGCAAAGGCACCCGACCAATATTTAGTGTAGATTTGTCCTATGACTCTAAACACTCTAGTTTTTCTGTTTTATAATACCTGAAGTTTCTGAAACATGTTATGCGGAAGAGAAAATCTGATACTCTGATACTCATGGAATGGATAGAGACAAGTAGTGACAAGGAAAGCAACGTCTTTGTGAAAGTTAATAAATTTCCGTAAAATACCCGAAACGGGTATTTTACGGAAATTTATTAAAACATTTTTGAAAATCTATTTTCAATTAATACTAAGTGTGTTCATCATGTTTCCATAATTTTCATTAATTTCTCTCAGAGAAAATATTTTCTGAACGTTGAAAAATTTTGAAAATTTTACAATCAAAACTTGATTTCGACGTTAACGTATCTGTAAAAGTTAATAAACTTTCGTAAACTACCGAAAACCCCTGATTTTTTAAAAAAATCTAAGTGTTTTCAATTAATACTAATGTTTTCATCATATTTCCATAATTTTAATTAATTTCTCTTATAAAAGAAATAATTTTCTGATTGATAAAAAAATTGGAAAATTTACCTTCAAAACTTGAGTGTTAAGAGCTACAAGAGATAGGGAAATGTAGAGGACCATGATCGAATACGTCCTGAAGAGACACAGCTCATATAGGAAAAAGAAGGTCTGTTTTTATTAATTATATATTTATTAAATGTTATTTTATGCATTATTTACCTAAGATATAAAATGTGTAACTGTAAGAATATTAGTTGGTGAATGCGGCCTCTTTGTGGCCTTCATGCACAAAAAATGTTCTCCACCCCGGGTATATAATGTCTTGACTCAAAATAGTGTAGCTACAAACTCTAAACATTTCTATTGGATAATTTTTTTTTAATTTATAGATTTCAAAACGGAAGAACAATACTAATACTATTATATAAAATTTCACTTAAGTCATCACGATTAATCACTTGATTACTTTAAGCTAGGCATGTCCAAAGTCCGGCCCGAAGGCAAATTACAGCTCGCAGTCAAATTTCGTATGGCTCCTCCCCATCATCTGTCGTAGAATGTATCGCTTACGTCCCGCCAGTATTGTCATTCAGAGTACGTAAAGTTAGTCAGTCATTTAAGTGGCATACGTGATACACACTTTGAACGATCATGTCAGGGAGAATGGGCAGAGGTTTATCCTGTATTAGGTTGTCATTGCTTTCTGCGGTAGACTGGTTGCCAATCAAGGCTTTAGAACCCAGTCTGCCCTGTTAATTAACCCATGACTGGAGGGAAGAGAGGGATTAATACCTTTCCTAAGGGTATTTGTGCGTAAGTGAATACAAGGAATTCAACTGGAATTCGAACTCGGTTCCCTGGAAAGTTAATGTTATGTGTAGGAAGTCAGCTTGTTTTGTCTTAGGTTAATTACTACGTTAAGACCAAAAGATTTAAAGACTTTCGGAATTAATTTTCTAGTTCTATCAACCTTACCTCCAGTAGATTTATTTATTATTATGAGTCAGTCATCTCTATAGAGTCCTATATTGTTAGTGCCAATTTCTTTATGTATTCTTTATATATATATATATATATATATATATATATATATATATATATATATATAAACTTAAAATAAATATATCCTTTATTTTCTATATATTGAAAATAGCTAAGAACGCGGCCAAAAATCCCTATCTCTAATAGGTCTAAGACGCGCCAGATCACTTGGTGTCTTCCCCTAAGTGGATATATGTCGCAGGTTCGAATCCTGCCAAATGACACAGATTTTCGTAACAAAAATTTATCGTAATCGGACCGGTAGAAATAAATCTATAATACTGTTTGATTATAAGCAGAATATCTACTTAAATACGAGTATCGATAAAAAAAAAATGTTCAAACAAATAATTTCAAATTGTCGGTTGTTTATAACCAGTTTCGTTAATCTTCATTAATTTCCGTAACACACACACACACACACACACACACACACACACACACACACACACACACACACACACACACACACACACACACACATATATATATATTGTCGATAGATAGACAGATAGATAGATAGATTAGCGTATTAGATGTGTGTATGAGTAAGGATCACCGTAATATTGACCAAAGTCTGTCTGATATTACCTACATGTTTATGTTTTTCAGAGAAATGTTGTTTAATAGTACTCTGATCAGAAAGATGGCATGTAAGTCTACACACAGTAAGAGGAACCTGCAGATATTGGATGCCATGTACATCAAATCAAAACAACCAACACTCAATAAAATCAACTTTAAAACAGGAAATAACATATTACATTGCATTTGACTATATGGTTTTGTTGTCATTTCGCGCTATCCGCGGTGTGACGTCATAAAACCGCATCGCAAATTTAAGAACTGCGTTTATTATTTTTGGTAACTATTGCCGTTGCCAAGCGGAGTTTTATATCAACACAAAATAAAATCGTCGGTGATGGTGGATTTTATAATATTTCAGTTTAAACAACCTCTCTGAAGATGGCTCATGTGAGCCGAATGCTTAGAAGAAAACCAATAAATAATTATCCAAATGTTGGAGAATTTTTGTCCTTATTTTCAACTGAAATTAAAGCAAAAATACGACGTTTAGAACGGCTCATGATTAAACATAATAGACATTCATTGTCTCTTATATTTAATAGCATATGTTTAGAAAATATACTTGCTGCCTCGATATACTAAATATATATATATATATATATATATATATATATATATATATATATATATATATATATCATAATAATAATCCACGTATACTGTCTTAAAATTTAAACTAGAAGCGTCCGTCGCGAGAAGCGTCCGTCGCGAGAAGCGTCCGTCGCGAGAAGCGTCCGTCGCGAGATGTGTACGTCGCGTGATGTAGAAAGCAATATAGTCTGAATATTTTTAAACGTAAATCTAAATGTAATAATATTTTTAAATGTTGTTTTAAAGAAAAATTTGTTAAGTGCATCTAAATAATTTTTAACCATTGAAATATTTATAAAGATTCAAAATACCTAAGTCCCTATTTAACCCTACCCTATATGTATTTAATTTCAAAATCCAGAATTTTCTTTCTTTCTGCGTGAGTATGTAAAATTAAAATTGGAATCTATCAGTAAACATTTGCAGTTTTCTAATGTGTGTCACGCGATGTACACATCTCGCGACGTAAACATCTCGCGACGGACGCTTCTCGCGACGGACGCTTCTCACAACGGACGCTTCTAGTTTAAATTTTAAAATCATTTGTTTCTGATGAAAGGCCGAGGCTGGTCAAATATCAAATATATATATTTATATAATAATAGAAATAAATAAATACTGTCAAAAAGATACATTTGTAACTTACAACTTTTTAGTAGTTTTTCCTGTATATATATATATATATATATATATATATATATATATATATATATATATATATATATAAGTTATGGTTAATAATGTGCTTACATTCCCCAGTTAGATAATTACATTAAAAAGTGCCCAATACAAAAGTCAGGCATAAATATTTGCCAATTGTTATTATTATTATTATTATTATTATTATTGCTAAAACAATACTGCAGCTTGAGTTTTTAAAACACAATCATCAAACTGCATTATAGATATCAAGTTGCAGTATATTATATTAGTAATAATGACAATATATATATATATATATATATATATATATATATATATATATATATACAAAACAACTGTGTAATATGTTTGACGATTATTACTGAGTAGTGAATTCGATTCTCACTTGCAGCTCCATAGAAAATTTGACATTAAATCACCCGAATCATAAAATCATCCTAGACCTAACTAAATTTGCGGATCGCTGTTGGTTAATGAGTGCATTTTTTCCTCAAAATTCGTTGTAAAATCTACAGTCTAACACGCGTTTGATAATAATTAAAAGTGTTGTATCGATGGAGATTATTATTAAAACTAAATTATGTTAAACGGACAACTGAGTTAACCAAATAAATAAAAATAATAAAATCAAAATTTTTCTAAGTAATATAATGCGACAATACTGATATTGAATACTTTATAATAATGATAGAATATTGTTATTTTCATGTTGCTGATGACTATGGTTATTATTGTAGTTGTTTTCGCTAATTTTGTTGTTTTTATGAATTTTGTGCCTGTAGAAATCAGGTTAACTAAATCGAAATATATAGATAATATTTATCTTAATATTAACGTTGATATGAATAACAAAGATGAATGTAACGCCGATAAAATAATCGATAAAATATAATATTTAAAAGAAAAGAAAACGGTAACACAGATATACAATTTATGGACGATTTACTCCTAAAAAAATGTCCTTCGCGTCTTTGCAGCACGTATCTGTTCAGTCAGTTGTAATTATTTCGTTTTCACAAAATCCACCCAACCGTTAAAATCAACGTCATAATGGCGGTGTAGACAGTTTGCTTTCATACATTTCACTCACAAACATATCTTCAACTCTATAAACTCGTGTAAACTGGGATAGAAAATGACCACGTGTTTTAGAAACAAGCCCTCAATTATATACTACTAATACTACTACAAATAATAATAATAAAAGTAATAATAATAATAATAATAATAATAATAATAATGATACAGACAAACCTCTGCATGGCCAATATCCAGAACATGCTAATAAATCCAATGTTGATAAAGTTAATACTCATCGATGGTTACGTGCATCTGAATTAAAGTCTGGAACGGAAGGCTTTATTCTTGCAGCACAAGACCAAAGTTTTTTCACTAGGAACTTTCAGGCAAATATTATACATAATAATATGAATCCAAAATGCAGGTTTTGTGATAAACACCAAGAAACAATAGACCATCTAATCTCAGGCTGTTCTGTACTTGCTCCAAATGAATATAAAAATAGTCAAGATAGAGTTGAGCAATATTTACACTGGACAATGTGCAAACACTATGAAAAATCTGTAAACACTGGTATGAACATCACCCAGCACCGGCTACAGAAATAGAAGATGTCACCATTCTACGGGATTACCCCATCTAAACAAACGGAAAAAATGAAGCAAATAGGCCTGAGATTATTGCTAAAAAACCAGAACGAAAAAAACTTGTCTATTAATTAATTTGGCTTGTCCAGCGGATTGTAACATAACAACCAAGGAATTTGAAAAACTGTCAAAATATAAAGACCTGAAAATTGAAATAGAAAAAATGTGGAAATTGAAAACAAGAGTTGTGTCAGTGATAGTAGGTGCACTTGGAATGATAAAAAATGGAACAAAACAACACATTGAAAGAATCCCTGGAAACCCCAGCTTAAGAGATATACAAAAAATTGTCTTAGTAACTACAGCCCACACACTAAGGAGAACTTTGTCTATGTAACACTAGGGATGATAGGGGAGATAGAAAAACATGAAATGGAGCCATAACAACACACCACGACTTGCCTTAAGTCTTCTCGCAGACTTGGTAGGTAGTACGACCATAGCAGAAATCGAAAAGTGATGAAAAATAACAACATAATAATAACAATAAGCGTACATACAGAAAAATAATTTTGATCTGCAACCAGAAACAATTGAACATCTTGTATCAGGTTGTATGGTAATAGCATATAACGAATATAAAACTCGGCATTACAATGTGGATTATTATCTGCACTGGAAAATTACAACTTGTACGGGGAGAAAACTACAAAAAAGTTTATATGAACACCACCCAAACCCGGGTTACAGACAAAGATCCTATTTTATGAGAATTTGACAATTAAAGCTAATTATCCCAGACATTGTGATCAAAGAATACAAAAACAGGATGTTTTTTATTGACATGGCAGTTCTTGCAAACTGTAATTTATTTAAAAAAAAGTTCCAATAGACTCATTAAAGGGATTCCTGGTAGCTGGTGCCCTAAAGAAATACAAAAAATGTTTATACAAGTAACAGCTCATACCTTAAGAAGAGCTTTCTCTATATAAACTATGTGTGATATTGTTTTATTTTTATGTGTTTGACATTAGGTTGTTTTACTTTTATTCTTGCTGCACAGAACCCATGTTTGCTAATTAGAAATTCTCAAAAAAAAAAAAAAAAAAAAGAAAAAGATAATGAAAAATAGTATAAATGATTAAGAAGGTAGGTTAATATCTGCACTGAAAAAGGTACAATTTTTACGGGAAGGAAACTACAAAGATTTTGTACGAAAACCACTTGCATCCGGCTACAGACATAGAGACTGTAAGAAGTTTATGGGAAATTATATTACCTGCTAACATGACAATTAAAACTGACTACCTGAAACATAGCATCAAAAACAGAATGTACATTCTTACTGACATGGCAGTTTCTGCCGACTGTAATGTAGTTTTAAAGATCTACAGAAAATTCTCAAGATACGAGAATCTCGAAGTGGGAATTTTTAAAAATTAGGCACAGGCGGGCATCAATAATTCCACTTGTTGTTAGAGATCTGAGCCTGATGTCTTAAAGAAATGCTACAATATTTTTTGACACACACAGTTCCCACCTTAAGAAGGGCTTTAAAAAAGAAATTAACTGTAGTCGAGATTATCGTATCAATGTGAACGATCTCTAACCTTCATAGTAAGTGTTTTGCCAGTTGTGAATTCAGAGTGTTCCTTCATTTAAACCTGATACCACGCAAGGCTACAGACACATTCTGCCCTACTATTTATCCATAATTGTGGGGAGAACGAATGAATTCATGAGTTTCTCTATGATATTAGCACGTAAGTGAATATAATGAACTTAAGTGGAATTCGAACTCAGTTCTCTGATTTTTCAATCTGAGCTGTAATCCATTACACCACCGTGTCTCTAACGGAAAATGTACGTTTTTTAAGCTGTATTATTTTTATTTTTTACACAAATGTTCAAAGGAATAAATGTCTTGGTTTCATTTGTGACCTTAGGTCACTGGCTTAAACACAAAATGAAATGATTATACATAAAAATTCTAAGAAAATAATAAAGTAAAAAGAAAAGAACAAAAATGGTTTGCACACTGACATGAGCCTACCAAGTGATAAAATATGTTTTTGAAAAATAAACAAATAAAAAGGTCTGGAGACGGAAATATAAAAATGTGGCACGTTAAAACTGTTTCGGTTGTGGGTGGAGCTTTGGGCGTCATAAAGAAAGGAACTCAAAAACAAATCAGTAAAATTTCTAGTTCACTAACTCTACAGGAAATTACTACTACTACTACTACTACTACTACTACTAATAATAATAATAATAATAATAATAATGAATGGAACAAAACAACACATTGAAAGAATCCCTGGAAACCCCAGCTTAAGAGATATAAAAAAATTGTCTTTTTAAGTACAGCCCACACACTAAGGAGAAATTTTGTCTATGTAAGGCTAGGGATGTTAGAAGAGATAGAAAAACATGAAATGGAGCCATAACAACACGCCACGACCTGTCTTAGATTTTCCCGAAGACTTGGTTGGTAGTGCGACCATAGCAGAAATCGAAATATGATGAAAAATGACATAATAATAATAATAAATGTGAATCCAAAATGCAGGATTTGTGATAAACACCAAGAAACAATAGACCAACTAATCACAGGATGTTCTGTACTTGCCCAAATGAATATAAAAATCGACACGATAGAGTGGGGCAATATTTACATTAAACAATGTGCAAACACTATGCAAAATATGTAGACAAACACTGGTATGAACACCACGCAGCTCCGGTTACAAAAATAGAAGATGTCACCATTCTATGGTATTACACCATCTACACAGTCAGAAAAATTGAAGCAAACAGGCCGGACATTATTGTTAAAAACCAGAAAGAAAACACTTGCCTATTCATTGATATGGCTTGTCCAGCGGATTGTAACATAGCAATCAAGGAATTTGAAAAACTGTCAAAATATAAAGACCTGGAAATTGAAATAGAAAAAAATGTAGAAATTGAAAACAAGAGTTGTGCCAGTGATAGTAGGTGCACTTGGAATGATAGAAAAATGGAACAAAACAACACACTGAAAGAATCCCTGGAGACCCCAGCTTAAGAGATATACAAAACATCTTTTGTTAAGTACAGCCCACACACTAAGGAGAACTTTGTCTATGTAACGCTAGAGATGATATGGGAGATAGAAAAAACATGAAATGGAGCCATACAACACACCACGGCTTACCTTAGGTCTTTCCGTAGACTTTGCAGATAGAGCGACCATAGCAGAAATCGAATTATGATGAAACATGACAACATATTAATAATAATAAACAGTTCTAACATGCATATCCTTCAAATTTTTTTTCCCATTTACTATGTTTGTTAATTACTATCTTTTATTTAATTAAGTATTTAATTAAGTATTTAATTAAGTATCACTCATCGCTTTAGAGACGTTTCTAGACATGAATATTTTTCCGCAGTAGGTTGCCATTACTTTCTGCTCTAGATTAGTTTCCAACCAAGGTTATAGAATCCCATCTATCCTTCTATTGAACACTTAGGTGGAGGGACAAGAGATTGATTACTACCTTTTTCAAGGGTATTTGTGCGTAAATGAAAGAAACGAATTAGACTGGCATTCGAACAAGGATCACCGATTACTCTATATTCAATACACCATATAAACATAAGCATCAAAACATCACATCATTCGTATGCTTTCAGTCATTGGTTATGAGGTCACAAATAATAATGAACAAATGCAGGTTCAAAAGTTTTGTTTTTTTTATATAATAATTTATTTTTCTAGTACATGACAGTTTAAATTAAAAGAAATTAAGTCCAGAGTGTCATATAGAAGTTAAAAACAATTAAGAAGCTATACATCGTTAACACCTAAAGAAATAACTGTCTGGAAACTCTTCAAATATTATCTGGAAATAGCGACTGAGAGAATAAGTGTTATGAAAACAAAACAAAGAAGTAATACCAGTGATAATAGGAGTACTAGATATAATAAAAAAGGATGGAAAAGTACATGAAAGAATACGTTGCGATACACTTAGATACAAAAGTCTCCAGATGATCCTCCTTCTCATTCAGCAAGTCAATTAAGACACACGATACACTCATAGGAAATCGTGTGTCTTTGGAGACATGAGTGACTAGGCAGAAGTTTTTCCCGTAGTAGGTTGTCATTTCTTTCTGCGGTAGACTGGTTGCCAACCAAGGATAGAGAACTCAATCTGTCCTGCTATTTAATCCTTTTATCCAAATCAGTCAGTCAAGTGCCATACAAGATACACTCTTGGATGATCATGTGTCTTTCGATTCACCACTGACGTGGCAGAAGATTTTCTTACAGTAGGTTGCAATTTCTGTCTGCGGTAGACTGGTTGCCAACCAAGGCTATAAAGGTTATAGAACACAATCTATTCTAGTATTCAATGTTTTTTTATCCAGATCATCAGTTAAGTGCCATACGAGATACACACTTGGATGATCATGTGCCTTTCAATTCACGACTAACTAGGCAGAAGATTTTCTCGCAGTAGGTTATCATTTCTTTCTCCGGTAGACCGGTTGCCAACCAAGGCTATAGAATCCAATCTCTCCTGATGGATTCATACCTGTCTTATATATATTTGATTGTATGTGTATTTCTCAATACTGTTCAAATTTTAAGGAGGAATATGTCCATCAAAAAAAAAAAAAAATGCCACATACTCCCACTGTAGTACCAAGGGATGAGCTTGCTTGGGTAAGTGAAAAAAAATCTGAATATTACTATTCCCAATACTAATAATACTAAAACCACTAATACTAATAGTAACAATAATAACAACCCAACAAGAATTTGACTTTAAATCACGCGTTATTTTCGAAAAGATGCAACACTTACTCATATACATTACTTATCTAATATATAGGCATTCCTAAATGTATATTTACGTAAGTATATTTGTGTGCAAGTATACATGTGTATATAACAAAAATAATATCCCCTACTTAAAATACCAAGCGGTTTAATAAAGATATAGATAAAACAAACAGGTTAGCAGACAATCTCTTAAGATATTTAGAGGTGATAAGCTAAGGTTATATATGATTTATGATTACTACTTATTCTCAGAGATCCCAAGGCATTTCCCCGCACATAGTTTTGTCTTACTTTCATTCTAACCTGAGGAAGCCAAAGAGAGCACAGTAAAACGAGTTGCTAATAAATTTTCGCGTACAATAGAAAATGAATTCATCATTTATAAGTAAACATTAGCGTAATATTCGTTTATACTCATCGGTGTCCGCAAGTACACACCTACCTAGAAATATCCAATAGTCCGACGGACCTGGTGAGTACCTAAATAGGCCACCCTTTAGGAATATGAGGTGCTGTGAGATGTAGGGGTGGTGTAATGGATATTAGTTCGGAATAGTCAATCGGAAATTTGAGTTCAAATTTACGTTGAATTTGTTATATTTCTTGTATAAACCGGATATAAGAAACCCGTTTATAAGAGAATCATGTATCTAAGATATATTTTCTCTGGTCCAAAATTAGAGCCTGTGGTAAAGTATATAAAATAGACCAAACCAGGATATAAGAACAATTTGTCTGGTCCCGGTAACTCTCTTATATCCGGGTTACACGGTACGTAAATAACATTAGAAAAGGCATGAAATCTCCTCCAACCAATATGCATTTAGTACTAAGTAATTTATTACTAAACCATTGTTATCACCCCTACCTCGCTACCAAAATATTTTCTGTCTATAAATAACCTGCAAAGGGCTCATTAACAGTAAGATAGAAATCAACATCCAGTTGGGTTCGTTATTTTCACATGCACGTAAATAACTTCTGAAAAAGTATGACTCTACCTCGTCTCCCTGAAGCTATGGGTTAATTAATACGACTTGTATCACGAAAACAATATTATCTCGAAAAAAAAATAAATAAAAATTGAAATTGAAAGATATTTAGATTTCGGCATTAAATAAACCAAAGAGCTTGATATGACTCAACAAAAACAACTAAAACAGAGTCCGCATATTAATTTAAAAAAAAGAACCTTTATTTTACACAACAAATATTTCTTTTTCAATATATTCTCCTTCTTTGCTAAAACTCTTTGTCAAATTTATTACAGCGAAAATTCAATAACAATGTTAATTTTTTTGCCATTTAAAGAGAAAGAAGTGCGTGACAATTTTTCATTTTGTTATTCAATTATACATACCAATATATATATATATATATATATATATATATGCATTCAGAAATTATAACATAGATATGTTACAATATCACTACAAAAGTAGCTGTTTTTTTTATAAGCGTTTCACCCCGAGCAAGGCATGTCACTGCCACTATTGCGCAGGGGGCTACATAGAGTGGACAAAGGATGATTAAATATAGGAAATGTCAGAGGGTGGGTGAAAGGCGAGTAAGGATACCGAGAATGAGGGTTGGGTAGATGAGAGTGTTGTGAGAATAATTGGGAGTTAGTGTGATAGGAGGTGTCTATTGACCCTACATTTAAACACCTGGAGATTGTAGCTGTCGGGAAAGCAGACTTGTGGAAGGGAGTTCCACAGGCGGGAAGCGCGAGAAAAAAAGCTGTTGGAGTAGAATTTACGGTTACATCTTATCTGTTTAACTGTAAAAGGGTGGGACCTAGTTGCTAATCTAGTATCTCGTGTAAATTCGTGCTTAGGCGGCAACAGTGCTCTAAGTTCATCGGAGCAGAAGCCATGATAGTACTTGTAGAAGAGGCACAGGGAAGCCACATCACGCTGGTGAGAGAGTGGTTGCAGCCGGTCTGCCAAATCAGTATCAACCACGTTACAGATCCTCCTTTGTATTTTGTCAAGAAGCCCAAGGAGAGCAGCAGGGGCACCCGACCAGATATGGCAGCAATATTCAATACACGGGTGGATGGTAGATTTGTATATATGCAGAATAGATTCAGGTGGGAAAAACTTCCGGGGCCTGCACAGAGAGCCGACTTTCATAGCGGCAGATTTGGCAATGGATTCGAAATAACTGGTTGAAAAATAGAAAATATTCAAAAGTGCTACAATATAATTGTATAGAACACTTTTTAATACAAATGTGTACTGGTCTAACGCTATTATGACCAAGACCTAAATATTAAACAATCAATCAATCAATCAATATATATATATATATATATATATATATATATATATATATGTGTGTGTGTGTGTGTGTGTGTGTGTGTGTGTGTGTGAGAGTGTGTGTGTGTGGGCGTGTGTGCATGCGTGCATTTCAGATACGAAACTAAGCAGAAAGAATATTTTTCAGAAAAAATTCTGAGTGAGTGAAAATGATTTTTTTGAAAAAAAAATGATAAAAAAGGCGAATTTAGTACTTTACTTTCAGTACCATCCTTCTTGGTCGAGTAGAAAAACGCACTGTATTAAAATGTAGTTTTCCTCTACGAAGATGGACGCTTTTTCTTACTAAGATTTCTCGAATGCGCAGGCTGATGGACGAAATATACATATTTTAACAAATAGAAATGGGCTGTCAATGACAAATATCAACTACAATAATGTCAGAATATATATATAATATATAGTGTATCGAGGCAGTAGATAATTTTCTAAACATATACTGTTAATTATAAGAGACAATAAATGTCTATTATGTTTAATCATGAGCGGTTCTAAACATAGTATTTTGGTTTTAATTTCAGGTGAAAATAATGACAAAAATTCTCCAATATTTGGATAATTTTTTATTTAAGTTAGTCCTAAGCATATATATATATATATATATATATATATATATATTCATGTGTGTATGTATGTTTGTGTGCCTGTGTGTGTATGTGTGTGTGTGTGTGTGTGTGCGCGCGCGCGCGTGTGTGTGTGTGTGTGTGTGTGTTCGTGCGTGCAACATTTTATCAACAGACCATGCCCAGTTTCCTCTTCGTACAGACTATTTTATAAAAAAGATACTGACTACAAATTTTTAATTCCATGTCATTTTGGCTCATTGGCCTTCATGACTTTTCTCAGATTTCTTTTTCTTTGTAGTCTGTGATTTTCTCATTTCACCCCAAGAAAGCGATAATAACACAAAAATGAGGGTACCGAGAGAAGTAAAAGAGAATGAGAAGTCTTTAATGGAGACTAGTGAGGAAAGGACACGAAAGAACATGGATTCCGGAAAACAGGAGATAGCGATTGACGTTGCATTTAAATGAATGCAGTTACCAAGGAAACAGAAATCTGAAGATCATGTTCAAGGTAAAAAGTGTGAAAACATAATTTCTTAGAATGGGTGCGTCGCTAGTTTGTTCAACAGCAAAACGGTGAGACCTAATTGCCAATCTAATATCACGGTTAAATTGACGCGAACCAACTTTTCTAGTAGCAGATGCAGCTATTCATATGATATAGTCATTCCGCTTCATGTTAGGGGAAAAATGTGAACCCAAGGAGGTGTTGTGTGTTGCTCTTCTGGTCTTCAGCGCCACTCAGCCTGATGGTAGGCAGAAAAGATTCTCTGTGGTGATTAAATGAAAGTAGTTTTATTTTGGAGGCGTTAGGGTTTACAAGCTATTCCTTGCCCTAGTTAACCACTGATTGGAGGTCCTTTTTGAGAGCAGTTGCCATTTTGTTTGGGTTTTATGACTTGCTACTAAAACAAAAGTGAATGGTCGTGTCATCTGCATAAATATCTAGTTGGGAATTGATTACATTGGGGTAGTCATTGTTGAAGATTAGATAAAGCGTATGTTCAAGGATAGAGCTCTGGAGACCCCTCTGTTATCATAAAATGTTCTGGAAGCATGCCCGTTCAACACGAAGTTCATTACTCGATTTGTTAGGAACGATTGGATTAAGCTGTAGATTGAATTATTCATCCTGTGACACGGTTGCCTTTGAGCTAGCGAAGATCAGTATGTCAAACTATATCTGAAGCCACAGCCCAATTTTAGCCATTCTTGATAAACAAATTCAGTGATGGTCGGCGAGAGACCTGTCGAAACAGAAAGCGTAACTGTTTGTGCGAAGTAAAATGCTTAACCAATTCGGCATTGATCAGATACTGGAGTACTTTTCTAAAAGGAGGTAAGAGACTAATAGGACTATACTTTGAAAGCTCAGGGAGTTTCCCGGAATTCTTAAAAATAGGAACTGCAGCGAACGACTTTCAACAAACTGGAAAACAGGAAGCATTGATGTATGTGTTCTAATGTTTAGAGAGAACATGAGCCAGCTCCGGAATACATTTCTTTAAGGCGATTACAGGAATCCCGTCACAGCTGCATGCTAAAAAAATTTAGAAATTATATCAGAAGCCAATCACGGGGTTACGTACATATCACTGAGTAGAACTTCTGTTATAAGGAGAAAATCTAGCAGAGTTTTTCCAGATGTGTCGATAGTGGAGTTGGAAGAGAACATCCGGGCAAAGCACTCTGTTTTATCTGAAGTACACGACCGGCCATAATTATTAGGCCACCCCAATATTTTAAAAGAAATGATGTATTTCAATGTATGTTTATTACCAAGTGGATAATTCTAAATGAAAATAGAATGGTTCTTTTGTCATTATTTTACAACATTTTACAAAACAAGGAAGCAAAGATGAACTCGTCCAAATCACCCTAAATTTTCTTCATTCTTTCATTGATGAAATTGAAATATAGGTAATTATTAAATATTTGTAGATTCATTTGATGCACATGTTATTGTGCAGTAATAAAAAAGAACCAATCTATTTTCATTTACAATTATTAAATTAGCAATAAATGCAAAAAATAGTATGAAATACATTTGTTAAAACATTGGGGTGGCCTAATTATTATAACCGGAAGTGTCGATGATAATGCTTCAAATTGTTCGAAAATAATGAAGGACTGAGAAGTTGATATTGTTCAATACATGGTTGAAAAGCCATTAGTAATCTCTAGAAACAAACTTGTGAAAGGCAATACGGTGTCCTATTCTATCAGCGAATAGTAACTTTGCTTTTTGGAGGATACACCAATAGCCGAAATGATTCCTTTAGGCTATAGCGGCAGAGAAGACAGAAGATAATCAAGGAGATGATTTTGGTTTCACTTGGTATTGACGTGCTGAAAAGAAAGCTTTGATACTGGTGGTTACTCAGGAAAAGATCAGTGTCACATTTCTCAGTCAGTTAAGTGCCATATGTGATACACGCTTTGGGTGATCATGTCTCGATAGTGACATGACTGGAGAGAAAATTATCTTACAGTAGGTTGCCATTGCTTTCTGCGGTAGATTGGTTGCCAACCAAGGCTATAGAACCCAATCTGTCCTATTATTTGACTCATAGCTAGAGGGGGAAGAGATGTATTATATTATCCGCAGGAACATTTCTCATCTGGATGGTTAAAAATATCTTTTCAAGGATCATCACACGGGAAATGTGTCACAATCATTGCGTTTATAACAAAAATATGTTTTGTTATTAGGGAATTTATGCTGGATGTGAGAGCAGAAAAAGAATATCTACATCAACGGCTTAAAGAAATGTACTCCGGAACTGGCTCATGTTCTCTCTAAACATTACAACACATACATCAATGCTTCCTGTTTTCCAGTTTGTTGAAAGTCGTTCGCTGCAGTTCCTATTTTTAAGAATTTATTTTACTTCGCACAAACAGTTTTGCTTTCTGTCTCGCCGGGTCTACCGTCGACATGTTAACGACCATCACTGAATTTGTCTATCAAGAATGACTAAAATCGTCTGTGGCTTCAGATATCTCATAGTTTGACATACTGATCTTTGCGAGCTCAAGACGTCAGAGCTTCACATCTTTAGGCAGAGAACGATTCAGTCAGGGATCGGTTTACGTACTGTGACGGCTGAAAAAGAGAGACAAGCTTTCTACTCAGATTTCTACTCAGTCGAATCTCCGCCTACAAACAGAAACACGGTTGAGAATAAGTCATGCTTAGTACCCGATCCTGCGTATTTTTCCAGCTCTCTATTTTCGGACTGAGTGCGATTAAATCGGGGCCCAATTTATGGATTGGTAATCAGCTAAAAATAGACAGCATAGTGCTGGGGCTGAATAAATTTTGACCCTTGATTCGAGTGTACACTCTCGGTTTCCCCACCTTAAATCCGAGAGAATTCTGACAAAATTTTTCGTTATACTACCGTTGCAGGCAGTTGAGACATGGTCTTATAACCATTAGTAGCGAGTTACAACTGTGGCGACGAGGAATGAAAGTTATACGAAATAAGAAAATAACTTTTTTTGCTGTGGTGCAGATAATAATAGAAATTAGAACCACCTTAGTGTAATTTTTCTTTTCTCTACGCTAAGAAAAAAAAACAAAAACGCAGATATTCTTAAATATAAAAGAACTATTATCTCATGTGGTAAAAATACATAAACTAGAACAACAACAGCACTTGCTGGAACTCCACAAACAACAACAAACGTTAATTGAAATTATTCCAAAGAAAACGGAAAATTCTCCCATTTTTTAAACTCTCGACACGGTGATAAATTCCATAACTAAATTCCCATACGATTCAGATGATAGAATTACCTTTACAACTCATTTTAGGAGATACACGCAAATTTACAGAGAATAATTCGACGAGTGAAAAATACGAAAACTTCTAAACCTTTGCTGAAAAAGTTAGCATCAGCAAAATATGAAAAATACTGTAATTTTTTATTACCGAGAAAACAAGGGTAAATTTGCTTTGACGAAACAGCAAATATTTTGACTAAAATTTCTATCGAGAAAAGTTTGTTATTCAATACTTGTTGGGATTTTATAAAGAAGACGAATATTTTGTTACATATGCCGAATCATTACTAAAGAATATGAAATATTCAAATTAAACGAGCTGACTCTGAAATTTTCATTCGAGAGTTAACGGCAAAAAATACGCAGAAATACGTTCGAGGATTCTAACGAAACTGGAACAGAATCTAAAATTCACATTACAAGAAATATTGGGTGAATGTCAGAGAATATTAAATCTTAAACGCGGTACGGAGGTAAGTGACGAAAAAGAATGCGCATATTTATATATATTTATATAAGCTACAATAAAAATGTCGATAAAAAAATCAAACTAATTTTCAGACGTGGAATGTCTCTTTAAGAATTTAATGTGATACAAGTGTGGAAATTTACGGTATAAAAAGTTATAATGTAAAAATAAAGCAAGGAAAAGCTCTCACAGAAAAAAAAATATTCACAGTGTTGTGACAGAAAAATAATTTCTATATGTGAAAATGTGAGATTAATGTGGATGTAAAAATACAACTAGATACTGGTAGTGATATCACTATAATCAACGAAGACACATGGAAGGCAAACAGAAAACCTACATTAAAAAGAATTTCAAAAATTGCTCGTCAGATGAGAAATTATTTGTTATTGCAACATTTCATTTCGTGACAAGAGTATTAAAAATACTACAAAATCATTCGGTACTAATTGGATAGAATTGTTCAAATAATGGGATTTAATAGAAAAATAAAATTGGGCAAGTACCCGTTAAAAAAATAAAATGAGAAAATTTAAAGGCAGAATGGAACAGATGTTTTCCAGATATTCTGTGGGATGAATTTAGTCGATCTACCGAAGTTAAAGCAAAATTTCAATTGAAAAGTAGTTTCAACGACTATTATTAAAACCGAAACATAGTAGACCATTTGCAGCCCTGGATCACGTCAACAAAGAATTACAGAAAGAATTGAAAAAAGAAAAAGAATATGTGTAATTGAAAAAATCGACCATTCAAAATGGACAGCAGCAGTGTATGTAAAAAAAAAAAAATCTCTTTGGGCTGAATTTTTGACTGGGATTAACAAATGTTTAGAATTACATAACTACCCATTAACAAGTCCAGAGAATATTATTCGAACTACTGCCCTCATCTTTGTTGCCATTTGTACAACATTTCGATCGTTGTACGCTCCGGCCTTCTTCAGGTGCTAGGAATTCCGAACCCTTTATTGCAATCACTGGAGTATATCATTCTCATTCCTTGTGTAGTAGTAATGCCACGATTGGAAGTCATGAGCTATTTCTCTCTAACCCTGAAAGTTACTTATTAACCACTGAGTTGAGCTCACAACACTTCGGGCCAAGTCATAGGAACTATCCACTGTGTTATGTGTCCTTAAGGCAACAAAGATGAGAGCAATAGTCCGAATAATGTAAATACTGTAAATATTACCTCATCTCAGAAATATAGAAAAAAATCCCAGAGAAGATTTTTGCAAAATTAAATGCCGAAACATTTTCTCATAGCTTGATCATTTTAATGCGTATTTGCAAATACAGATTTTAGAAGATTGTAACTGAAACAAATAAAGAAAGAAAGGATGATCCAAAAATCTGGTGAAAGTAAAAAAATGGGAATACAAAGTCATTGGAATCGGTTAAAGAAAAAAAATTATTAAATAAAAAACCGCAAGAAAAGAAGAACCTATGTAAGTCCTGTATGATATCTTTGACGTGCCAACAACTCAAGAATTCGTTGAACGTACAAGTATGAGTCCCAGAAAAAAAAGGAAACGTACGGGGGAAAAACAGTGGTTGATCCAAAATGAAGGAAATACAAGATTCTGTGCATAGCTAACTCGACAGAAAGAGGAGATGGTGAATACTAAGTAAAAAATAAAATATTAAGCTAAAAGAACACGTTTACGAAAGAAAGGCTCGCAAGAAAAGGGGGATTTATGCAAGTCTTGTATTATATCTTTAACATACCAACACCTCAAGAATTCTTTGATCGTATAAGTATGAGTACCAGATATAAGGAGAAGTACAGAAAAACTAGTGGGTGACCCAAAACGAAAGAAATACAAAGTTCATTGCGTAAGAAAACTCCCAAGAAACAAGTTGAGGCGAATGCTAAAAACTAAAATAAAATATTTAAGAACATTAAAAAAATCTCAAAAGTTGAGATGTTGATAAAGACACATCCAGTAACACAACCTACGCATTAAATAAAGAGCTCAAAGAGCGTCGACCAACAGAGTTCCGCTCAAACTTGTCCTTGTTAGATTCTATACCTTCAGGCCGAGATGAACTAAGATGCCGAATGGCCAAGTTTTATTTGGTGGGAGGGGGAGCAGAAAAGAGACTTGGAAACATTTGCCCGAGTTTATGCCTTCGGCTTTGTGCCACATCCCGCATCTGTGGGGAGTTCTGGGTAAATACCCAGAGTTTATATCAAACTCAACCTTGTCAGACACTCTGCCTTCGAACAGACAGAAACCCAAATGAAGGTAACTCGTCAGAGTTCTACTCGAACAGGTAACGGTCGACAGTTACGTGTACGAGTAAATTATCGTCGTCATATTTTTAATTTCTAGAGAACAATTCAGTTGGTGCTTGGTCTATAAACTAGGGCTTGTCTAGGAAAAAACAGACAATCTCTTTGTTTTGGGGCATAGTTCAACTCGGTCGAAGCTTGCCTACAGACAAAAAATATGACATAAATTCTATTTGAAGTGGAATGCGGCTCATGAAGATAACAATAATTACAGTTGTGGCTAAAGCCCATATTTTGATTGAAAAAGATCCTGATCGACTCATTAAAGAGTTCATACCTTAAAGAAGAACGAAAAATGTCCTTACAAGTAATGATCACACATTTTGAAGGGATTTATCAAAATAAAATATGTGTGATCATTGGATATTTATTTATTTATCTTTTATGTTGAGTGGAAAATATAAGAAACTTAAAGTGGAAATTTTAAAATATTGGTGCATGAAAAGACCAATAACTCCAGTTGAGATCAGAGCTGTCGGTTTGATTGGAAAATGTTCTGATAGACTCATTGATGAGATTCCTGTCAGGAAATACAAATAATTGTACACACATGCACAGTTCACATCCTACGAATAGCATTATCTATGTAAAATGCATTTGTAGGTTTTTAAATGGTTTTATTAAAAAAAAACATTCTGTTGAGAATGGAATGATGACATTTCTGACTTTGCGTACGAGATCGTACGATTTGAAAAAGAGCACCCGTAATGCAATACCCCAGTTGAAAAATAATAATAATAATAATAATAATAATAATAATAATAATAAGCAGCAGCACCGGTTACAGAAATAGAAGATGTAACCATTCTATGGGATTACACCATCTACACAGACAGAAAAATTGAAGCAAACAGGCCAGACATTATTGTTAAAAACCAGAAAGATAAAACTTGTCTATTAATTGATATGGCTTGTCCAACGGATTGTTATATAGCAACCAAGGAATTTGAAAAACTGTCAAAATATATAGACCTGGAAATTGAAATAGAAAAAATGTGGAAATTGAAAACAAGAGTTGTGCCAGTGATAGTAGGTGCACTTGGAATGATAAAAAATGGAACAAAATAACACTTTGAAAGAATCCCTGGAAACCCCAGAAGAGATATACAAAAATTGTCTTGTTAAGTACAGCCCACACACTAAGAAGAAAATTGTCTATGCAATGCTGGGGATGTTAGGGAAGATAGAAAGAACATGAAATGGAGTCATATCAATACCCCACAACCTGCCTTATGTCTTCCCGCAGACTTGGTAAGTAGTGAGACCATAGCAGAAATGAATTGTGATGAAAAATGACATAATAATAATAATAATAATAATAATAATAATAATAATAATAATAATAATAAGAAGAAGAAGAAGAAGAAGAAGAAGAAGAAGAAGAAGAAGAATGATAATGAGCTGGAAGATTTTCTGCAAACTGTAAAATGATTTAGCGAAGACATTTGAATAAATGTGCTAAAGCTACAGTTTTACTTGGATCACTACAACAAACATCCTCAATTAGCTTAGACCCTGCTGTAACAATAAAAGAATTAAAGTCAGAAGAAGCTTATAAATACCTTGGTGTAAAAGAGAGTGACAAAATTCACCATAAAAATGAAATAAATAGTGCGTAAAGAGTACTATAGAAGGCTACGACCGATATTAAATCTGAATTCAATTCTCAGAACAGAATTATGACCATTAATAGCCTTGCAATCCCAGTTGTCCAATATAGTTTCAACATCTTAAACTGGACTCTAAACGACATCAGGCGAATGGATTCTAAAACAAGAAAGCTTCTTTCTAAGCATAAGATGCATCATCCAAAGGCTGATGTAGACATTCTATACATACACCGTAAAAAAGGTGAAAGAGGTCTTATTTAGTTAGAACTTTCATACAAGACAACTATTGGCTTACAAACATACATAGAAACAACAAAGGATTGGATGATACAATTAATAAGGCAACATGAAGAAAGAAAGAAAAAATATTCAATAATAAAAGAAGGCATTAAATACAAACAAGATTTACGTTTAGTAGATACTCTAGAAAAAGAAAACAGAAGCCAAGAACCAACTATTGCGGCAAAAAATATGAAAATAAAAGCCAAAGATAAAACTCTTGAACAGATGAAACAACGCTGGCAAGACAAACCTCTGCAAGGCCAATATCCAGAACGTGCCAATAAATCCAATGTTGACAAAGTTAATACTCATCGATGGTTACGTGCATCTGGATTAAAGTCTGAAACTGAAGGCTTTATTCTTGCAGCACAAGACCAAAGTCTTTTCACTAGAAACTTTCAGGCAAATATTATACATAATAATTTGTAGGTTCTGTGATAAACACCAAGAAACAATAGACCATCTAATCTCAGGATGTTCTATATGAATATAAAAATCGTCACGATAGAGTGGGGCAATATTTACATTGGACAATGTGCAAACACTATGGAAAATCTGTAAACAAACACTGGTATGAACATTACCCAGCACCGGTTACAGAAATAGAAGATGTCACCATTCTATGGCATTACACCATCTACAGAGACAGAAAAATTGAAGCAAATAGGCCGGACATTATTGTTAAAAACCAGAAAGAAAAAAGCTTGCCTATCAATTGATATAGCTTGTCCAGCCGATTGTATCATAGCAACCAAGGAATACGCGGACATTAGGCGCAAAATTTGTCGTAGCTGGTCTGTAGCATGGTGACGACTGTTAGCCAACTCAGTTGAAAAAGTCGAGAAAGACATTAAGAAAATGTTATACTTTTCTCTCTCTCTCTTTCTCTCTCTCGCTCTCTCTATCAATCTATCTACCTATCGTTGTCAGTTCGAATCTATGTATGTATGTATGTATGTATGTATGTATGTATCGTTGTCAGTTCGAATGTATGTATGTATGTATGTATGTATGTATGTATCTATCTATCTATCTATCTATCTATCTATCTATCTATCTATCGTTGTCTGTTCGAATCTATGTATGTATGTATGTATGTATGTATGTATCTATCTATCTATCTGTTTCAGTGTTTTAGAATCTATCTATCTATCTATCTCTCTGTCTATCTATCTCAGTCTGTTCGAATATCTATCTATCTATCTATCTATCTATCTATCTATCTATCTATCTATCCTATCTATCTATCTATCTGTCTCAGTCTGTTCGAATATCTATCTATCTATCTATCTATCTATCTATCTATCTATCTATCTATCTATCGTTGTCTGTTCGAATCTATGTATGTATGTATGTATGTATGTATGTATCTATCTATCTATCTATCTATCTATCTTTGTTCAAATTTATCTATTTCAGTGTTTTGGAATCTATCTATCTATCTATCTATCTATCTATCTATCTATCTCAGTCTTTTCTATCTATCTATCTATCTATCTATCTATCTATCTATCTATCTATCTATCTATCTATCTCTCAGTCTGTTCCTATCTATCTATCTATCTATCTATCTATCTATCTATCTATCTATCTCAGTCTGTTCATATCTATCTATCTATCTATCTATCTATCTATCTATCTATCTATCTATCTCAGTCTGTTCGAATATCTATCTATCTATCTATCTATCTATCTATCTATCTATCTATCTATCGTTGTCTGTTCGAATCTATGTATGTATGTATGTATGTATGTATGTATGTATGTATGTATTGTATATTATGTATGTATGTATGTATGTATCTATCTATCTATCTATCTATCTATCTATCTATCTATCTTTGTTTGTTCAAATTTATCTATTTCAGTGTTTTGGAATCTATCTATCTATCTATCTATCTATCTATCTATCTATCTATCTATCTATCTATGTCAGTCTGTTCGAATATCTATCTATCTATCTATCTATCTATCTATCTATCTATCTATCTATCTATCTATCTATCTATCTCAGTCTGTTCATTATCTATCTATCTATCTGTCTATCTATCTATCTATCTATCTATCTATAACCACATTATTCATGATTCCCGTTTTCCTCGGTCGTTTTCTCTACCATTATTTCATTTTTATTTACTATTTCTATCCGTCATATACGTAAATACGCTCTGCACTTCGGCGTGCTGCAATGGTTAACAAGCTCGTCTCTCTCGACAAATTACGTCTGTTTGGTTTGTTCAATCTACATTGGATTCCCTATACGTTTGGCCGTGTGCCACATCTAAGCTTTCCTCAGATAAAATCATAAATATGGTATTTCCTCATATATTTTAAATATTAAGCCCAAGGCTTAGGGAGGATCCCCTAGGCTTTACCTCACTTTCGTGTAAGGGCTGAGTTTATTGCCTCGTGTCCGAGACATCCCAAGAAGGGAAAGTGCCAAGTCGGTATGGGAAAGTTTCTACGATACAACCGATAAACCTACTTTAAACCACAACTTTGTGTCGTATCCGGTTTTCGCTGTAGGCGCGCTGGTAAATTACTTACACCTAAACACTTCTTCCTTGTTCAAATCACCCTTTCTCTCTTTCTAAATTTATTCCCTCTTCCTTTATGTTTAAACTTATCTTACAACTTTTGATCTCTTCTGCAATCATAGACTTATTTTCTTGTATATTTCTGAAAGAAAACTACCACATTAATTGATTGTAGTAAATAAATGTGTTAGAGAGGACTCTTAAAATGAGCTTGATTTCACAAATAAATAGAGAATTCCAAAACTATAAAATCAAATATAAATATATTTTTTATTCAGAGTCAGTTAAATGCCATACCTGATGCACACTTGGGCGAATGATTTTAAAATCTAAGAGCCAGTCTGTTGATTGAGGTATGGTTTCTACATTTTATATTGATCCATTGCTTTACCACTCGTGACACATATCTGACCAATGGAACTATACCTCGATCAACATACTGTCTCTTAAAGTTTTAAATCATTCGTATTTAATGAAATGAATCTCTGAAGAATGAAGAAGCTTGTTAAAGTGAAACATGTTAGATTAAAGACACTTTTTTCCTACTTGTACTTTACTTATTTTATTCATATTTTTTTCCTTTTTCTTTTCTTTCCATTTTGTTAAGTCCATTTCCCTGTCAAATACCACTTCCTATCTCTTACACCACTCCCCCTTCCTTCTTTTAGAGCGTGACATAACCAAATCTAAAATTTTTCACTTACAACTCAAACTAAAAGTAAAGCTGTCCAAAATAAAAATAAACAATAGACATTGATTGCTATCCCAACCCCACTAGTTCTTCTGTGATGTAAATTTTGAACTTCCGCCGGTAAAAGCTTGTATTTTGAAAATAAAGGTTGCCGATGAAACGTGAAATCTCTCTTAAGGATTTAATGTAGAAATGATAAATGATCATAGAACGATTTTGAACTTCGAAATTTATTTTATTTTATATATATATATATATATATATATATATATATATACGGGTGACCGCTTGTAGTGGTGCGGTGGATGTTGGCTTGAAAAGGGAAATCGGTGAGCCGAATTCCAATTCCAATCGAACACTCTGCATTCACTTATGCACTGGTACCCTTGGGAAAGGTATTAATCCGTCCATTCCCTCTAGTTATGGGTTAAATAACTGAGGTCTGATGTTCATGTTCGGGAATTAGTGAAACATATATATTTAACGATAGAACAAATACAATGTGTGTTACACGTCAGTCTGACCGCCAAGAATTAAACCGGGGTGATTTAACTAAACTCAACTCAACCCAACTCCGAGAAGCATATTCTCCCGGAATTTATAATAATATAAATAATTCATTATAGTCCAAAAAAGGGTAGCTCCCTTAACAGATAGATAGATAGATAGATAGATAGATAGATAGATAGATAGATATGAACAGACTGAGACATATATATATATATATATATATATATATATATATATATATATATAGATAGATAGATAGATAGATTGTCTTGACATATTTCTGAACCATCAGAAATAGTAAGTAAATGTTGTGGACCCAGAATAGGTCTGGAAGAAAACTCGAACTCGGGTATTAGTGAAACATATATATTAAACGGAAAACAAATACAAAGAGTGTTACACGTCAGTCTGACTGCCAAGTATTAGACCAGGGTGACTCAACTCAACTCAACTTCATCCCGAGAGGCATATTCTCCTGGTATTCATAATAATAGGAAAAATTCATCGTAGTCCCAAAAGGGTAGGCCCCATAACAATAAGAATGCCCCGGTTTGTTGCACTTCTATACACTTACTGATCTAAGTCAGTCAGTTAAGTGCCATACGTGATAAACGCTTCGAGCGATCATGTCTCAAAAGAGACATAACTGACAAGGCAGAAAATTATCCTGCAGTAAGTTGCCATTGCTTTCTGTTGTAGACTGGTTGCCAGCCAACACTATAGAACCTAATCTGTCCTATTATTTGAATCATAGCTAGAGGGGGAAAAGATGTATTATATTAATGGGAGATCAGTTTATTACCTCATAACAATACAAAAATGATCCCCCATTTCATGTCCAGTAAAACCTAAATCAAGTTTTCAACTTTTATATTCAGTCAATCAGTATTGTGTCATACGTGATACACACTTAGGGCGATCATGTCTCGAAAGAGACATAACTGACTGTGTAGAAGATTATCCCGCAGTAGGTGGCCATTGCTTTCTGCGGTAGAATGGTTACCGGCCAAGGCTATAGAACACAATCTGTCCTATTATTTAACCCATAATTGGAGGGAAGAGACAGATTAATACCTGTCCCAAAGAGATTTGTGCGGAAGTGAATGTAAGGAATTCAACTGGAATTCGAACTTGGCACTCTTATTTCTCTTTCCGAGTCGATATTCACTGCACCAGAACGCACATCTTAGTCACTCAGTCAGTTAAGTGCCATACGTGATACACGATTGGCCGATCATGTCTCTTTCGAAACATGACTGACTGGGCAGAAGATTATCCCGCAGTAGGTTGTCATTGCTTTCTGCGGTAGACAGGTTGCCGACCAAGGCTATAGAACCCAATCTGTCTTGTTATTTGCGCGTAAGTGAATGCAACGAATTCAGCTAGAATTCGAACCCGGTTCCACGCTTTCTCGTTCTGAGCCGATATCCAATGCTCCACAACATCTAAGTAGCAATCTGAATTATTCAACCAGAAAACGAAAAATATTAGGTAAGAATTATTATATTTATTTTGCTCCTCAGATAACACCCTAAATCAAGGATTTACATAGAATTACAGTATCAACTATTAAGTAATTTTCTACAAGAAAACGCGCTGAAAATAATGGACAGTTTGAAGAAGAGGCTGAAAATTTTCAGTAAAGGGACAGCCTAACATGCAAATTAAAAATTGGAAATGCCGAAATCAAGCAAGTACAGTAATTTAAACATTATCTGATAATGTACTTTGCTCCTCAGATAACACCCTAAATCAAGGATTTACATAGAATTACAGTATCAACTATTAAGTAATTTTCTACAAGAAAACGCGCTGAAAATAATGGACAGTTTGAAGAAGAGGCTGAAAATTTTCAGTAAAGGGACAGCCTAACATGCAAATTAAAAATTGGAAATGCCGAAATCAAGCAAGTACAGTAATTTAAACATTATCTGATAATTTACTTTGCTCCTCAGATAACACTCTAAATCAAGGATTTACATAGAATTACAGTATCAACTATTAAGTAATTTTCTACAAGAAAACGCGCTGAAAATAATGGACAGTTTGAAGAAGAGGCTGAAAATTTTCAGTAAAGGGACAGCCTAACATGCAAATTAAAAATTGGAAATGCCGAAATCAAGCAAGTACAGTAATTTAAACATTATCTGATAATTTACTTTGCTCCTCAGATAACACCCTAAATCAAGGATTTACATAGAATTACAGTATCAACTATTAAGTAATTTTCTACAAGAAAACGCGCTGAAAATAATGGACAGTTTGAAGAAGAGGCTGAAAATTTTCAGTAAAGGGACAGCCTAACATGCAAATTAAAAATTGGAAATGCCGAAATCAAGCAAGTACAGTAATTTAAACATTATCTGATAATTTACTTTGCTCCTCAGATAACACTCTAAATCAAGGATTTACATAGAATTACAGTATCAACTATTAAGTAATTTTCTACAAGAAAACGCGCTGAAAATAATGGACAGTTTGAAGAAGAGGCTGAAAATTTTCAGTAAAGGGACAGCCTAACATGCAAATTAAAAATTGGAAATGCCGAAATCAAGCAAGTACAGTAATTTAAACATTATCTGATAATTTACTTTGCTCCTCAGATAACACTCTAAATCAAGGATTTACATAGAATTACAGTATCAACTATTAAGTAATTTTCTACAAGAAAACGCGCTGAAAATAATGGACAGTTTGAAGAAGAGGCTGAAAATTTTCAGTAAAGGGACAGCCTAACATGCAAATTAAAAATTGGAAATGCCGAAATCAAGCAAGTACAGTAATTTAAATATATGGGTAGTGTTTTAACAGAGGACTGAATATTCGACACAGAAATTGTACTAGGATAATTTAAGTTGGCTTCCAAAAGATAATCAGATATTAAGGAACAGTAATATCTAGTTTGAAGCAATGAAATGTGTATTAAACTGTTACGTAATATCAGCTATCCTGAACGCTGGGCAATTTCTTCCCGGATAAAGAAAATACTAGAATCAACAAAAATGTGACTCTACAGAAGGATGCTGAAACTATAATGGATCGACTATGTAAACAATCATATTCCCTTTATGTATCTTGTGAGTATCAGATTCTTCAAACCATCCTTCCTCAATACATGTCCCAGAAACTTCTGCTGTACTCTTTCCGATGTTATATATAAAATTTATTTTTGTTTTTATTCTCTTCCAAACCTCGTCGTTGCTCAAATATTCAGTTCATAGTATCCTTAGTATCATTCTGCAGAACCTCTCTCTATTCATCTGAATTTAGATGATGAGATTTGTTATTTAAATTCATGCCCAATGAATGAATAAGGCTCATTAGAATAATTGCCATAAAAATATATATAATTGCCATAAAAATATATATAATAATTGCCATAAAAATATATATAATAATTGCCATAAAATATATATATAATAATTGCCATAAAAATATATATAATAATTGCCATAAAAATATATATAATAATTGCCATAAAAAAAAAAATATATATATATATATATAGAAAAGACAGAAGAAAGGCACGGCAGGCAGCGGGAAAACAATAGACAGGTTAGGACATATAAGTTTGCAGATCTTTGAATTTTATCGAGAATCTCGATATATATATAGCAGGAGCACCAAATCAGATATGACAGCAAGATTCAGCAACATGCATAAAAAAAATGGTTGGTTCACAAATATGCAAGATGGATTCTGACAGAAAAAAAGTAGCACCACACCATGCTGTACGATTTTTTTTTTTTTTTAAATCATCTCACCCCAAGCAAGGCATTCTACTGCTACTGTTGCGCAGGGTGTTACATAGGGGTTAGTTATAGGAAATGTTAGGAGGAGAGTAATAGACTGATGAGGATACTGATGATGGGGTGGAATAGATGGAAAAAGAGCTTGTGAGAATGGATGCGAGTTAGTGTGATAGGAGATGTCTGTTGACCTTACATTTAAATTCCCGGTGATTGTAGCTGTCGGGGAATCAAGTATATGGAAGGGAATTCCACATGTGGGGAGTGCGAGAAAAAAAGCTGTTAGAGTAGAAATTGCGGTTACACTTTATCGGTTTTACTGTAAAAGGGTGGGACCTAGTTGCTAATCTAGTAGCTCGTGTAAATTCATACCTAGGGGGCACCAGTGATCTAAGTCTATTGGAGCAGATGCCGTGAAAGTATTTATAGAAGAGGCACAGGGAAGCCACGTCACGCCGGTGAGAGAGCGACTGCAGCCGAGCTGCTAAGTCGGTATCGATCACATTGCAGATTCTCCGTTGGATTTTGTCAAGAACCCCGAGGTGAGAATATGGTTCTACAGAAAGATGCTGAGAATACGATCAATCCATCATGTAAGCAATGACGAAGTTTTAGACAAAATGGAAAAAAAAGGAAACTCATTCTTAACATTAAAAAGAAAAAGTTGAAATGTCTTAGGCACAAAATGAGGAAAGACTATTTGGTAAATTTTATACTCACGAGACAGGGTGAAGAAAATAGAGTTAGAAGAACGCAATGCATAACCTACCCTGAGTAAATGAATGGCAGAATAATTTTTAGGAGCTATAACAAAATATAAATATTAATAACTACAAAGAGCAGGGAATTGTGGTGAGCCATGATTACTGACATGCTTAAAAGACACGACACAGAGAAGGAGATTAATTCAGTCAGTTAAGTGCCATATGTGATTATGTCTGAAAATAGATCTGATTGACTTAATAGAAGATTTTCCCACAGTAGGTTGCTGTTTCTTTCTTTAGTCTGGTTGCCAACCAAAGCTATAGAACGCTGCTACTTAATCCACAACTAAAGAAAGAAATGTCGAATTAATTCTTTTCCCAAGGGTATTTGCGCGTAAGTGAATGCAATGAATTCAACTGGAATTCGAACTCGGCTCTCCGATGTTTACGTTCCGTGCCGACATCTATTGCAGCATAACGCACGCCCTAAAGTAACTAAAAATTATTGGGCAGTTCATTTTGACAATCACTTGTAAAGTTAAATTTTCCATATTAAAATTTGTAAAGACACTGAAACGCAAAATTTGATAACAATATAAGTAAATACGAAATACTTGTGTCTCTTTCAAATATTTCCCTAAATCTTTAAGAATATTTCTTCATTTCAATTTAATGTATTGTATTCAAAGTTCTTGTTAAAATTATTCATATATATATACACTACCGGCCATAATTATTAGGCAACCTTAGTGTTTTAAAAAAATATACGTATTTCATACTATTGTTTAATATTTATTACCAAGTGAATAATTGTAAATGAAAATAGAATGGTACTTTTGTTAATATTGCACAATAACATGTGCAACAAATGAATTTATAAATATTTAATAATTACATACATTGCAGATTCATCAATGAATGAATAAAGAAAATTTAGTGTTATTTGGACCAGTTCATCTTTGCTTCCTTGTCTTGTAAAATTTTGCAAAGTCAGTCAGTCAGTTAAGTGCCATGCGCGATACACGCTTGGGCGATCATGTCTCGAAAGAGACATGACTGACTGGGCAGAAGATTATCCCGCAGTAGGTTGCCATTGCTTTCTGCGGTAGACTGGTTGCCGACCAAGGCTATAGAACCCAATCTGTCCTGTTATTTAACCCATAACTGGAGGGAAGAGACGGATTAATACCTTTCCCAAGGGTATTTGCGCGTAAGTGAATGCAATGAATTCAACTGGAATTCGAACTCGGTTCCCCGATTTCTCGTTCCGAGCCGATATCCACTGCGCCACAAACAAAAGAAACATTCTATTTTCGTTTGGTAATAAATTCTAAAAATAATATGAAATACATCATTTCTTTAAAGGTATTCTTTTTGTGTATTCATTTGAAATTGGGATGTATATCAGGAAAATATATATATATATATATATATATATATATATATACACTGCCGGCCATAATTATTAGGCCACCCCAGTGTTTTAAAAAATTATCTATTTCATACTATCTTTTAATATTTATTGTCAAGTGAATGATTCTAAATGAAAATTGAATGGTTCTTTTGTTAATATTGCACATTAACATCAAATGAATTTATAAATATCTAATAATTACCTATATTGCAGTTTCTGTATTTTTCTTTGAACGTCTGCTATCAATATGGTGTTATCTGCATATCTTATTTTGTTAAGATTCTGACCACAAATAATAAATCTGGGTTGGAATTCTAATTCCCTCAGAATTACTTTAGTGCAAAGGCTGAATAAATCTTGTGAGAAGATACACCCTTATTTTGGAATGTGGTTCTATACAGGGATGCTGAGGATTCAATCAGGTTATACAGAGGATGGAAATGAAATGGAAACTAATACTTAACATCAAGAAAAGACAGCTGATGTTCCTGGAACATGTAATGAGAAAGGAGGGTTTGAAGAATCTGATACTCACAGGTCTGATAGAAAAAAAGAGAGACAGGATAAAGCAATGTGTGACATACCTGATGAGATTGAGTAAATGGATGGTAGAGTGAGATTTGGATGAGGTAACAGAAGAAAGCATGTTAAGAGCCACTAGGGATGGGAAGATGTGGAAGGCCATGATCACCTACATTACCAGTCATAATTATTGGGAAACCCCAGTGTTAAAAAAAATTATGTATTTCATACTATTCTTTAGTATTTCTTCCCAAGTGAATAATTGTAAATAAAAATAGAATGGTTCTTTTGTTAATATTGCACAATAACATGTGCATCAAATGAATTTATAAATATTTAATAATTACCTATATTGCAGTTTCATCAATGAAAGAATGAAGAAAATTTAAAGTGATTCGGACGAGTTCATTTTT
The DNA here is from genome assembly GCA_037127315.1 of Ascarosepion bandense. NCBI lineage: Eukaryota > Metazoa > Mollusca > Cephalopoda > Sepiida > Sepiidae > Ascarosepion > Ascarosepion bandense. Next base: position 3,196,565 of record JBBBDQ010000273.1, on the reverse strand, counting down.
GCTTCCTTGCCTTGCTAAATTTTGCAAAGTAATAATAACAATAGAACCATTTTATTTTCATTTGGCAATAAATACTAAAAATAATATGAATTACATCGTTTTAAAAAATTGGAGTTGTCTAATAATTATGGCCGCTAGTGTATATATAGCATTAATCTGTATTGCTAATTATTTTATAATTATGAACGCTATAGCATTAATCTGTATTGCTAATTATCTTTCATTTATAATCCATTGTATACTTAATTTATTATTTATCTTTTATTCTTTCTTTAATTTAAAACGTTTTTGATCAAATTATATCTTTTTATATACATTTTATATTATATACTAGTAATGTCAAATATTTGCGTTGTGGTGCAGTGGATATCAGCTCGGAACGAGAAATCGGGGAGCTGAGTTCGAATTCCAGTCGAATTCCTGCATTCATTTAAGTGCAAATACTCTGGGAAAAGGTATTAATCCGTCTCTTCCTTCCAGTTATGGATTAAATAACAGGACAGATTGGGTTCTATTGCCTTGGTTGGCAACCAGTCTACCGTAGAATGTAATAGCAACCTACTGCGGGAAAATCTTCTGCCCAGTCAGTCATGTCTCTTTCGAGACATGATCGCCAAAGCGTGTTTCACGTGTGGCACTTAACTGACTGAATGTCAAATAAGAATTAAGTAATGTACAGTGTAATGCAGTGGATATCGGTTCGGAACGAGAAATTGGAGATCCGAGTTCGAATTCAGTTGAATTCAGTTTATTCTCTTACAAATACTTTTCGGGAAGGCATTAATTCATCTTTTCTTTCTTCAGCTATGGTTTAAATAGCAGGACAGATTAGGTTCTACAATCTTAAGTGGCAACCAGTCTACTGCAGATAGTAATGACAATCTACTGCGTGAAAATCTTCTTTCAAGATATGATCACTCAAGCGTCTGTCGCGGATGGTATTTAACTAACTGAATGTTTCATTAATTTATTACCAGCGGGCGCTGAAATCTTCAGGAAAACATTAATAACAAAATTTTGATGTTTGTTTATTTATTTAGGACATTGTATACGTTGAAAAGATGTGCGTTGTGGTGCAGCGGATATTGATTTGGCACGACAAATCGGGGAGCCGAGTTCGAATTCCAGTAAAATTCTTTACATTCACTTGCGCACAAATACCCTTGAGAAAGGTATTAATCCGTCACTTCCTTCCAGTTATGGGTTAAATAATAGGACAGATTGAGTTATATAGCCTTAGCTGGCAACCAGTCTACCGCAGAAAGTAATGTCAACCTACTGCGGGATAATCTTATTCCCAGTCAGTCATGTCTCTTTCGAGGCATGATTGCCCAAGCGTTTCACGTATGGCATTTAACTGACTGACTGAATATAATAGTTGAAAACATGATTAAGGTTTTTACTGGGCATAAAGTGGGGGTCAGTTTTATATTCCTATGAAGTAATAAACTGATGTCCCACTAATTACTACTTAATAATATAATACACCTCTTCCCCCTTTAGCTTTGAGTCAAATAATAGGACAGGTTGGGTTCTATAGCCTTGAGCGACAACCAGCCTACCATAGAAAGCAATGGCAACCTACTGGATAATCTTCTGCCCAGTCAGTCATGTCTCGAAAGAGACATGATCGTCCAAAACGTTTATCACGAATGACACATGACTGACTGTCGGATACTTCGGGAATTTTTTAGTATCTATTCGTTTTCTTTTCTTTTCTAAAGTGTGTTGCTAATGGGAAAAAAATGGAAAAAGCCGATCTAGAGAAATTCAATAAACACCAGCTTTTTTTCTTGCCTTCTATTAGCATATTCGATTCTAACATCCAGAAGAATAATTCATTATGATTTTTCTGTGTAACGTTTTCTACTGACATAAAGTGCAATTATTATATCCAATAAATAGCAACGTATGGTCCTCGGAGACTTGGTTCACTGTGTCATTCTAGACTATTCTTCTCATCAGATTTAAGCCTGCACATTTATGAGTTTTTACTTTCTTCGTGCATTAGATATTGATCTTACATCTGGTCTTTTTTCTGCTACGTGTCTATAGATCCTAAACACAATCTGCAATGTTATTGAACCTGATCTGACATCTCGGTTTCAATCATTTTTCTACAACCATAATGTGGGTTTCCAGTGCCTTTTCTATAAGTATTTTCAAGGTGGTTGTTCAGATGAGCTGTCCATTTTGGAGCATAGAATTCACGAATTTAAACCAGTGGCATCTACATCTTATCATTTTACTGTTGAACTTGCTAAATGTAACCGTAACTTCTATATTAATAGTTCCCTCTCTCGCACTTCTTACTTGGAAAAATCTTTTCATATTTTTACTTTTTTATAACTATATTGCAAAAATTTAACAGTAATGTAAATTTGTCTTCATCAGTCTTCTTTAATATTGTTCTTTCATTTTCCTTCTCATCAATATTTTCTCATTTTTCATCACTTTCAATAACCGCTTTCATTTTAGTCACCTCATCATCAAGCGAGAAAACAAACTGTTAGCATAAAAGTTATGGTTACATCTCACCAACTCAACAGTAAATTGCTGAGATACCGATGCCAATCTAGTACTACACTTAAATTAAAAGCACTTGCCATGAAAGTATTTATTGAAAAAGCACAAAGAAGAAACCGTACGGCGGTGAATAAGTGATTGAAGCCGAGCTGCCAGATCAGGACTGATAATATTTCTGATTCTTCTTTGAATTTTATCAAGGAGCTAAAGGTAAATAACTGGGGCACCGGATCATAAGTGGCAGCAATATTCTAAGCATGGACGTATAGTATACTTATCGATATGTATGATAGATTAGGGAGAGAAAACTTGTCTTGCTCGACACAGTGAGCCGACTTTCATCTGATTATTTTATTGCTAAGACAACGAGTTTATTTGCATTATTATGCGTACGAGCTTAGAGAGTTTGGAGTTTTTAGTTTTGCTTTGTTATCAATGTATAATAATTAATATAACACTTTGTTGATCAGGTTTTAGATGTTCAAATATTTTATTTCTTATTTGAATTGCTATTTATTATGGTTATAACATTATGATATAGTCTGTTATTATGATTATAGCATTATGTTATAGTCTGTTATTATGATTATAGAATTTATTATGATTATAGCATTATGTCATAGTCTGTTATTATGATTATAGCATATATTATGATTATAGCTTTATGTTATAGTATGTTATTATGATTATAGAATTTATTATGATTATAGCATTATGTCATAGTCTGTTATTATGATTATAGCATTTATTATGATTATAGCTTTATGTTATAGTATGTTATTATGATTATAGAATTTATTATGATTATAGCATTATGTCATAGTCTGTTATTATGATTATAGCATTTATTATGATTATAGCTTTATGTTATAGTATGTTATTATGATTATAGAATTTATTATGATTATAGCATTATGTCATAGTCTGTTATTATGATTATAGCATATATGATGATTATAGCTTTATGTTATAGTATGTTATTATGATTATAGAATTTATTATGATTATAGCATTATGTTATAGTTCATTATTATGATTCTAGCATTTATTATGATTACAGCATTTATTATGATTATAGCATTTATGATGATTATATCATTATGTTATAGTCTATTATTATGATTTAAGCATTTATTATGATTATAGCAATATGTTATAGTCTGTTTTTATGATTATAGCATTTATTATAATTATAGGATTCTAACATCAGTTGTTGGGCGCTGTTTTTTTCAACATTTTATTCTTACTCGATAGATAATCATTCTGTCTTAGTTTCTTTTATACAAGTAAGAAGGATGGTAATGAAACTTGTCGATGAAGAGAAAAATTTTGAACTAAATAACACCCAAGGGATATTATTTAGTTCTTCTCAGAAGAACAAGATAAGTTTTTATTTACACATTATAAGAAGAAAAGAAAACATTAATTAAAATTATATCCTGTTTAACCAAAAGTGGAAGGTATTTTCTTTCTTTCTGTTTTTGTTTGTTAACTTTAACGAGATTCATTAACCAAATTTCAAGACTTGAATGTCCGATAATTATCGCTATATCTTTAATAGTTGAGTTACTAAATGATATAATCTACTCCAGCGAAATTAATTCGGAAATGTAGAATGTGTAAGAAACATTATATTCTGTTCCCAGAGATTTTTTAAAGCAATTATACATTGTGCACTGAGTAAAATCAAATTAAAGATAATTTACTTTGATGAGTATAGTGATAAACATACACAAAGGTTGCTAGACAAGCATACACATACACTGTTTTAAAGTTTACATTCCAAAATATTCTACGCACATATATTTAAAAATTATTCATTGCTCTATTACATGTGACACGCATACTAATACGCAAACACGCACTATCTATCTATCTATCTATCTATCTATCTATCTATCTATCTATCTATCTATCTATCTATCTATCTTCTAGTCTGTTCTATCTATCTATCTATCTATCTATCTATCTATCTATCTATCTATCACAATCTGTTCATATCTATCTATCTATCTATCTATCTATCTATCTATCTATCTATCTACTAATCTATTCATATCTATCTGTCTATCTATCTATCTATCTATCTATCTCAGTCTGTTCATATCTATCTATCAATCTATCTATCTATCTGACTCAGTCTGTTCATATCTATCTATCTATCTATCTATCTATCTATCTATCTATCTATCTATCTATCTCATCTCGTCTGTTCATATCTATCTATCAATCTATCTATCTATCTGACTCAGTCTGTTCATATCTATCTATCTATCTATCTATCTATCTATCTATCTATCTATCTATCTCAGTCTGTTCATATCTATCTATCTATCTATCTATCTATCTATCTATCTATCTATCTATCTATCTCAGTCTGTTCATATCTATCTATCTATCTATCTATCTATCTATCTATCTATCTATCTATGACAGTATGTTTATCCATTTATGTTTTCGTTAGCTTAGAGGAAGTGTTAATTATGATATTTTAATATTTTCTCTTAACGTTTAAAACATAAATATGGTCACACAATTTTGAAGAAATATACTTCAACCATCTTTGAAAGTGAAAAAATATAACATTTCTATTTTTCTGACACTAGATTCAATAATACATTTCTTAAATCAGAAATCTCAGCATTTCTTGGTGCTAAAAGTTCCACACCAAGTTTATATCACTGAAATCTAAGAGGACTAATCTTTATCACTAAACAATCTTCCCATGGCCTTTTGTTAATTGACTATTAATCGTAATAAACAACACTGGGAAATTTACACATTCCCAGACAGTGCCTAATCCTTCGAGTGGATAACGAAAGATTATCATGGACAGCGGAAGTGATGATTAATCAGGGAAGGCTGTAGAGAAATAAACGGTGGAAGTAAACGGTGGGAAAAGTGTTTGGCTACTGGGAAATAATTGCAAAAAAAAAAAAAAATCATCAAAATAAATTAAAATAAGGAACAATAAAATTTTATAAATATCTTAATTAAAATTACGAATTGGTGTATAAAACAATACGATTTAATTGTTATGGACACTTAGATGATTGTTACAGTTATAATAAATGTTGTAATGATTATTGCAATGGTTAATAAATAAGTATAAGTTATTACTATTATTATTATTATAAGTAATAATAGCAATAATAATAATAGCAATTGCGGTACAGTGGATATCGGCTCGGAACGAGAAGCCGGGGAGCCGAGTTCGAATTCCAGTTGAATCCATTGTATCCACTTTCGCGCAAATACCCTTGGGAAAGGTATTAATCCGTCTCTTCCTTCCAGTTATGGGTTAAAATATCAGGAGAGATTGGGTTCTATAGCCTTGGTCGGCAACCAGACTACCGTAGAAAGCAATGGCAACCTACTGCAGGATAATCTTCTGGCTAGTCAGTCATGTCTCTTTCGAGACATGGTCGCCCAAGCGTGTATCACGTATGGCACTTAACTGACTGACTGTTCTGTGCAACTAATTATTCCAACTATTATTATTATTATTATTATTGTTATTATTATTATTAATAATAATAATATCGTTGTTGACATAGCAATTATTGTTATTATTGATGTTATTGTTATTGATATTGTAATTATTACTAATATTGCTTTTATTATTGTTATTGTAATTATTATCCTTGTTATGATTTCTGTTATGATTTTTGTTATTAGCTTTATTATAATTTTATTTCCTAATATTGTTGCTATTGTTTTCATTGTTATTCTTCTTTTTTTGTTATAATAACAGTTACTATATCTATATTGTTGTAGTTAGCCATTTCCTAATTTTATGGCTGTTACTATTCAGTCAGTTAATTGCCATACGTGATACACGCTTGGGCGATCATGTCTCGAAAGAGACGTGACTGACTGGGTAGAAGATTACCCCGCAGTAGGTTGCCATTGCTTTCTGCAGTAGACTGGTTGCTGACCAAGGCTATAGAACCCAATCAGTCCTGTTATTTAACCCATAACTGGAAGGAATAGACGGATTAATACCTTTCCCAAGGGTATTTGCGCGTAAGTGAATGCAATGAATTCGGCTGGAATTCGAACTCGGCTCCCCGATTTCTCGTTCTGAGCCGATATCCAATGCACCACAACTCACATCCCTGTTACTATTACTGTTCATAAAAAAAAATAATAGTAACATCAAAAACAACATTAATATCTGTAACACGATTATTACTATTGTCGTTGCTGCTATTAATATAGACATTATTGTTATGAAACTGTCATCATTATTATTGTTATTTTTGCTATTACCGCTATATCTATTATAAGTATCATTACTTTCATATTTGTTACAATTATTAATATTTTGTTATTTATAATCATCCTAATATTTGTTTGTTTGAACCAGAGTTTATTTACACTACCTTTGAATACTTACATTACGATATTTGTCAGTCAGTTAAATGCCATACATGATACACGCTTGGGCGATCAGGTTTCAAAAGAGACATGATCGAAATCAAGAATTGTATTATTGAATCTAGTGTCAGATCAATAGAAATGTTATATTTTTTCACTTTCAAAGGTTTTTTTACTTTCTGCGGTAGACTGGTTGCCAGCCAAGTTTATAAAACCCAATCCGTCCTGTTATTTAACCCATAACTGGAGGGAAGAGATGGATTAATACCTTTTCCAATATTTGTGCGTAAGTGAATGCAAGGAGTTTAACAGGAATTCGAACTCAGGTTGCCGATTTCTCGTTCCGAGCTGATATCCACTGAACCACGAAAATTACGATCAAAATTACGATATCTTACGATGTAATTTTTTTGTATCATGATTCATTTAATTATTTCCTAGAGCCCCGATTATTACAGGACCACTGGTTGTGTTCAAAAGCTATATTTTTACAGTCCTAGCCTTCCTAGCTCCTAGTTTTTTTCAATTCCAGTATTCTCAATCCTAGTCTTCCCCAATCTTTCTCATTCCTAGTCTTTCTCTATTCTAGACTTGCTAAATCCCAGTCGTTCTTAATCCTAGTCTTTCATAATAGCACACTTTCACCATCCTAGTCATTCTCCATTCTAATCATTCTTTGTCAATGCTAGTCTTACTCAATCTAAGTGTTTCTCAATCCCAGTTTTTCTCAATCCCAGTCTTTCCCAATCATTTTCTTCATCGATCCTAGTATTTTCTAACCCTAGTCTACTGCAATCCTAGTTCTTCAACATCCTATTCATTCTCAAGCTTAATTTTTCTAAATTCTTGTTTTTTTAATCAAATTCTCTTATTATCCTAGTCTTTTTAAATTCATGGTTTCTGCTCCGCTGTAATTAGATCACTGGTGCCCCCTCCACAAGAATTTACTCATGCAACCAGACTGGCAACAAGTTCCTACTCTTTTACAGTTAAACCAACCAAATGCAGACAAGAATTCTTTTCTCGCACTTCTCGCCTGTGGATATGCCTTCTGTATACTTGTTTTCTTGATGGCTACAACCACCAGGAATTTAAATTCAATGTCAATTCCCATCTCTAATTCACGACTCCAGTCCTTTCTACCCAGGTATCTTGTTCATTTCCTTTCTCTCCATCTTCGCAATTGTCTTCACACCTGTGTTCCAATCCTTCTCTTGCTTTTCTCTGACACCAACAGTAACTGGTTCGTCTTTCTCTTTACGCTAATGCTGTCTAAAATTTTAATCTCTTATGTAGCCCCATACGCATCAGTTGCTGTATCATCTTGCTTTGAGTGAAACCATTAAAATATCTTAATCAGATTCTTCATTCATCCGGTTTTTTTTATTTCTAGCCTCCCTTTAACCTAGTCTTTCTTAATCATAGTCTGTTTAATAATATTTTACAATATCCTATTTTTTCAGTCCAAGTTTTCTTTAATACTTGTTTTTGTTGAATCTTTTTTATCAATCCCAGTTGTTCCAGTCGCATTCAATCTAGATCCTAGTATTTCTGTATCCCTTTCTGATTTAATCATAATCTTTCTTAATCCCTGTTATTCTCAATCCTAGGCCTTCACAATCATTTACATTTTTCATCATAGTCTTCCTATATCTGAGTCTTTCTTTATCGTAGTCTTTCACAATCCTAGTTTTTCTTCATCATTGTCTTTCTTAAACATATTCCTTCTTTATTCTAGTCTTTCTCAATCTTTTTCTGATTTAATCATAATCTTTCTTAATCCCTGTTATTCTCAATCCTAAGCCTTCACAATCATTTACATTTTTCATCATAGTCTTCCTATATCTGAGTCTTTCTTTATCGTAGTCTTTTTCAATCCTAGGTTTTCTTCATCATTGTCTTTCTTAACAATATTCCTTCTTTATTCTAGCCTTTCCAAATCCCTTTCTGATTTAATCATAGTTTTTCTCAATCTTTGTTATTCTCAATCCTAGGTCTTCACAATTGTTTACATTTTTCATTATAGTCTACCTATATCGAAGTCTTGTTTTTTCTCAGTAAATCTTTTCTTTATAAAATTCTCTCTCTATGCTAGCCTTTCTCAATGCTATTTTATCTCAGTCTCAGTCTTTCTCAATTCCACTAACTCTCCCTCCTTTTCTTCATGTATCCTAATGTTTCTTCATCCTAGTCTCTCTCAATCCCAGTCTTTCTCAATCTGAATATTTTTCATACTTGTTCTTCTCAATCCACGTCTTCTTTAATCTTAGTCTTTCACATTCTGAATCCTAGTTTTTTCTGAATCCGTCTTCCTCAATCCTATTCTTTCTCAAATCCCGTCTTTCTGAACCCTAGTCTCTTTCGGTCTCAGCCTTTCTAAATCCTATTCTTTCTCAAACCTAGTCTTTCTAATTCATAGTCCTTCTCAATACTAGTCTTTCTGAATCCCTGTTTCCCTCAATCCCACCCTTTCTCTATCCTATTCTTTTTCAATCTAAGTCTTTGTTAATCCTAATCTTCTTCAATTCATTTCTTTCCCAACTTTAGTTTTTCTCAATCCTAGTGTTTCTCAATCATAGACTTTCTTAATCACATTCTTTCTTCCTTTCTCTATGCTAGATTTTCTCTCTCCTAGTTTTTTCTCAACCTTAAACTTTTACAGTCCTAGTCTGTCTTAATCACATTCTTTCTCTATCCTAGGTTTTTTCAATTCTAGTCATTGTCAATCCCAGTCTTCCACAATCCTAGTTTTTCTTAATCACATTCTTTCTCTATCCTAAACTATTTCCCTCCTAGTCTTTCTCCAGCCTAGTTTTTTTCCCAATATTAGTCTTTCCAAATCCTAATTTCTTAATCACATACTTTCTCGATGAAATTCTTTCGCAATTCTACTTTTTTAATCCAAGTCTTTCCCAATCCCAATCATTCACAATCCCGACCATTAGTCAATCTCATTCCTAATCTTTTTCCATTCTAGTTTTTCACAACCTGTCTTTCTCATTCCTAGTCTTTCTCAATTGCATTTTTCTCAATCCCCGTTTTTCTCAAACCTAGACTTTCTCCATTCTAGTTTTTCTAAGCCTCAGTCGTTCTCAACTCTATTTTTCTCAATCCCAGTCTTTCTTAATCGTAGTTTTTTTTCAAACATAGTCTTTCTAAATCCTAGTTATACACAATCCTATTCTTTTTCAAACCTTGGTTGTTCTCAATTCTAGTCTGCCTTCATCTCATTCTTCCTCTATCCTAGTCATTTTAAATTCTAGTCTTTTTAATTCTAGTCTTCCTCAAACATTTCTTTCCCAAAACCAGTCTTTTTCAATCCTGGTTTTTCTCAAACCTAGCCTTTTTCAAATCTATTTTTTTCAATCACAGTCTTTCTCAGTTCTAGTATTTCTCAATCTCATTGTTTCTTAATCGTAGACTTTTTCAATTCCTGTCTGTCTTAATCACATTCTTTTTCTATCCGAGTTTTCGCCTATCCTTGTCTTTTTCAATCGTAGTCATTCTTAATCGTATTCTTTCTCCATCTTAGTACTTCTCAATCCTAGTTTTTCTCCATCCTAGTATTTCTTAATCTTAGCCTGTCCTAATCAGATTCTTTATCCATCATGGTATTTTTCAATTTTAGCCTTCCACAATCCTAGTGTATCTCAATCCCAGTTTTCTCAATATTTATCATTCTATGTCCTAGTTTTCTCAATCCTATTCTTTCTCTACACAAGTTTTTCTCAATTCTAGCTTTTTTTAAGCATTGTCTTTTTCTATTATTGTCTTTCTCAATTCAAGTATTTCTCAATCCTAGTGTTGTGATGTGAAGTTTAGCACTCGTCGGTCGCTAAGCTTGTCACTTATTCTCATTGACGAGTTATATAGGCTCTCTCTTGCACTTATGCAAATTAGGCATATTAATTTGCCAGTGTCACTACAACTGCTTGAAACGTAGTAGCTAGCTAGCTAGCTAGCTCTCTCTCTCTCTCTCTCTCTCTCTCTCTCTCTCTCTCTCTCTCTCTAATATTCCCGATATTGAATGTTCGCTTGCATCTCATTAAGGTCACGTCCTTCTTTGGATCGAAAATTTTCACTACTTGTGCCATAATTATTTTTAATCTGTCAAAAGTTTTTTGTTATTCCTCTGACCACATAAATTCAGCATTCTTTTTTCTTAAATTTGCAGACGGTTAAGTCAAGTCCGTGTATTTTGGTAAATATCACCTGTAAAAATTTACTAATCCCAAAAAAGGTGTAGCTACTTTTAGGATTTTTTCTATCACGGCTTTATCTGGTGATATACCTTCTTTTGCAATGGAATAACCTAAAGAAGATAGGTTACTACAATTGCTTACGCATTTATTCTTTTATTGTCATTTCAGCATTTTTTAACCTGTTCAAGATTATGTCGATTTTCTTTTTTAATTCCATTTCATTAGTGACTTCTATGCATATATCATCTTGGTAACAAATCACATTTTTCATATTTTCTAAAACCTGTTCGATGGTTCTTTGAAATATGGCGCTTGCGGTTTTTATTCCATATGGCATCCTTTTCCATCTTAATAACCCTATTAGCATCTTTATCGTGGCTACTTCTTTGAAATTATCCTCTCTTGGTACTTGGTGGTGTGCCGGTTTTAAATCTATTTTTGCAAAACGCTCATTTCTGCTAGTGCATGCAATCTAACTTCAATATTTGGTATGGGATATGAATCCGAACATATTTTATGATTTACGCCTATTTTGTAATCTCCACAAATACGGAAATCACCATTTGTCTTCCTCACCACGCCAATGGGTGAGGCCCATTTGCTACCCCCGGGGGAAACATGTTCAAGAACGTCTTGTTCTTTTAATTTTTGTAGTTTTGTTACTATTAATGGCAACAAATGTACTGGTACTTTTCGTGCCTCATAATATGAAGGGGAGACATTTTCTTTTAATTTTAAACAAGCTTTATAGTTTTTTTTTAATTTTTCGGTGTTTTCCATTTTTATCTCATTAATTTCTTTAGTAAAAATTATGTTAAGCACCTCGTTTCCAAGAAGTGCGTGATTCTTTTTTACAACTTTTTACAATTATAGGTATTACTTCAAATTTACCTTCTAACTCCAAGGAACCTTCAAAGTATCCTAAAGTTTTTATGACCGATCCATCAAATTGGCGGAGTTGTAAACTGCTCTTTCGTAAGGGTGGCTTTCAAATGCGTTCCCAAAAGTTTATTGTTGTCAGCGTTACATCACTCCCAGTGTCCATTTGCATATCTAAATTGTAGTTGTTAATTTTAATCTTTAATATAATGTTTTTTTTTCTTTTGTTCAATTTTTCTATATTCTTATTTTTTAATGTAAAAACGTCCATATTGGTTTTGCTTTCCTCCACTCTTTCAACATTTTACTTTTTTGCTTTGCATACTGCTTGAAAGTGGTTCTTTTTTAAGTGATTTTTACATGTTTTTCTAAATGCTGGGCATTTTTCCTTTTTTTATTTCGTGATCACGTCCGCAATACGAGCATTTTCTTGTCTTTTTTTACCATGTACTTCTTAGCGGATATTTGTTCGCTGAGTTGACTTTTATACTGGTTGTATTTCTGTATTAATTCTTGCTGTTGTATAAAGTCAGTGCATGTATTTAAAGATATATTTCCTATTTGTACTTGTTCCATTATTTTATATTGGTTCGATGCATTGCACATACCTTCAATTAACCTTAATTGAATCAAGTTCTCTTCAACAGTTTGTCCGTCTTGTCCGAGTTTTTCAAATTCGCAATATCTACTCGCATTTCGTAGACGGTGTAGATAATTTATAATTGGTTCGTCAATTTCTTGTGTCAATGACATGAATTTCGTTCTTTCCGCCACTATCATTTTTTTCTTGGGTCTCATATTTCTCCTTATATTCTAATTTATTTTTTCGAAAGTCAGGTCTTCCAAGTTTGTGGAATATGCCATGGTGGAGACTTTCATTATCGCCTCGCACCCCGCTGTAGCCAAAAATAAATCCGTCATTTCATTTTCGCCTCCCTTCTCCTTCAGGTTTTTACTTCTCGCACTGGCAGAAAAACAGCGACTCCGTGCATCTACAAAATCTGGATCTTCTATAGACAAATGGGATCCTATCGGTGAGGCCATTGTTGTGATGTGAAGTTTAGCACTCATCAGTCTCTGAGCCTGTCACTTATTCTCAGTGACGAGTTATATAGTCTCTCTCTTGCAAATTAGGCATAATAATTTGCCAGTGTCACTACACCTAGTCTTCCTCAATCTTCATCTTTCTCATTTCTAGTCTTTCTCAATTCTAGCTTTTTCCCGATCATAGTTTATTTAATTCCAAGTCTTTCCTAATCCTAGTCTTTCTTAATCATAGTTTTTCTTAATCCTAATCTGTCTTAATCATATTCTTTCGTGATCCTTTTTTTAATCCTAGACGTCCTCAATCATAGTGCTCTTCAATTCTTGTATTTTTAATAACATTCTTTTCCCATCCTAGTCTTTCTCAATTTGAGTCTTTCTCAATCCTTGTCTTTCTTAATCACATTATTTCCCCATTGTAGTCTTTCTCAATTCTAGTCATTCTTTATCCTAGTCTCTCTTAATCACATTTTTCTCCGTCCTAGTTTTTTCAATCGTAGTCTTTCTCATTTCTAAGCTTTCTCAATTCCTGTCTTTCTTAATCCTAGTCTTTCTTAATCACATTCTTTCTCCATCCTACTCTTTTCAATGTAAGTTTTCCTCAATCCTAGTCTTATTCAATCCCAGTCTTTCTCAATATTATTCTTTTTCCATCCTAATTTTCTCAATTTAATCCTTCTCAATCCAAGTATATTTCAATTTTAGTCTTCCTTAATCTTAATATTTTTCATTCCTAGTCTTTGTCACTCTCAGTTTTTTGTCAAACCTCGTCTTTCTTAAACTTAGACTTTTTTCTATCCTAATCATTCTCAGTCCTAGTTTTTCTCAATCTCACTCTTTCCCAATTCTAGTCTTTCTCAAATCTAGTTTTAACCTATTCTAGTCTTTCTCTATCCTATTCGTCTTCCATTCCAGTATATAACAGTACTAGTCATTCTCAATCAGTCCTTCTCAATCCCACTCCTTCTCAATCCTAGTCTGTCTTAATCACATTTTTCTTCATCCTAGTCTTTTTCAATCCTAGTTTTCTTCAATCCTAGTTGTTCTCAATCCTAGACATTCTCCATCCTAGTCTTTCTCAATCCCAGTCATTTTTTTCTACTTGTGTTGTGGATTCCGGATGAGGAATCGCATAAAATAATAAACAACAAAAACAAATATGGAGATAGAACAAGTAGGTTACATTGAACGTAATATACAAACTGGAACGCGGGTTAGTCAATTCAGGAATACTATTAGTAGAAATAAATATATACAGTCTTGAAGTGAAATAGTATGTCTGGGTAACTTATTCTAGGTGAGTGGAGCTCAGAGCTAGTCTGGTCTCTGGGCAACTTCGGTATCTGTCGGAACTCTTCGATAACTCTAACGGATCTCTACGATTACTCTCCATTGTGAACTGCAACTACAACTGTGATTCCAGATCTTCGTTCTCTTTATGGCAGGATTATATGTACAATCAGTTGAGTCCATTATCATATACAAAATTGGGACAACAATTTGGAACATTTTAAAAAATTTTCTTTTGAAAAGAAGTTTTTTTATTAGACCGGATGTTTCTGTCCATGATACTGTAATTACGTTTTTGAATGTATTATTATCATTATTAAATTGGTAGTAATAGTCGTAACATAAATTTATTTTTATTCTTTGTTACTGTTTGTAACAAAGAACAAATAATAAATAAATAATGGTTTGCATCATTATCTTAATTTTATCATTATTATATTATTACTTTGAAATTTTTTATAATCAGTTTTATTTAATATTTCTTTATTGTTATTATTACTCCTGCTACTTTTTGGCTGTTGTCACTATTACTGCTACTACTACTACTAATACTAATACTAATACTAATGATAATAATATTAATACAATTATTAAATAAGCTTCATTTCTAGTGAAAGCGTAACAGCTGTTACTTTGTAACATGTTGAATTAGGTCGGATATAATGCGTAATCATTAATAGATAGCTCTGTCACTTACTCCGACAATATATTTACAAAGGTCAAAGATATGTGTCTCAAGTTTAATCGAGCAGTTAGTCTGCTTGGCTACTGTAAGAAAGATAAATTATAATTAGCCTTGGCGTCAGTTAGAAGAAATTTAAATGAAAAAGAAAATGAAATGTTTATGACTTTTATGCAAATTTGAAAAACTTAAATTAGCAATTTTTCTAAGCATTTATAACAAACACAAGACCGATCATAATCATGACGGTAAACGAATATTGCACTTATGTTTACTTCAGTCAGTCAGTTGAGTGCCATACGTGATACACGCTTGGGCGATCATGTCTCAAAAGAGACATGACTGACTGGGAAGAAGATTATCCCGCAGTAGGTTGCCATTGCTTTCTGTTGTAGATTGGTTGCCAGCCAAGGCTATAGAACCCAATCTGTCCTATTATTTGACTCATAGCTAGAGGGGGAAGAGATGTATTATATTATTAAGTAGTAATTAGTGGGGGATTAGTTTATTACTTCATAACAATATAAGACTGATCCCCCACTTTATGCCCAGTAGAAGCCTTAATCATGTTTCCAACTATTATATTCAGTCAGTTAAGTGCCATACGTGAAACACGCTTGGGCGATCATGTCTCGAAAGAGACGCTACTGACTGGGCAGAAGATTATCCCACAGTAGGTTGCCATTGCTTTCTGCGGTAGACTGGTTGCCGACCAAGGCTATAGAACCCAATCTGTCCTGTTATTTAACCCATAACTGGAAGGAATAGACGGATTATTACCTTTCCCAAGGGTATTTGCGCGTAAGTGAATACAATGGATTCAGCTTATGTTTACTTACGCAAGCTATATTCATTTTCAATTTATAGGTAATATAAGTAAAAATTTATCTCGTTTCAACCAGAGAGCTTTTGTTTTTGTTTTTTATTTTTTGGCTTCCACAGGTTAGAATAAAAGTAAGGCAAAACTGTGTATTTGTAAAATAAGTTAGGATCTCTTTCGGATAAGTGGAAATAATAAATCAAATTCAATTAGCTTAGTTTATCACCTTCCTATGTCTTAAGTGAGTGTTGTGAGTATAGGAATGGGTCTCGACCCCGCGAACTTTTGTATGTGTGAAAACAGCAAAGACAATGAGAAGACGGTTGCTAAGATTGAGTTTCAATGTCAATTTTATTGTGATAAAATCTACGAGCAAAAAGTAGGAAATTGGAAAAGGCTTGAACGTCGGGAACGGTTGGTAGGATTAGCTCAGGCCGGCGGTCAGCAGGAACGTCGTTAGTATCTGGCGTAAACGTCTTAGGCAATTGAAGTAGATAGACTAAACTATCGCCCGGTTCGCACTCCACCCTGGTCTATTGAACAGATGAAGAGGCTCATCCCTTGTTCCCTGTTTAGGATGTGGTTTCCGGTTTTCTCTCTTCCAACCTTTTCACTCTTTTCTGTTTCTATTTTTTCAATTGGAGTAGATAGACTAAACTCTGGCCCGGTTCACACTCCACCCTTGTCTATTGAACAGGTGAAGAGGCTCATCCCTTGTTTCCTGTTTAGGATGTGGTTTCCGGCTTTCTCTTTTCCAATCTTTTCACTCTTACGTAGCCCCCTGCACATCAGTGGCGTTACCGCCTTGCTCGGGGTGATATGATAAAAAAAAAATAAAAAAATAAATACGGTCAGGGATGTCGTCGGCGCGTGGTATGAACAGCACAGGCTGAAAAGTCGTCAGCGTCTGGCAAGATCGACACAAGTAGAAACGTCGCATACACGGCTGATAAGTCGTCATTGGAAGTTTGGAACGGTGCAGGCATGAAAGTCGTCAGCATCTGGCGAGAACGGCGCAAGCTGGAACATTGAGGGCGAGTCTCGGCTGCAATTGAACATAGTCCAAGTGGGACAGGTTCGATTGCGGCGTAGCACGTGTACATACTGAGGCAGGTGGGTGAGCTAGCACGTGTGCGCTGATGCTATGGGCTGGCTTTCTTTTGTTTTGCTTCCTTTGCAGGATTTGACCGCGGTTAAACAGGATCGTTGCGAGCTTACACGTGCGACAGCCACGGCAATTGGACTTAAACTGTCGTCGTTTCTTTTGCCAGATCGACCTTTGGGCAACGGGATCTCAATCAGACTAGACCGTTCCGCCTTCGAAGCAGAGTCAAACCTAAAGCGAGACCGCCTGCTAACTAAAACGTAATGCACTCCAGGAATCAACCGCGGTCAGCGGGATCGCAAACGAAGCGTACGCCTAGATAGTGACTGGAGAGCGAAAAGTGACAGGTACTACGCTATGATTCCACCCTCCGGCCCCAAGGAAGGTTATTACACATCTTCCTCCACCGAGGCTTGGTATGATACAAGGTCGGTTTTTTAAATAGGGGACCCCGAGTGCGAACGCTCGGATTACTGGCGAAAGGTTACTCAGCACCCTCCTACGAAGTAACTGGATACAAAGTTAGTCTTAGCTGGTCAAAGCTAGTCTTAGCTGGTCAGAAGCTAATCAGGATTTAATTTACTACCAGATTGAAGCTAGTTGTGACACAGGGTAGGTTTTTAACGTGGGGAACCTGGGCACATACGTTCAGGCAACTGGTAAAAAATTACCCAGCCCCGCTTATTCGGTAACTAGGTACAAAGCTGATTTTAGATGGTCAAAGCTAATCTTAGTTGGTCAAAAGATAATCTTAGCTGGTCATTTCTTCTAAACCTAGCCACCAACCACAAGATGGCGAGTGCTGCAGGATTTCTGTATCAAAATTTCCTTTTTCTTTAGTTATTACCAGAACAATTTTTGTTTTTGTTCGGCTCTGATGCTCCCAACTCTTGGTTTGCATCCTAGTCTGTTTTTTCTAAAGATTATACAGTCTATCTTCTTACGATTGATGAATAGTTTTTTTTTCGACTAATAGCTTTACTTGTCTAGAGTTTTATTAATTTTCTTTGTTTTCCGTAATTATTTATTTCATTTACACAGACACAGATACGGGCAGACAAACAGACATATATATGTATATATACAATGTACGTATATATACTTCCTATGAATTAATAAATAGCTACCGGAACATGTAGAGGGCATTGATCAGGTTCTCAGTTGCGTAGAGTTTCTACAACCATAAACGTATTTTGAGAACTGAAGATCTACCAGGAATGGTAAAATGTTCCAAGAGTCATACCATAACTATTTTATATTCGATGAGAAACAAAATGATCATAAAAATTCCAAAATAGAAAAACGGCGCCATGGAAAACCCAACGAATAAAGTAGAATATAGTCCTACCAATTATTTTTATCATTACAATTCAAAAGAAAAACGTATCTCAACATAAAATGTGTTACTACTGCATCTAAAACAATAAAAGAATTAGTCAATAAAACAGGATAAAAATTGAAGGAGAAATTTATTCTATCACCTGGTAAAAATATTCACAAAATTACATAAGAAAAATCTCAAGAAATCTAAATAAAAGATTGTATGAACAGAAAAGAGACATTTTACAATTTATATTTTAAAATTACCAACATCTATCGTTCGTGCGTATGCGTAGTCGAACCAAGATAACAAATTTAGTCCGATGAATTCTTAAAGGACAAAACGTGTCGCACAAAAAAATTCTCAAGCATTGTTTTAAAAATAATGTTCCTAAAATATAAAAAATTATATATCGTTATTTCTTATATATATATACATATATATATATATATATATATATATATATATATATATATATATATATATATATATATATAAATGTGTGTATATATAAACAAAATGAAACTGCATGTAATTGGCAAACTCTATAATCAAACACATATTTAAAAAATAAATTTAAAATTTCAGCGTCCACTTTCATTCCTGCGCATGTGTAATCAATTCACTTCAGTCTTTTAAAATTCTAAATGACGAAACACGTCAGAGGAATTTTTTCGACTTAGTCATATCTAGAGAGAAAAATTTTAATAACAGTTACTACCTCTGTGATTTACTCATTACTCTTCACTAATGAATTCAGTTCTCCAGGTGACTGGCGTGTGTATACAGCGCATATATATAACAGGCTAAAATTTCCCTTCTCTGATTCCATCTTTAGGGAGTAGGGACTCCGACTGACACCAAATCGTTCGAATTTTGATTACGGCTAGAAGCAAGTGGATGTCTAGCCACACTGACGAGCTGTGATACAGCGAAACAGGCCTGTATGTCGATGACTAGTGTATATATATATATAAGGCGTCAATGGTATTAAATTTCGTATTTTATTATTTCTTATGCATTATGGGAAATTGATAATTTAAAATATATTAAAAATTATTAAATTTCTATTTTTTGAATAATATGCAAGTCATATATGTTCCAGAACTTCGTTCGAACATGACAACAATTATAATGAATTATCAAATAGTTTTGGTGAAAAGATTAGCATAAGACAATTTGATACTTGGTACTCAATCCCAAAAATATAAGTGTTAAATAATTAGAATATCTGAAGTGTCTTGAAAGTGTCTCGACCGCATTGGTGGTCTGCGGAAACCATACCGTGACTGCCCTTGCAGTGAGATTCTCAAGATGTCG
Source organism: Ascarosepion bandense (assembly GCA_037127315.1). Classification (NCBI taxonomy): domain Eukaryota; kingdom Metazoa; phylum Mollusca; class Cephalopoda; order Sepiida; family Sepiidae; genus Ascarosepion; species Ascarosepion bandense. The sequence continues at coordinate 3,176,996 of JBBBDQ010000273.1, read as the reverse complement.
TTTGATATGTCATTGAAATTTTGATTCTGATTTTTATCTGTAAGCGGAAGCGGGAAAAAATATGATCGTTAGAGAAGCCAAACATTCACAGCTGTCAAACTGATGTAATTTCTTCGTGGTTTTTGTGTGCGAAAAATAAAAAGAGTAAAATAAAATTGAGTGGGAGAAAGTTAAAAAAAAAAAAAATAGACAAAGCGTTAAAGATTAATGAAAGAAAAAAACCCTAAAAAACTCAAAAGCATGAATAGAAAAGACACAAAAGAATAATATAAAGAAAGAGTGTCAAATCGAGAGAGAAAAAGTTCTGAGAGTGAGAAGTGAATGAAAAGAAGGAAATAACTGAGAAGAAAAGAAAAGAAAACATTCAAGTGACACAGAAGACTAATACATGAACGTTAGCATGAATTACCAAAGACTTTTGAACAGAATGATTATTGTAATGAAAAGAAAGAAAGAAAGAAAGAAACAAAGAAAGATATTTCAAGTGACACAGAAGAATATAAAATATGAAGGTTGGCATGAATTTCTAGACTTTTACATAGAATAATTATTATAATGAAAAGAAAGAAAGAAAGAAAGAAAGAAAGAAAGAAAGAAAGAAACATTCAAGTGATACAGAAAACTGTAGAATGAAGCATTTTAAAGTCTTTTGGAAGGAATGCTTATTATAATAGAAAGAAAGGAAGGAAGGAAGAAAGAAAGAAAGAAAGAAAGAAAGAAAGAAAGAAAAACATTCAAGTGATACAGAAAACTGTAGAATGAAGTGTACATTTGAAAGTCTTTTGGAAGGATTGGTTATTACAAAAGAAAGAAAGAAAGAAAGAAAGAAAGAAAGAAAGAAAGAAAGAAAGAAAGAAAAATATTCAAGTGATACAGAATGAAGTATACATTTTAAAGTCTTTTGGAAGGAATGCATATTATAAAAGAAAGAAAGAAAGAAAGAAAGAAAGAAAGAAAGAAAGAAAGACATTCCAAGTGATAGAGAAGACTATAAAATATGAAGGTTGGCATGAATTACTAAACTTTTGGATAGAATAATTATTATAATGTAGAGAAAGAAAGAAAGAAAGAAAGAAAGAAAGAAAGTAAGAAAGAAAAATATTCAAGTGATACAGAAAACTGTAGAATGAAGCATACATTTTAAAGTATTTTGGAAGGAATGCTTATTATAATAGAAAGAAAGAAAGAAAGAAAGAAAGAAAGAAAGTGATACATTTCAAGTGATACATAAGTCTACAACATGAAAGCTACCATGAATCACCAAAAACCTTTTGATGGAATAATTACTATAATAAAACTAAAGAATAGATGCAATGATACGGAAGACTATATCATGACGAACGATAACATAATCTGTCAATGACTTTCAGGTAGAATGATTATTATAATGAAAACAAAAACAAAAAAAAAGCTAAGAAAGAAAGAGAGAAGTAGCAAGAAAAACACAAATGGAATTATGTATAAATGATAAAGATAAAAGCAAACTAAAGAAAAGAGAAAAATATTTTACAAGTAGGGAAGGATTAGTGCAACCATTGGAAAAACGTAAAGAAAAATAAGAATATTTGATATTACAAGGACTTGCGGAAAAGTTCTCAAACTGACCAAAAAGCACTTTAAAAAATGAAATTTAAAAAAAATTATTTTGTCATCTGATCAGATTTTAGGAAGTGGGGCAGGTCGATAACTTTTCAGCATCCTCTTCACAGAAATAGGTTAATACGAGGAGAAAAAGAAAGAAATATAACAAAAAGAAATAAAAAAGAACTCGTAAAGAGAAGCCATGCGAAACAAATGAAGAACAGAAATATATTGAAGTAAGTAAGATAAATGTTGAAGGAAAGAAAATAGAGAATGTAAGAAAGTAAAAATTTCAAGATGAATGAAACCAAAAATGTTATGAATACATATTAATATAAAGAAGAGAGTGGAACTATGAAACAAAAATTAAGATAGAGGGTCGATGTAATGATTCACTATCTTGTATTAAACTGTCAATTCCTTGTTGGAATAGGAAAAAACAGAGAACACAAAGCAAGGAACAGCAACAAATAGAAATTAGAATTAAAAAGATTAGATAAAATATAACCAAAAGTTCTGACAAAAGAAAAATCAACGAAATAGTCCGTGAATAAAGAATATAAAAATATATATTTAAAATGCTTCTGTTAAAAAATTATACCGTTTATTTTGTTTATTTCTATTGTCAGAATCAATAATTTCGCAAGATATTCGTGGAGAAGAGCGAAAAGCAATTCCATCTATTCACAAGAATAGAACAAGAGTGGATAAACCGACAAAAAATGAATTTGTAAGCTGGTAAAAAAATAATGTGGAAAAGCTCTAAGATATGATATAGTAGAAAAGAAAAAAGATATGTTGAAAGAAAGAAATATAGAAAAAGAATTCACAACCAGAATAAAAGAAAGACAAAAAATAAAAGAAGACATTCAAGTGATACAGAAAAATAAAACATATGAAGGTTAGCATGAATTATCAAAGTCTTTTGGCTAGAAGGAGTATAAGAAAGAAAGAAAGAAAGAAAGAAAGAAAGAAAGAAAGAAAGAAAGAAAGACTATAACATATGAAGGTTAACATGAATTACCAAAGACTTTTGGACAGAATGATTAATATAATGAAAAGAAAAAGAAAAAAGAAAGACAGAAAGAAAGCAAGAAAGAAAGACTATAAAATATGAATGTTAGCATGAATTACCAAAGACTTTTGGCTAGAACGATTTTTATAATGAAAAGAAAGAATGAAAGAAAGGAAGAAAGATAGAAAGAAAGAAAAAAAGAAAGAAAGAAAGACTATAGCATATGAAGGTTAGCATGAATTACCAAATACTTTTAGACAGATGATTTTTGTAATAAAAATAAATAAAGAGAATTATATGAATAAATAAAGAAAGAAAGAAAGAAAAAAGAAAGAAAGAAAAAAGAAAGAAAGAAAGAAGAATGAATTGATACAAGTGAGACAGAAGATTATAATATATGTATGTTAACACAAATTACTAAAGACATTTGTACGGAATAATTATCATAATGAAAAGAAAGAAAGAAGGTAAGAAAGAGAGAAGAAAAGCTTAGGAAAAGGAAAGCAAGAAATAAAGAAACAAAAATAGTTTTCAAGTTATACAGAACACTATGAAGTTATGAATTTCCAAAAACCTTTAGACAGAATGATTATTAGAAAGAAAGAAAGAAAGAAAGAAAGAAAGAAAGTATGAATGAATGAATGAAAACAAAGAAAGAATTAATTAACAATATATCATATGAATATTAGCATAAATTACTAAAATATATTTGGCAGAATAATTATTACAAAGTAAGAAAATAAATAAAGAAAAGAGTAATTCCTAAAATACCACAATTATTTTCAGGTTTGAATATTTTGAAGTAAAAAAAAAAGAAAAAAGAAAAAAAGAAAGAAAAGATGGTTTAATGAAATAAGGTGTAAGGAAAGAAAGGCAAAATATGTTTAATAATTTTAAAAGAATAGAATAAGTGGTGTGAATAAAAAAGAATGGAAAATAGTGTATAATAAAGCTAAGCATAGAAAAAAGAATAAAAGAAAGAACGAGGAAGGAAGGAAGGAAGGAAGGAAGGAAGGAAGGAAGGAAGGAGAAATTTTGAGAGCCATAGAAAATAAATAGCATTCGGAAAGAGATGCCATAAAAGTCGTACTTTGTAATTGTCAAGAAGAATGAAATGGAATGAATAGCATGGATGAATATAATTTCTGCTGAAAAGAAGACAGCTGAAAAATCGAATTGTAGCAGAAATAAAGACACTAGAAAAATTATATTTTGTTCAATTCTTAAAGCAATCATATCCTGATTTATTAATAGAAAAAGAAGCACGGTTTTTCTAAAAGTGTACAAATTCATGCAATCATTTGTAGCTTCTACCGTTATTTTGCAATCGATTTATTATTGCTCACTCATTTTCTTATTCCTAGCCATTGATTGGTGGTTATCGATGAATAAAAAAAGTCTTAAAATCAAGTCTTTCAACAGGAGGAAGGTGATACTATTCGAAACCCGGTGGTTTCGTCTTGCGCAGGTCAAAAGAGAATTTCATATTGACTTTAGAGATTATCAACTATCAAAAAATTACACTCAGTCTCACCAACCGCATATTAAAAGCTTGCTAAAGAATTAATTTTTCAAAACAATGAAGAACGAGTTTAAATGCTGAGTACTATTCAAATAAATTATTGTTTCTTATGTAAATATAATGATGTATTTGATTTAAATCTAGGTCTAAAAGCACTACAAATAGATTGCTAAGAATGAGCCAGTGTCGAATTCGTGAATTTTTTTTTTAATCGTATCACCCCGATGTGCAGGGGGCTACGTAATAGTAAAAAGATTGGAAAAGAGAAAGCCGGAAACCACATCCTAAACAGGGAACAAGGGATGAGCCTCTTAACCTGTTCAATAGACGTGGGTGGAGTGTGAACCGGGTGATAGATAGATCTATCTACTCCAATTGAAAAAAAAAGTGAGAAGATTGGAAAAGAGAAAGCCGGAAACCACATCCTAAACAGGGAACAAGGGATGAGCCTATAAACCTGTTCAATAGACGTGGGTGGAGTGTGAACCGGGCGATAGATAGATCTATTTGAGTTATGTGATTTTAGGGATCAGTGTGAAATATAAAATTTAAATGCCTCGATTTTCTAATTTAAACGATGTCATAGTGACAAGTAGACGGTGTTTTAGTTGTAGTAAAATACTAATACTATTAGTACCAAGCAGGCCATTTGAGATTATCGTACTATGAACTTGAGAAAAAGTTTGGAAAATTTCAGCCAATATTAACAACAATAATACCCAAGTAGAAATGATCATTTCATTAGAAGGACTACTTTTAAAATCAACATTAATCACATGAAAATTGCTACGCGCATTACTGCAGAAGTAGTATAGAATATCAGTCAGTCAGTTAATTCTGTTTTTTAATTAGATATTCTGTTTTTTAATTAAACAATATTATATATATTATATCTACTGGCCTGATTAGTTACGATAAATTTTTATTATGAAAATGTGTCATTTTTGTAATAAAAAATTATCGTAAATAATCAGGCCAGTAGATATAATATATAATACTGTTTAATTAAAAAAATAATATCTACTTAAATACGAGTATCGATAAAAAATAATGTTCAAACAATTCATAGTTTATTTAAAATACATTATGGTAATCTTTTGATAAAGACTAAAACATGGACGAAACATATAAGCGAAAATACAGTTTTCCACTTGTCTTCGTTTTTTAAAAATTCTGTTATATTCCTCAGATTATAACTGAGCATTTTTATATATTATGAAATTCAAGGAAAACTTCATTTTTTTACCTGAAATAACAAAAGATTTCTGATGTCACAATTTCTAAAAAATAATTATCATCATATGCTTTGCCGTTTGAACTAAAACTTTTTTTTATTCTCATAACCTTTTTTTAAATTTTTTTTTATAAGCGTTTCACCCCGAGCAAGGCATGTCACTGCCACTACTGTGCAGGGGGCTACGTAGAGTGGAGAAAGGCTGATTAAATATAGGAAATGACAGAGGGTGGGTGATAGGCGGGTAAGGATACCGAGAATGAGGGTTGGGTAGATGAGAGTGTTGTGAGAATAGTTGGGAGTTAGTGTGATAGGAGGTGTCTATTGACCCTACATTTAAACACCTGGAGATTGTAACTGTCGGGAAAGCAGACTTGTGGAAGGGAGTTCCACAGGCGGGAAGCGCGAGAAAAGAAGCTGTTGGAGTAGAATTTACGGTTACATCTTATTTGTTTAACTGTAAAAGGGTGGGACCTAGTTGCTAATCTAGTATCTCGTGTAAATTCCTGCTTAGGCGGCACCAGTGATCTAAGCTCATCGGAGCAGAAGCCATGAAAGTAATTGTAGAAGAGGCACAGGGAAGCCACATCACGCCGGTGTGAGAGCGGCTGCAGCCGATCTGCCAAGTCAGTATCAACCACGTTACAGATCCTCCTTTGTATTTTGTCAAGAAGCCCAGGGGCACCCGACCAGATATGGCAGTAATATTCAATACACGGGCGGATGGTAGATTTGTATATGTGCAGAATAGATTCAGGTGGGAAAAATTTCCGGGCCCTGCACAGGGAGCCGACTTTCATAGCAGCAGATTTGGCAATGGATTCAATATAGTCATTCCATTTGAGGTCCGCCGAGAGTGTAAGGCCAAGGAGGCGTAGTATTTTACTCTCTGGGAGGCTAGCCTGTCCCATGCTAATGGGAGATAGATGCGATTGTCTATGGTGATTAGTTGATAACAGCTTTGTTTTGGAGGCATTGAAATTTACCAACCATTCCCTACCCCAGGTCACTTCTTCCCTTCTGCCCCCCTCCCTCATCAGACGCGTCTGGGAGAAGAAACCTTTATTCAAGCCCTAGTAGTAGGTTATTCTCATTCCAACTTTTATGCTTAGGAGATATTTCTGATATTTCTAATTAGAAGTCATCATACTTATTAAAATTTTGTGTCTCATGTACGTTTCCTCCGCTGAATCAGAAAATCAGTAATAACCGATCAGACTTAACATAGGAATTCCAAGGAACCAAATTTTTATTTATTAATTTTATTTTATTGTTTTTACTGCAATTCAGTGGAACAATTTTCAAGGTTATCATCTAATTTATTTGCTTTGAACATTGCTATCACATTTGGTCTGGTGCGCCTACTATATAAAGAGATATTCAGCAATGTTATTAATCTTGACCTGGTATCTCAGCTGTAACGTAGATTAATAGTGATTTTTACATGGTACTTGTTCTGATGAACTTTTTAATAGTGTTTTTTTATATAAATACTTTAATGGTACTTGTTCTGATGAACTTTCCTCTATGGTACCAAGATTATGAATTTGTACTTGATTGGCTGTATGTTGTGGTGTAATTGATATGGACTAGTCGAATTTGAATTCTAGTTGAATTCGTTGCATTCAGTTACCGTTGGGAAATGTATTAATCTATCTACTTTCCCTCCAGCTATGGGTTGAATAGTAAGGCAGATTGTCAACCAGTCTACTACAGGAAGAAATAGCAACTTACTGCGGAAAAATCTTCAACCTAGTCAGTCATGTCTCTTTCGAGACATGATCGTCCAAACGGTTATCACGTATGGCACTTAACTGACTGACTTGATTGGCCGCAAAGTGTTAACAATTTACTATTAAAATGGTTAGATATAACCGTAATGAAATTCCCATAGTTCAGTATCGTTTTTTTTTTTTTTTTTATAGAGGAGACTTGATTGTGGATAGATATATGTAAAACATGTGTATTTTAAAAACCGGAGTCAAAACGTTGAGAATTTAATAACCAAGATACTAACCCGAATAGTATGCATATAATAAACAAAGTATATAGTAGTAAGTAAAAATTGTATACGTTGAAAAAATGTAATACTTTCTTAAGTAAAAACAGTAACTTACCTTAGGTCTAAAGTGGAAGTTTTAGCAAATTACTGTATCAAACAGCACATCAAATAATAATAATAATAATAATAATAATAATAATAATAAGAAGAAGAAGAAGAAGAAGAAGAAAATGGTGTAGGAAGAGCAGATATAGGCGGAAAAGTGAGATAATTCCAGAATAAGATATGGACACATGAAGAGAATTATAAGTAAATATATAAATCTACCATCCTCCTGTTTATTGAATACTGCTGCCATATCTGGTCTAGTGCTCCTGCTATCTACCTAGGGGTCCTTGACAAAATCCAGCGGAGAATCTGTAATGTTATCGACTTGGATACAGTCACTTTCTCACCGGTGCAATGGCTTCCCCGTGTCTCTTCTACAAATACTTTCACGGCTTCTGTTCCGATTAACTTAGCTCACTGGTGCCCCCTATATATGAATTTACTCGAGCCACAAGATTAGCAACTAGGTTCTACCATTTTACTGTGAAACCAATAAAATGTAAACGCAAATTCTACTCTAGCAGCTTCTTTCTTTTTTTTTTTTTTTGCACTTCCCGCCTGTGGAATTCCCTTCTGTTTACTTGCTTCCCCGACAGCTACAATCTCCAAGAATTTAAATGTAAAGTCAACAGTCATCTTCTATCTCACTAACCTGCATCCCCCCTCTCTCTCTCTCTCTCTCTCTATCTCTTTCATGCTCTTTTATCTATCTACTCCATTTTCACCAGTATTCTCATTCTTCTCTTACCCACTTCCTGACACCCCTATAACCTATCACTTTTTTTCATAACTTTCCTCATATGTAGCCCCTGCAACATTATCATATATGCTTTCTAATGCTATGAATGACCTAGAGAAAAGAATAATGCTTAACCTAAGGAATTATTTAATCTCCAAAATGGGTGACACTGCCAACCCCCAAATTAACGACCAATCTTACACACAGCATACAAAGCCGTCACATAAATTTGAAATTAATCAATACTTTGACACTAAATAGATTTTACATGAAATGGAAAAAGATTTAAAATTCTTACAAATATAAAGATCAGTTGCTGATCAACAAGATTTAACAGGAAAATTGACATTAAGAAGCAAAATAATTAAAAATAATCCATCATCTCAAAAATGCATTATTTCAAAGCACTCTTACCAGACACGCAGCAAACTCTTTCAGTAACCCTATATATCTTTAGTGGCTTTTAGCCCTTGTATGGGGTCAACCACATTTTTAAGGTTTCGAGTCTTTCTTCAGTTTTGAATGTGTTTTTACAGAAAGGTGCTAAGAATAGCATGGACCGAATATGTGAATAACAACGGGGGTTCGAAAAGAATAAAAACAAAAAGGAAACTTATACTTAACGTCAAGTAGGGACAACTGAATTTTCTGGCACACGTAATGAGAAAGGACAGCTTAGAGAATCTGATACTCACAAGGCGGATAGAGGAAAAGAGAGGCAGAAGAAAGCAGCGCGTGACATACTTGAAGGGCTTGAGTAAGTGGATGGCAGAGCAGGTTTTGGGAGAAATAACAAGGAAAAAGTTAAAAGCTACAACGTGTTAGCAGACGAAGGGACACGGCACAAAGAAGAAGAAGAAGAAGAAGATTAAGATTAAGAAGAAGAAGAAGAAGAAGATATTTGTATTCCAGAGTAACCCTGCTGATGTTCTAAAATATCAATAACTCAATTCAATAATAATAATCAACACATGAAATTTTCCTATTAACACAGATCAAACAAAAAAAGCAATCTCACAGATAAGAAAAAAAGGTTGCACACTGGTTGAAATGAGCATACCAAGTAAAAAACAAAAAACATCAGTGAAGATTTTTCATGACCTGCAAACCACCTGCATACGGATAAAAAAGTAGTAGCTATACTAAGTAGAATATTGAACGGGAGAAGGATAGGTATTCTCCCCAGATCTATTCTACGTTTTTAGAGAGGCAGTCCAAAAGGAACAAGGGATTCTACCAGGATTTATTCATCGGTGGTTGTAATCATAACAATGTCAAATACGCAAATGACAATGTACAGGTAGCTAACCCAGAAAGGAAACTGCTGGGTTTCCTGGACAGGGTGGTAGAAGAAAGTAAGAAAAAAAGGATTAAATATCAACTTCAAGAAGACAGAAATTACAGGACATCCTAAACATAGGGAAAAAAGTGAGAAAAAAAGGAATATCAACTCCAAGAAAACATAAATTACAAGACCTCATAGACAGAATAGTAGAAAACAGTGAAAAAAGGAGTATCAACAAGAACACAGAAATTACAAGACCTCCTAGACGGAATAGTAGAAAAAAGTGAAAAAAGGAGTATCAACAACAAGAACACAGAAATTACAAGACCTCCTAGACGGAATAGTAGAAAAAAGTGAAAAAAGGAGTATCAACAACAAGAACACAGAAATTAAAAGACCTCCTAGACGGAATAGTAGAAAACAGTGAAAAAAGGAGTATCAACAACAAGAACACAGAAATTACAAGACCTCCTAGACGGAATAGTAGAAAACAGTGAAAAAAGGAGTATCAACAACAGGAACACAGAAATTACAAGACCTCCTAGACGGAATAGTAGAAAAAAGTGAAAAAAGGAGTATCAACAACAAGAACACAGAAATTACAAGACCTCCTAGACGGAATAGTAGAAAACAGTGAAAAAAGGAGTATCAACAACAAGAACACAGAAATTACAAGACCTCCTAGACTGAATAGTAGAAAAAAGTGAAAAAAGGAGTATCAACAACAAGAACACAGAAATTACAAGACCTCCTAGACGGAATAGTAGAAAACAGTGAAAAAAGGAGTATCAACAACAAGAACACAGAAATTACAAGACCTCCTAGACGGAATAGTAGAAAACAGTGAAAAAAGGAGTATCAACAACAAGAACACAGAAATTACAAGACCTCCTATACGGAACAGTAGAAAAAAGTGAAAAAAGGAGTATCAACAACAAGAACACAGAAATTACAAGACCTCCTAGACGGAATAGTAGAAAACAGTGAAAAAAGGAGTATCAACAACAAGAACACAGAAATTACAAGACCACATAGACGGAATAGTAGAAAAAAGTGAAAAAAGGAGTATCAACAACAAGAACACAGAAATTACAAGACCACATAGACAGAAAGTAGAAAACAGTGAAAAAGGAGTATCAACACAAAGAAAACAGAAATTACAAGACCTCCTAGACAGAATAGTAGAAAAAAGTGAAAAAAAGGTTAATCAACTCCAAGAAAACAGAGATTACAAGACCTCCTAGACAGAAGAATAGATGAAAATGAAAAAAGTATTATCAATCCAAGAAAACAGAGATTACAAAACCTCCTAGACAGAATAGTAAAAGAAAGTGAAAAAAGGACTATCAACTCCAAGAAAACAGAGATTACAAGACCTCCTAGACAGAATAGTAGAAGAAAGTGAAAAAAAGGACTATCAACTCCAAGAAAACAGAGATTACAAGACCTCCTAGACAGAAGAATAGAAGAAAATGAAAAAAGGATTATCAACTCCAAGAAAGCAGAAATTACAAGACCTCCTAGACAGTATATTAGAAGAAAGTGAAAAATGGACTATCAACTCCAAGAAAGCAAATATTACAAGACCTCCTAGACAGAATAGTCGAAAAAAGTGAAAAAGGAGTATCAACTCCAAGAAAACAGAGATTACAAGACCTCCTAGAAAGAATAGTAGAAGAAAGTGAAAAAAGTACTATCAACTCCAAGAAAGCAAACGTTTACAAGACCTAGACAGAATAGCTGAAGAAAGTGAAAAAATGACTATCAACTCCAAGAAAGAAGAAATTACAAGACCTCCTAGACAGAATAGTAGAAGAAAGTGAAAAAAGGACTATCAAGACCAACAAAACAGAAATTACAAGGCCTCCTAGACAGAGTAGATAAAGAAAGTTAAAAAAGGACTATCAACTCCAAGAAACAGAAATTACAAGACCTCCTAGTCAGAATAGTAGAAGAAAGTGAAAAAAAGGATTATCAACTTCAAGAAAGCAAAAGTTACAAGACCTCGTCAGAATAGTAGAAGAATATGAAAGAAGGACTATCAACTCCAAGAAAGCAGAAGTTACAAGACATCCTAGACAGAGTAGTAGAAGAAAGTGAAAAAAGTACTATCAACTCCAAGAAAGCAAAAGTTACAAGACCTCCTAGACAGAATAGGAGAAGAAAGTGAAAAAAGTACTATCAACTCCAAGAAACAGAAATTACAAGACCTCCTAGACAGAATAATAGAAGAAAGTGAAAACATGACTATCAACTCCAACAAAGCAGAAATTACAAGACCTCCAATTCAGAATAGTAGAAGAAAGTGAAAAAAGGTCTATCCACTCCAAGAAAGCAGAAATTACAAGACCTCCTAAACAGAATAGAAGAAAATGATAAAAAGGACTATCAACACCAAGAAAACAGAAATTACAAGACCTCCTAGACAAAATAGTAGAAGAAAGTGAAAAAAAGGACTATCAACTCCAAGAAGACAGAAATTATGATCCTCGGTAAGAACTTAAGCCAAAGATGCAAGTTACGAATTCGAGATATAAGCGTCAAGCAGGTACAGAAATTTAAATATGGAGGAAGTTTCTGAACAGAGGGTGGGAAATGTGATATGAATATCCGAACACGAACTGGTTTAGCGAAGGAAGAATTCCAAACTTACGCAAGGTGCTGAGAAATGGAGAATTTTCGTTAAAAACAAAGAAAAAATGCTGGATTACTATGTGATATCTACTCTCTTATGTTGCTGTGAAGATTTTGACAATTTCTCAAGGACGAGTGAAAAAACAGTTTTTAAAAAATGCTACCTTCGAGGTGGTCCTGTATTTTCCTTACTGTGTCTGCTATCAGTACTGTATCAACTGCATATCTTATATTCTTGAGTCTGGCCGTCAATGACGAATCCTGGCATGACTTCTAGCTTTCTCAGAGTTTCACTGTACAGGTCGAATAGATCCGGTGTGAAGACACACTCTTGCCTTAAAACCCTTTCTTAGCCAGGAAGAAGAACCACACCCAAAATTAGAAAAAGTTAGCTGAAATTCCTAGGAAACATACTGAGTAAGAAGACTTTGGAAAACTTAGCCCTCATGAGGCATTTGATTTTAATATGCCCCGTGTGGACTCTCTTGGGAAAAGAGAAGATAGCGAGCCACTTATCCGACGGGGAGCGGTAGCCTTAACAAAGGGAGAAATTCTGATAAACGCCACACGTGATAGAATATTGTGGAGAGCCATGATCGTCTATGTCAGGGAATTATGCATCACATAGAAAAGGAGTTTGGTTGTTTTGTTTCATGGCATTTCAACTTCGGCGGGTCATTTATTGCCAACTAAACTTTTATTTATTTATTGCTGGTAATACCTTTTTCTTTCAACAATTTATTGTTGTTTTTTATATAAGTTTTGTGTCTAGCAATACTTTTTTCTTTTCGAGTATCAAGATTCATTGAGATTTGTTTTTAAGGGCAGGGTCCCCAAGTCATACCCTGTTATTAAAACCATAACTGGAGGAAAGGGGCGGATTAATACCTTTCCCAAGGGTACCAGTGCTTAAGTGAATGCAGGATATTCAACTGGAATTCATACTCGGCTCGCCGATTTCTTTCCGAGCCGATATCCACTGCACCACAACGCACATCCGTCACTAAACGCTTACAGCACCTGGTATTCCCAAACGGTCACCCATCTAAGTACTGACCAGGCTCAACGTTGCTTAACTTCGGCGATCGAGCGAGAACCGGTGTATTCAACGTGATATAGCCGTAAGATACATAGAAAAGGAAAAGGTAAATGCAAGACCATGGAATTAAAATAGAAATATGACACTTAAAAAAACGAAAACTGTCCTGTTGTGGTTGGAGTTTGTGTCTGATAAAAAAGCATTTCAACAACAAATCAATAAAATCCCTGTTGAACCATCCCTTCAGGAAACCCCAAAATGAATCCTTAAGAGCACAGATCATATCATGTGAAAAGCTTTATCCATTTGATGTTTTTCATAATTGTCATATGATAAATCAAGTAGAAACAACAAAATATCATATCCTTCATCTGCCAATGGTCATTGGTTGACCTGACATATGATTATAAAACAAATTTTGATGAAAACGAAATAGAAATAATGTGGCACTCCAAAGCTAAAACTGTTCCTGTTGTGGTTGGAGCTTTGGGTCTGATGAAGAAAGGAACTCAACAACAAATCAAGAAAATCTCTGGTGCACCATCTCTCCAAGAAATACCAAAACTAATTCTAACATGCACAGCCCATCTTATGTAAAGAGCTTGGTCCATTTAATGTTTTAATATATGTTTTTGTTTAATCAAGTGGAAGCATAAAAAAATAACATCCTTTGCCTGCCTCAGGTCTTTGGTTGACCTGATATATAATTATACTAAAATACTGACCAAATAGAAATAGAAATAATGTGGCACTCCAAAGCTAAAACTGTTCCTGTTGTGGTTGGAGCTTTGGGTTTGATGAAGAAAGGAACTCAACAACAAATCAAGAAAATCTCTGGTGCACCATCTCTCCAAGAAATACCAAAACTAATTCTAACATGCGCAGCCCATCTTATGTAAAGAGCTTGGTCCATTTAATGTTTTAATATATGTTTTTGTTTAATCAAGTGGAAGCATAAAAAAATAACATCCTTTGCCTGCCTCAGGTCTTTGGTTGACCTGATATATAATTATACTAAAATACTGACCAAATAGAAATAGAAATGGTGTGGCACTCAAAAACTAAAACAGTTCCTATTGTGGTTGGAGCTTTGGGTCTGATGAAGAAAGGAACTCAATAACAAATCAACAAATTGTTTTCTCACAAGGAAAACCCAAAATTGATTCTAACAAGCACAGCTCATCTTATGTAAAGAGCTTTATCCATTTAATGTTTTAATAGGTGTTTTTTGCTTAATCAAGTGGAAACAGCAAAATTTCACATCCTTTGCCTGCCTCAGGTCATTGGTTGACCTGTCATATAATTATAGAAAATGTTGATCTAATAGAAATATAAATAATGTGGTACTCAAAAGTTAAAACTGTTCCTGTTGTGGTTGGAGCTTTGGGTCTGATGAAGAAAGGAACTCAACAGTAAATCAACAGTATCCTTGGTGCGCCATCTCTCCAAGAAATACCAAAATTAATTCTAACAAGCACAGCCCATATCATGTGAAGAGCTTTATCTATTTAAGTTTTCATTTGTTCCTTATTATGTTAATAGTTGTCTGTTGTTTAATTAAGTGGAAATCACAAAAAAGAATCATATCTTTCATTTGCCGTAGATATTAACCCGCTATGTAATTATAAAAGAAATGAAAAGAAAATGTTTTAATAATAATAATAATAATAATAATAATAATAATAATAATAATAATAAGTTCTGTGCTCGCTCCAAATGAATATAAAAATCGCCACGATAGAGTTGGGCAATATTTACATTGGACAATGTGCAAACATTATGGAAAAGCTGCAAACAAACACTGGTATGAACATCACCCAGCACCGGTTACAGAAATAGATGTAACCATTCTATGGGATTACACCATCTACACAGACAGAAAAATTGAAGCAAACAGGCCAGACATTATTGTTAAAAACCAGAAGGAGAAAACTTGTCTATTAAATGATATGGCTTGTCCAGCGGATTGTAACATAGCAACCAAAGAATTTGAAAAACTGTCAAAATGTAAAGACCTGGAAATTGAAATAGAAAAAATGTGGAAATTGAAAACAAGAGTTGTGCCAGTGATAGTAGGTGCACTTGGAATGATAAAAAATGGAACAAAACAACACATTGAAAGAATCCCTGGAAACCCCAGCTTAAGAGATATACAAAAAAATTGTCTTATTAAGTACAGCCCACACACTAAGGAAAACTTTATCTATTTATTTATTTAGCTAGGGATGATGGGGAAGATCGAAAAACATGAAATGGAGCCATAACAACACGCCACGACCTGCCTTAGGTCTTCCCGCAGACTTGGTTGGTAGTGAGACCAAAGCAGAAATCGAAATATGATAAAAAATGACATAATAATAATAATAATATTTGAAAACATGTTTCGATATATTCCTGGTAGGGCAAATTGTTCAAAAATACAAAAAGATTGTACTCACAAGTACAGACCACACCTTACGAAGAACTTTATCTTATCTAAACTTCGTGTGATCTTGGTTGTTTTTTTTTTGTTTTTTGTTTTTTTGCACAAAAGTTTATCTGTGAAATATGTCATGAAGACATTTCTGATCTTAGTTCAATCGTTTGGACCTCAAAAAATATGTGTGCACCAGAAATCAAATGAAATTATAACATTATAAAGCAGTTCAAACTGAATATTTAAGATATCAGCATTTTATAAATAATAAAATGTAAAAGCAATGCGAAGTTATACATTTTCTTTGTTCTTGAGAAAACAAAAATATTCAACTATTTATTTGATTTATTCGAATGATTAGCAAATAATCTCTTCGAATTTTATAAAATGATAAACAATAAGATAAACATTCATAAATATGAAATTGTTTTCATATTTATTTCTTTAAAGTTAGCTAATGATAAATATCGTATTAGCTTTAGCGGTATTATTTTTAGAATGTTTTAAATGTAAAATTATCATTGTAAATAAACAATATAATAAATAGTGTCTGATTTTTGTTGTAACTTCTGAAAAACAAAAATAAATGTATAAATTTGCGTACATAATATGCTTATGTTTTATTACAATTCTAATCATCGCATTATAAAATTAGAAACATTATAAAGGGATGAAGAAAGCTAAAATAATAGCAGTGTTAAGGGAAAGTCGTTTTTTTTTTGATAATCAGTTTCTTTGCGAGCACGAAGGTCGAATGTTGCTATGACGAGGAAAATAATCAATGCATGATTTTGTTGACTCTCCAAGATTTTGTCTAAGCACTGCCGTGGCCAAGTATTGAACTCACAACTCTTTGGGTCATTTCACTGGATTACTTCAAAGAACGTTTTTATCTGCTGAGCGTACAAAACGGAATAAACTGAAGTACCAAAAAATTAGAAATAGTAGTACACTGTATGTTTCTGTATCTCACTAACATCGTATAATCTAATAGTAAATAGGTAGTGTAGTTATGGCAGTAATGTGACGTGGTCAGTTTGAATGTAGAATTGTTTCGACTGGAAAAATAGGTTACTATCTCCGACATGGTAAATGCTCCGGGTTTTCTGAGAAATATCGTCAATATGAAAATAAAGATGATGACAACAGTACGAACAAGGTAAATAGTAAATTAATCATTTTTATTGCAATTTTTCTAGTTGTTTCTTTTTTTAATCACTTCACCTCAAGCAAAGCATTCCACTGCCACTATTGCGCTTGGGGCTACATGGAGAAAGGTAAATAGAAAGTGGTGGTTAGATATAGGAAATGTCAGAAGGGGGGGTGATATATAGTTGGGTGGGTGGGAAGAGTGTTTGAAAGAATGGAAGCGAGTTAATTTGTTAGGAGGTGTCTATTGACCTTACATTTAAACTCCTGGAGATTGTAGCCGTCGGGGAAGCAGTCTTGTGGAAGGGAATTCCACAGTCGGGAAGTGCGAGAAAAGAAACTGTTGGAGTAGAAGTTGCGGTTGGTATCTATACCACCATAAGTATCATGTCATGATTTATTATAACATTTTTATATAATTTGTAATGAAGAAAAATTTGCGGTTTTCACTGATATTGATAATATTTAAGGTAATGGTGACGAAGAAAAAATGAAGTGTTACGAACAATAAAAAGAATAATATTGAAACAAATATGAAAATTAACTAAAGAGACATCTATTATTCGAGTTAAGAACTGTAAACGCAAATATAAATTAAGAACACGGAATTATGAAAAGCAAGAAATAGATTTTCTTTGTTCTTTTTCTTAATTCGAGCTGCACAAAATGAAAAAAAAAAAAAGAATGAAATGGAAAACACGCCAACAGATGGTGTTCACTCTCATTTAAGTTTTTTATCTTTACATGTAGCTTTTTCCTATGACATCCTGCTTTTAACATGACATTAGTCAGCGTTAGATATTTATTCAGCAGTTATGGTAATTGGCTCCACTTATAGCACACATGTCATTACAAAACACACACACACACACACACACACACACACACACACACACACACACACACACACACACAGATATATATAATATATATATATAATATATATATATATATATATATGCAGGTTTCATAAAAAATGACAGCAAGGTATTGTGATTAATACTTTTATATAATTTTACATGTGTTCTTATGATTTTTTCATTTCAGAACACAGATTATATAATAATTCTCTAAAGGTTTTGTACTTTTGAGCGCTTTTGGCTATACTTTTAGCCATTATCGAGAATTACATTTGTTTTACTTGTTAATCATCATGTATAAATATCTATATAATATCATATGCATGTTAAGTTCTTTCACCACCATAATCAAATCATGTGCGATTTGTTTGGTTGGGACGTCTGAGAATTGAGCTGTTGTATCCTAATAGAACGGGAATGGTATATATAGACTTATTTCTTAAAAAGAAAAACGGTAAAATCAGTTATTAAAAATCGCCTGAAGACACCACTCATGGTAGAAACCTAGGTAGCGTAATAACTCGTTTAAAAATGGAATATATATATATATATATATATATATATATATATATATATATATATATATATATATCAGAAACAAGTGATTTCCAAATATGAATTAAAAACGTATTATACGATCATATATGTATATATATATATGTATGTGTATGTGTGTGTATATATATGTGTGTGTATATATGTGTGTGTGTATATGTGTACATGCATGTGTTTGTGTATGTGTGTATATTTGTGTATATGTCCGCACATGTATATATGTTTGTTAAAGTGTCCATGTTTATTCGCGTATGTGTGTGTGTATGTATGTGTTTATATATATATATATATATGTAATACGTATATATTTGTATGTGTGTGTGTGTGTGTGTGTATATGTATATGTATATATATGTATATATATATATATATATATATATTTGTGTATATTTCTGTGTATGTATTTATATATATTTTTTTTTTTATAAGCGTTTCACCCCGAGCAAGGCATGTCACTGCCACTACTGTGCAGGGGGCTACGTAGAGTGGAGAAAGGCTGGTTAAATATAAGAAATAACAGAGGGTGGGTGATAGGCGGGTGAGGATACCGAGAATGAGGGTTGGGTAGATGAGAGTGTTGTGAGAATAGTTGGGAGTTAGTGTGATAGGAGGTGTCTATTGACCCTACATTTAAACACCTGGAGATTGTAACTGTCGGGAAAGCAGACTTGTGGAAGGGAGTTCCACAGGCGGGAAGCGCGAGAAAAGAAGCTGTTGGAGTAGCATTTACGGTTACATCTTATTTGTTTAACTGTAAAAGGGTGGGACCTAGTTGCTAATCTAGTATCTCGTGTAAATTCGTGCTTAGGCGGCACCAGTGATCTAAGCTCATCAGAGCAGAAGCCATGAAAGTACTTGTAGAAGAGGCACAGGGAAGCTACATCACGCCGGTGTGAGAGCGGCTGCAGCCGGTCTGCCAAGTCAGTATCAACCACGTTACAGATCCTCCTTTGTATTTTGTCAAGAAGCCCAAGGAGAGCAGCAGGGGCACCCGACCAGATATGGCAGCAATATTCAATACACGGGCGGATGGTAGATTTGTATATGTGCAGAATAGTTTCAGGAGGGAAAAATTTCCGGGCCCTGCACAGAGAGCCGACTTTCATAGCAGCAGATTTGGCAATGGATTCAATGTAGTCATTCCATTTGAGGTCCGCCGAAAGTGTAAGGCCAAGGAGGCGTAGTATTTTACTCTCTGGGAGGCTAGCCTGTCCCATGCTAATGGGAGGTAGATGCGATTGTCTATGGTGGTTAGTTGATATTTATGTATATTTCTATATATATTTGTAAGTGTGTATATATATTTATATCTGTACGTATGTATGGACAGACAGATAGATAGATAGATAGATAGATAGATAGATAGATAGATTTCTTAAGTTTCATGTTTTTTTGATCGTCTAACTAACTGTTTTTAATTTTATTTCAAGATACGTATATTGATGAACTTTTGTTGAAGGTGGGATTGACTTTGGTGGGAATATGTATTTTTGTCATGACGCCTCTTACGCATACACAGGCATAATTTTACATATATACAACCATTGACATGCGCGGAGACACACGCACACGCGAGCTAAACAACCGAGGCTTACAGTCATAACTTCATATGAACAGTATTGAACTCTCTCTCTCTCTCTCTATATATATATATGTATGACGTTTTGCACATGCATACGCATTTAAGTTTGTTTTATGGTTTTGCGTAAGTATATATTTATTCCCGCTTATGTGTTCATGCATTGAAATATGATTATGTCTATCCTGACCCCATTCATATGAGGCCAGTGATTTTATGAATCCGCCGTGACTGTATCCAATATGTAGCAATTTAGCCTGCCTAAAAGTTAACAGACAAATTGACATCTCGATAAAGACTAAATTTTGAAATTTGTGTATGTATATATACATGGGTGTATTACTATGTATATGTTTTTTCTTACTAATGTTTGTGAATATTTCTCCATATGTGAATGTTTGTAAGTTTATTCATGTATGCGTTCTTTTTCTCTCCCCCGTCTAAAATATTAATAATTTTCTAAATCTACAAAATTGTTAAAATATATATACATATAGTTTTTTTTTTTTTTTTTTTAGCAACAAAAATATAGTAGATATAATAGTTAATTAATAATGCTGATCTTAATTTTATAAAATTTTAATACCAATGCCCAACAAGATTAATTTTAAATCTTCCCACATATTCTCCAAAGTAAAAGTTGCTTTACTCTGATTGGTCCACATTGTACATACAATAATGCCTCCCTGATGAAAGAGGTCTTGCTTGTTCTTAACCTTTTAAAGCCATTCATTTGAAATAACATCACTTGAAAAGACACAAAAAGTGTCGAAACAAAATAGCTACTTTTGTAGTGATATTATAACATATCAATGTTATAATTTATTAATAAATATTATATATATATATATATATTTATATATATATAAAAGAGAGATTGCTGCCCAAATACACAATGTATATATATATATATATATATATATATATATATATTGTGCATTTGGGAAAAATCTCTTTTTATATATATATATATATATATATATATATATATATATATATATATACATACATTGTGCATTTGGGAAAAATCTCTCTTTTATGCAGGTTTAATTGAAAATGACAGACAAGTTATAATCATTATGTATTTTATATATTTTTTCATGTGTTGGGTAAGAACTGAATACAGGGAACATGTGCATAAAATGTGCCATAGTGTCTGAAAGCGATCCACGTCAGGTTTGAATTCAAAATTGTCTTTCATATATTGTTAAACATAACAGACAGTGAATGTTTATTATGTTTAATCATGAGCTGTTCTAAACATCGCATTTTGGCTTTAATTTCAGGTGAAAATAGAGACAACAGTTGTCCAACATTTGGATATTTTTCATTACACTGGTTCTAAGCTTTCGGTTCATATGAGCCATCTTCAGAAAGGTTGCAGTTAACATAAAAAAATCCAGCATCAAAGATGATATCTTGTGTTGACATAAAACATTGCTATACGACGATAACCGTTAGCAAACGCAGATCGTAAATTTGTAATGCAGTTACAGAACCATTTTGTCTAAATGCAATGTAATGTGTTGTGACCAGATTGAAATATGATTATATTGAATGTAAGTTGCTTTGATTTAATGTAGATGGCCTCCAATATTTGAGGGTTCTTTTTACTGTATGTATGTGTGAGTATTATTGTGTTAATATATATGTGAGTGTGTATGTGTGTGTGTGTGTGTGTGTTAATTTGTAAGAATGTTTTAAGTCAAAATTACAGACTTTCAGTGGGTTACTGGTAGAATGGCTTTTAAGGCAAGCAGGCTTTGCAATAAAGTGCTTAGTATCAGTGATGGAAGTAGAGCATTAATAGAATATTGAAAAGATTATCACTTAACTGATCGGCGTTACTTCTGTCATACTGACTTCGGCATTTTATGAATGTATGAGAATACGCTCACACATCAGGCTTGCTGATATTTTTCAATAATAATATCTTTATATACTGTTGTAGAACTGGTGTTATTTGTTACTTTTGTGTCTAAAACAGTAAGTGTGTGATTTTACTCTCTATTGATAAATATCATGTTATCTGATAATCTTTCTTCCCTTCCTTGTTTCTTTTTCTACTTTCTCTAGTTATCTTATGGTTTTCTGTTGACTTTTAAGGAGTGCTTCATTTTCAGTGATTTAATATTTTGTGGTGTGTTGACTGCTTAGCTTTAAGTGTGACTGTTGAATGTTTACAGGTGTGTGTGAGTGCACATGCACGCCTGCAGGCGCATGTCTGACTGTGTGTTTACGCCAGAGTATGTATTTACCTATGTTTGCTCACACATTCACAAACATGTCCACATGGTTGTGACTGTTGATTTGGTCTGCAATTTTAATGTAAATTCGCGCGTTTTATTTTTTAGCGATAAACTGGTTGATTACATTTTTGCACTTCTCTTCGTGTAGCTTTGTTTTTTCTTTTTCCTTTTTTTCATTTGTTATTATTTTATTTTTATTGTAATGTCAGTGAAGACAAAACGATCTATAAACAGCACATTATCAAAACATCTTCTTCTATGTGCGGTGTATCTTGAGAACGTAGGCGATCATGGCTTTCCACATCTCCCTATCCCTGGTGGCTCTTAGTACGCTTTCTCTTGTTACATCACGCAACCCTCGTTCCGTCATCCACCTGATCAGGATCTTCAAATAGGTTATCCGCTGCTTTCCTTGTCTCTTTTTTTCCCTCTATCTGGCCTGTTAGTATCAGGTTCTCCAAGCCCTCTTTCCTCGTTGCATGTCCCAGGAACTTTAGTTGTTTCTTCCTGATGCTCAATATTAATATAAAAAATATTTAACTAAAAAGAAAGTAATATTAAATAAAATATTTTAAATGGCAAATCATAAAAAGAGCAGCCTCACGCAGTAGCAATACCAGAAACTGCAAACTGTGTTTAGAGAAAAGGTAGCAACAATTACCTTTAAAAACAAAAGCAAACTACTAAACAAGAAAAATGAAATAACAGGGAGATGCCGACACTTACTTAATTTAAGACTTAAATACTAATACCAACAAAACAAATAAATACAATATAAAACATAATTCAATCACAGGTACAATTCATCGCAACTAACACCTTGTTCCCATCAAAACCCAACGAAAATCATGTAGAAAAGAATAACCATAATATAAATTACGAACGGATACACAATTTCCTCCAATAAACCCGCTAAAAAATACACATAAAACTAATATATACATCTACTAAAATATAAAAACTAAAATGCGGTTACACTCATTAGAATGCAAAAATACACATACGCAAATACGCACTAGCGGGCATACGCAGACATATGTATACACATAATATATATGATAATAACAATAAGAATAGAATAATAACAAATAAAAAATGAAAAATTGTGCACTGAAAGTAGTGCAAAAAATATAATCAGCCAATCTATCACCAAAAAACGCACAAATTTAAATTAAAAACAAATTCACAACACGCACAACCATGAGGGTTGTGTGCGAATGTGTGAACACGGGTAGGTAAGCACACTTTCAAACACAAACACACGTGAAAGCACATGCACATACGCGCATGCATACACACACATACAAATATTCGACCGTCAGCCTTAAAGTCAAACGGTCAACACACTACAAAAAAAAAATAAATAAAAATAAAATAAATCATTGAAAATGCAGCACTCCTTAAAAATCGGCAGAAAACCAGAAGGTAACGGAAAAAACAGAAAAAGAAACAAGAGACGAAATAAGATAAACAAGAAAACACGACATTCATCAAGAGAGAAAAAAAATCACACATTCACAGTCTTACACATAAAAGTAACAAGTAAACCGGTTCTATAACAGTATATAAACACACAAATACTGAAAAATGTCAGCAAACTGGAGAAGCCATGGTGTGTTAGCGTATTTTGTACATTCGCGAAACTTTAAAGCTGGCATGCATCAATCAGTTGAGTAACAATGTTGTCTATATCAAGTATGTCTTTCTGTCTGTCCTTCTGTCTATGCCTGCCTGTGTTTATTCTCTCTCTCTCCTTATATATATATATATATATGGGGGGGGGGAGGAGTGAGTGTGTGTGTTAGACCACATGTTGCAAAGCCGGTAAAAACCTACTTGGAACCCCTTAAATGGGCTCTCCTAACCGTATTGAGCAAAGAATGGGCATTCCTAACCGTATTGAGCAAACATTGCCTCATCTGATTATCACTTCTACTGACCGATGACACATGGCCTGGCTGAATAGTACTTCCATCCTTATGAAGATGCAAAAAATGGGTTAACTCGTGGTTAGCCTCAAAAGATGAGGAATTCAAATACTGCTAGAAAGATGAGAAGTAGGGGCTAGTGATGGACAATACATTTAGTGATATGTTTCTTTCTAATTTTTATAAATAAAACATTACTTTTTATAAAAAAAATCACCGAAAACTTATTCACGCGTAAGTGAATGTAAGGAATTTAACTGGAATTTGAACTCGTCTCCCCGATATCTGAGCCGATATTCACTGCACCACAACGCATCTGTGTATAAATACTTGTTGCAAAATAAAATCCTTACATTTGCCTTATTAATGTCCAACAATAGTTGAAACGGCTAAAAAAGTCTTCGTAATGTCTTTATCTATCTATCTATCTATCTATCTATCTATCTATCTATCTATCTATCTATCTATCTATCTATCTATCTATCTTATTCTGTTTCTTTCTTTCTTTCTATCTATCTATCTATCTATCTATCTATCTATCTATCTAAATCTCTTTCCTTCTTTCTTTCTTTCTTTCTTTCTTTCTTTATCTATCTATCTATCTATCTATCTAAATCTAAATCTCTTTCCTTCCTTCTTTCTTTCTTTCTTTATCTATCTATCTATCTATCTATCTATCTATCTATCTATCTATCTATCTATCTATCTCATTCTGTTCATATCTATCTATCTATCTATCTATCTATCTATCTATCTATCTATCTATCTATCTCTTCTTTCTTTCTTTCTTTCTTTATCTATCTATCTATCTATCTATCTATCTATCTATCTATCTATCTATCATCATTCTGTTCATCTATCTATCTATCTATCTATCTATCTATCTATATATATATATATATATATATATATATATATATATATATATATATATATTCAAATAAAACTCCGAAAATGACATATGTTATACAGCCATTTCAACAAGGAAACTTTGCTCCTTCAGTAAAAAATTCTTTATTAGGACAAAATTCATATAGCGGAAGGTTACTCAAAAGGAAATTCATGTAACAGAAGTTTACATGAAAGAAATAAGAAAGAACAATGGGAAGGGAGTTAAAAGAGAGAGTTGATTATGTTAGAAGATTATCCTATAGATATTGATGCAGAGTGTAAGGAAGAAGGGAGATAAGAGAGAGAGAGACGGCGAAATGTATTCAAGACTCGATCCTTCAAAAGGTGTTTTAGATTATATAGATGTTAAGAAATCAAAATTTAAGCATGTTGCATATATATATATATATATATATATATATATATATATATATATATATATATATATA
Organism: Ascarosepion bandense; assembly: GCA_037127315.1. Taxonomy (NCBI): domain Eukaryota; kingdom Metazoa; phylum Mollusca; class Cephalopoda; order Sepiida; family Sepiidae; genus Ascarosepion; species Ascarosepion bandense. The sequence goes on along the minus strand of JBBBDQ010000273.1, from coordinate 3,151,761 downwards.
TAAACTTATTTATAAATAGAACTTTGTCCGTGTGTGTACGTGTGCGTGTGTGTGTGTGTGTATGTGTGTGTGTGTGTGTGTGTGTGTGTGTCCGTTACCTAGAGACTCCGAAATGGCTGAACCGATTTTCTTGAAAATTTAAACAGTTGTACTATAAGCGTCTGTGAGTGTTCTTAGCTAGGTTTTGTGTCGAGGTACCCTCCGATAAATATCGAAAATCGATAATCCAAAAATCGGTTTATAGAAGGAGTAGTCCGATTTTAATCAAATTTGATACACTCATAGACAAAGACATAAGAAACGATATTCAGAAGTTTCAAGGTTGCAGTTCTTACAATTGTGCAGAAAATCGATAATATATATGTATATTGTGTGTGTGTTTGTTTATCTGCCTGTATGTCTATTTTTTTTTTTCAGTCCTTTTATTTTAGTTTTTGCTTCGAGTATGGCTCTAAGTAGGTATAATTGTAGTTCTTAGTCTCAGCCATGATACCATTTACTCAGAGGACTTATTTAGCCTTCAAAATTCAATTTACGACTAAAAAAACTTATTTGATATCGATACCAGGAAATCAAAATTTGACTTACATCCATTCATTTTTCTTTCAGTCTACGATTTCGCTTTAACTGGAAACAACTATTGCTTTTTAGTTTTTCGTGCCAACGTCCAAAGAATCTGAGCTCCAGGACCATGGATTAGTTTTAAAGCTTTCATCACAAAAGTGCAACGCCGGTCTATACTGCTAGTATATATATATAAACGAATGTCGTGTATCTGTATGTTCATATATATATATATATATATATATATATATATATATATATATATATATATATTATAATTTAGGACATGTACAAATTACAATCTACTGCAAAGTGAGTGTACATTTTGTTTTGAAATTGAAAAGACAATGTCTCATCAGCTAGTAAATTCGAAAGTAAATGTATACTTTGTTGAAGATTGTAGTTTGTGCATGCTCTAAATTATAATTTATAATCAATATTCATAGCTCTACTTCTATATTGGGCACTGTTTTAAATTAATGTTTTGAACGTTGTTAATATTTTTTTCGTTCCTTATTCACTTTGATATATATATATATATATATATATATATATATATATATAAGCTTTTAGATTATTACAATGTGTAATACATATTTCACCCCGTCCTGATGTTATTATTGCGGCTCGTCAGACGAAAATGGTACAATAGGTCCTCAAAATATCCACCCCCCAAAAAATTTATTTTATTTTATTTAATTTTACATAGACGCTCACATATCCATATTAGAATAGATATTTGTAACGGTTATTTACGAAAATTTCTCCCTTATTCGAAAAAGAACCCCAACGAAAGAGGAAAGCAAAGGTAAAGAAAAGATAGAAGATTGATTAATGTAAAGAAGAGAAAAAAGCGGAAAAAGATAAAAGAAAAAAAGAGAAACAAGAAAAAAGAGAAACAGAAAAAACTGAATGGAATGCAAGAAGAGAAAAAGAAAGGACAAAGAGGTACACTAAATGGAAATGCAGTATCACGAAAAATAAATGTTGACACAATTTATCGTAACAGTGTCTCAAACCTCCTAACTGTTCTCTTAGAAAAACATGTAAAAATTGAACTATGAAATTTAATTTCAAATATACTGATATATATATATATATATATATATATATATGAATATATATATATATATACATATTCACATTCATTTTACTTATAATTTTCCCTCTTTTACTATTAGCTTTTTCATTTATTGTCATAAACTCAAAATTTAACTCACAAAATATTCTCAGTTTAGTTTAATCTTCATAGAGAAAAAGGGAAAAAAAATCACAATCACTTAAATTTTTTGCTAATTCCATGTAATTCTCAACGATCAGATTAAAGAAAAAAATGTTAACTTCGTTCTGCGTATGGATTACATTCTGAAGAATTATAATTTCATCAATAGGACAAAATAGGTTAGCTCCATTTCCGGTTTAAATTCATCCCCTGTTTTTTGGACAGGAGTAGATTTTTATCGGCTTTTTCCTGTTTCGTATTTAGGTTCCTTCTGAAAAGAATTAATTCTATTTCACTCCTTGTAGCCACTTGCGCCTTAGTGACATTATCGCCTTACTTGGGATAAATTCATTAAATAAAACAGTCACGTGTACATACTGTCTATCTAAACTTACCCTTGCAAAACAGACCTACCTAAAAATTCCTTTCTCTAAACAAGGTCTTTTGTAACAACAATAGTCTTGACGTTGATAATAAAGTCTTTATAACGTTGTGTCATCCGTTTGCAAGCACTTTTTAGAAAAGTTTTATTTATATATTAATTTATATATTTTATTTTTATATTTTTTTTTTTTTTTTTCGGTTCGGGCCGGGGTCATTAAACGAGGAAGTCAAAGAATTAAGTATTCTCAATCATTCACCATTTCTTTCTTTCTTTCTTTCTTTCTTTCTTTCTTTCTTTCTTTCTTTCTTTCTAATCTCAAGTGATAAGTTCACATTCATAGATAAAAGCATTTATATATCAGAAAATTGGAATTTCCTCAATCTTTTTTCTATCAGTCAATTTTATATATTTTTATCTCTCTCACACTCCTCTTAGACTCTCTGTCCCTTTATATATATTTACTCACTCTCTCTCTCTCTCTTTATATATATGTATATATATATTTATTGCTCTATTGCTTTCTACATCACGCGACGTACACATCTCGCGACGTATACATCTCGCGACGCACGCTTCTCGTTTTTTCAGTCATTTGTTTTAACTAACAACTTTTTAGTAGTTTATATATATATATATATATATATATATATATATATATACTTTCTCTCTTTCTCTCTCTCTCTCTCTCCCAATATATATTTGTATACTTACTCGCTCTTTCTCTCTCTCTCTCTCTCTCTCTCTCTCTCTCTCTGTATATATATATATATATATATAAATTTAGTATATCGAGGCAGCAGATAATTTTCTAAACATATATTGTTAAATATAAGAGACAATGAATGTCCATTATGTTTAATCATGAGCCGTTCTAAATGTCGTATTTTGGCTTTAATTTCAGATGAAAATAAAGACAAAAATTCTCCAACATTTGGATAATTTTTTATTAAGTTGGTTCTAAGCTTTCTACTCACATGAGCCATCGTCAGAAAGGTTACAGGGACGTTAACACCAAGGGTGATTTTACCTTGTGTTGACATAAAGCTAAGCAACGACGACAGTCACGAAATAGCAAACGCAGCTCGTAAATTTGTAATGCGGCTCTATGACATCACACCGCGCGTGAGCCCGAAATGTTAACAGAACCATATATTTAAATGCAATGTAATGTGTTATGACCAGATTTAAATGTAACTTTATTAAGTGTGGGTTATTTTAATTTAATATAGATGACCTCCAATATCTGAAGGTTCTTTTTACTGTGTATATCAGTGAGGATTATTGTATTGTTGACTACATCTGACTACATGACTATGTTTTTATAGATTTTATGTTGGGGAATTTTTGTCTTTATTTTCAACTGAAATTAAAGCCAAAATACGATGTTTAGAACGCCTCATGATTAAACATAAGAGTATATATTTATTTATACATACATATGTGTGAATTCAGATAGAAATTTAACAGACTGATATGATAGATCGATTGATAAATCACGAGTCAAAAACCTTTTTGTTTTGTTTTATTTTATTTTATTTATTTATTTGTCTTTATTTTCAGAAAAGTAGGAACATGGCAAACAGTTCAACAAGAGAGAAGTGCGTGAGAGAAACTATTGAAATAGAACTTACATTTATCTATTTCAACTATAAAACGATGACACCTAGAAATTCGTCTATCAGTCAGTTACGTGCCAAACGTGATACACGCTGAAGCGATCATGTTTCGCAAGAAACATGACTGACTGGACAGAAGATTTTCCCGCGGTAAATTTGCCATTATTTTCTGTGGTAGACTAGTTGCCAACCAAGGCTATAGAACCCAATCTATTCTGCTATTTAACCCATAGATAGAAGGAAAATGGACGGATTAATCTTTTCTAAGGGTATTTGTGCATAAGTGAATGCAGAAAATTCAACTGTTATTCGAACTCGGCTTTCCAATTTCTCGTGTCGGTATGATACCCACTGCATCACAACTTATACTACGCTTAAATGCATGACGTCAAGGTATGATCAGAAAAATTGCCATGAAAATATTAATAGAAAAGACGCAGGAAAACTACATTACGTCGGTGAGAAAATGACCGAATTGTGCCATACGGAAGGATCAGCTCTCTAGGAAGATCTAATACTGATTGGGGGATGATTTGTATCAAATTATTTTATTCTTACACAAAATATCTTCTAGTCAACATACGAACACCACCAGGCATAAATAAAAATGCCCACAAGATCCTCAAGCAAACACACACATAGACAACATCAAGCAAATTCTGCATAGACTAGCTAGAATGATGACACTCAAACACATAAGAATTACACACCAAACACTGCTTGAGAGGACAAATACTTCGTGTATTCAATATCCGCTTGACAAAACAAAAACAAAGAAGACCGATATTATCTTTTCTCATCTGCATTTTATTTTCTGATTAAACTTAAATAAAAGCGAAGCGTTCTTTTCAACATGTCAGATTAAATAAATTGCAAACATTATGTTTGCTTATTTTTAATAAAATCCGTTCATACTCAACGTTACAGCTCATTTCTGACATGTTTTGATTGTAATACGCGAAAAATTATCCGTGAGTATGAACGGATTTTATTAAAATATATATATATATGATTAATGCAAAAAACATTTTTCACTAAGCTGATTGATTACACCACTATTTACTCCCGCATCAGTAAGAAATCTGTCGAGGCGAACAAACATAACCTCGCTGCTGATCTTGAGAAGGACCTCTACTCAGGAGTGAACTGGGGTAAGTGGCTCGTAAATTTTAATGCTTCTAAAACGAAATTCCTATCTGTCAACCATCACAGGCAATCTCTCCTACAACCTATAAGGATGGACCAAGTAAGTCTACCTGAAAGCAATACACTGCGCTTCCTCGGCCTTACCATTTCTTTTGATCTCAAGTGGAATCATTACAATGAATCAATAGCCAAATCCACTGCTAGGAAGGTTGGGTCAGGTCAGGATGTTTTTTCTCCTGACTCTATCCTGTACATATAAAAATCAACCATTCAACAGTGCATAGAATACTGTTGGAATACTGGTCAGGCGCTCCTGATGGTCGTCTCAGTTTTTTCGACAGACTCTAAAGGAGAATCTGTAATGTGATTGGTTCCGACCTGGTAGCTCGACTCCAGTCACTTTCCCATCGGCGGGATGTGGCTTCCCTCCGTTTCTTCTATAAATATTTTCATGGCTTCTGCTCTGACGAACTTAGGACACTGGTGCCCACATCACAAGAATTTACTAGGGCAATCAGTCTGGCAACAAGGTCCCACCCTTTTACAGTTAGATCAACTAAATGCAGCCGATAATTCTATTCCACCAGCTTCTTTCTCGCGCTTCACGCCTGTGGAACTTCCTTCCGCATACCTGCTTTCCTTACAGCTACAACATCCAGGAATGTAAATGTAAAGTCAGCTCCTATCTCTAATCAACTTGATTCCAGCCCTTTCATTATCACCCTGTGTATCTTGTTCTTTTCCTTTCTCTCTACCTTCACAGAAACTGTCTTCACTCCTGTGTTCAAATCCTTCTCTTGCCCTTTCTCTTTCACCCACTGTAGCTGGTTCATCTTTCTCTTCACTTTCCTCCTGCCTAATACTTCAACTTTCTCACGTAACTCCAGCCCTTTCTACATCACCCCGTGTATCTTGTTCTTATTCTTTCTCTCTACCTTTGCAACTGTCTTCACTCCTGTGTTCAAATCCTTCTCTTGCCCTTTCTCTTTCACCCACTGTAGCTGGTTCGTCTTTCTCTTCACTTTCCTCCTGCCTAATACTTCAACTTTCTCACGTAACTCCAGCCCTTTCTACATCACCCCGTGTATCTTGTTCTTATTCTTTCTCTCTACCTTTGCAACTGTCTTCACTCCTGTGTTCAAATCCTTCTCTTGCCCTTTCTCTTTCACCCACTGTAGCTGGTTCGTCTTTCTCTTCACTTTCCTCCTGCCTAATACTTCAACTTTCTCACGTAACTCCAGCCCTTTCTACATCACCCCGTGTATCTTGTTCTTATTCTTTCTCTCTACCTTTGCAACTGTCTTCACTCCTGTGTTCAAATCCTTCTCTTGTCCTTTCTCTTTCACCCACTGTAGCTGGTTCGTCTTTCTCTTCACTTTCCTCCTGCCTAATACTTCAACTTTCTCACGTAACTCCAGCCCTTTCTACATCACCCCGTGTATCTTGTTCTTATTCTTTCTCTCTACCTTTGCAACTGTCTTCACTCCTGTGTTCAAATCCTTCTCTTGCCCTTTCTCTTTCACCCACTGTAGCTGGTTCGTCTTTCTCTTCACTTTCCTCCTGCCTAATACTTCAACTTTCTCACGTAACTCCAGCCCTTTCTACATCACCCCGTGTATCTTGTTCTTATTCTTTCTCTCTACCTTTGCAACTGTCTTCACTCCTGTGTTCAAATCCTTCTCTTGCCCTTTCTCTTTCACCCACTGTAGCTGGTTCGTCATTGTCTTCACTCTCCTCCTGTCTAAAACTTTAACTGTTATATCTAGCCCCCTGTACATCAGTGGCTGTACCGCCTTGTTTGGGTTGAAATGATTTAAAAAAAAAAGACTTTGGATTCACTGATTCATAGACTGATCCACTCTTTAAGTAATATCCGTAGTTGACTGCATATTTTCTTGTTTATATCATTTATATATTAAGTTAAAAAAAACGCTTGTAGACAACAGAAATTACTATACAAATAGAGAAATCGGGGAGCCGAGTTCGAATTTTAGTTGAATTCATTGCATTCACTTACGCACAAATACCCTTGGAAAGGTGTTAATCTGTCTCTTCCTTCCAGTTATGGGTTAAATAACAGGACTGATTGGGTTCTATAGACTTGGCTGGCAACCAGTCTACCATAGAAAAGAATGGCAACCTACTGCGGGATTATCTTCTGCCCAGTCAGTCAGGTCTCTTTTGAGACATGATCGCCCAAGCGTGTTTCATATATGGCACTTAACTGAATGAGATAATGAAAAACATTATTAAGATTTTAAAGTAACCATTAACAGTAAGAATACAGAACGTATAGTCATCCTGGGACATGTAATGAGGAAGGAAGGCTTGGAGAACGTTATACTAACAGGCCAGATACAGGGAAAAAGAGACAGGGGAAAGCAACGGATAACATATTTGAAGGACCTGATCAGCTGGATGATGGAACAAGGGTTGCATGGTGTAACAGGAGAAGGCGTGCTAACAACCACCAGGGATAGGGAGACGTGGAAAGCCATGATCGCCTACATCCTGAAGAGACAGGGCACATAGAAGATAGTCATTACCAATATGGACAGCCGAAGAAATGAGCTACAAATTAGAGACATAGGAAGCAAACTAATATATGTCGGTATTTCTGAGATGAGATATTGTAACTGTTTGCACTATTTACATTTTTGGAACTGTCATCATCATGTTAATTGTCATATTCACGACGTTCCAGCCACTGTTTGTCCCGGCCTTCTTTAGATAATACATGGTCCATTGGATAAAGGCGTTGGTTGAAATAATTTAGAGACTTGATCCAAAACGTATGCGTTCAATATTTGGCCACAGCATAGGGGGCGAACAGCGAGTTGAGTTACTAAAAGGCAATAGTTGAAATTGAAAATGCCCAGAAGATCATACCACACAGAACTTTTTGTTTTAATCATTTCACTCCGAGCAAGGCAGAAATGCCACTGATGTGCAAGGGGCTACATAACTGTAAAAAGATTAATTAGAAAAGAGTGAGGAATACAAACTAGTTATAAAGGAGCAATAGAAAGCTGAGAAAGCAGGTGCGATGACAGATACATAGGTGGAGAGAAAGGGAAGGATATAGGGGGTGGGGAGAGAGCTAGAGTGCAGTGGTTAATAGATGAGTATTGACATTGCATTTAAATTTCTGGAGGTTGTAGCCGTCAGGAAAGCAAGAATGTGGGAGCGAGTTCCACAGGCGGGAAGTGCGAGAGAAGAAGCTGCAGGAGTAGAATTGTCGTCTGCATTTGGCTAACCTGACTGTGAATGGGTGGGACCCAGTTGCCAGTCTGGTTGCACGAGTAAACACCTGTTGAGGAGGCACCAGTGACTTAAGTTCGTCCGAGCAGAAGCCATGAAAGTATTTATAGAGACACCAGTGACTTAAGTACAAGAACTTACTCCTATGGACGAAATAAGTCTTTCGTTTCGAAATTTCAACGTATATCATCTGAATAAAACTAGAAAACAAATGCTATTATATATATATGTACTTCTGGATTCTTTGCTTTGTTTTGATATTGAGTCTTTGTTTTTTTGTACAGCCCTATGTATTTGCTTTATTATTGGGCGCTAAGACTGACTTTTATACGGCGTCTTTTCTCTGATTCAGCGCTGAATCTTTGCTTTTACCATGTGTTACAATTTGAAGCAATTTTTGTTTGTTTTTCATACAAAGCTGAGACTTTGTTTTTGTAAGACCCTATATATTTGCTTTTTATAGAGCGATGAATCTTTGTTTTTTGTATAACGCAGAATCTTTGCTTTTACCATGTCTTAGGATATTCAACTTGAAACAATTTTTGTTTGTTTTTTATACAAAGCTGTGTCTTTGTTTTTTGTAAGACCCTATGTATTTGCTTTTTATAGAGCGATGAATCTGTTTTTTTTTTGTTTTTTGTTTTTTTTCTATAACGCAGAATCTTTGCTTAGAATATGCAATTTGAAGCAATTTGTGTTTGTTTTCTATACAAAGCTGATTTTTTGTTTTTATCCGACCCTGTGTGTTTGCTTTTTATAGAACGCCAAGTCTTTGCCTTATACACGGTAGGAGGCTTTTCCTTGCTTTTTATACAGCACTGAGTTTTATGCATTTTATAAAATGTGTCTATTGTTTATATGGCGCTTGGTTTTTGTTTTTATATAGCGCTGAATCTTTGTTTTGTTTTTGTTTTGTTTGTTTTTTGTACAGTGAATCTTTGCTTTAACCATGTTTTACGATATACAACTTCTACTCCAACAGTTTCTTTCCTCGCACTTCCCGACTGTGGAATTCTCTTCCTCACGATTGCTTCCCCGACGGATACAATCTCCAGGAGTTTAAATGTAAGGTCAATAGACACCTCCTAACACACTAACCTGCTCCCATTCTATCAAACACTCTTCCCATCTGCCCAACCCTCATCCTCGGTATCCTTACTCATCTGTCATCTTCCTCCTGACATTCCCTATGTCTAACCACTTCTTCTCTTTACCTTCCCCTATGTAGCCCCAGGCGCAATAGTGGCAGTGGAATGCCTTGCTTGGGGTGAGATGATTAAAAAAAAAAAAAAAAATTTATAGCAATGGTGCAGGGATGTAAAGCAATAAATCTACTAAGACGAAAAAATTACTTGAGTAAAAAAATGTGAGAAAAATCATTATTAAGAAGAGAAAATAATAAAAGAACACTAATTAAATTAATTAAGAACACTAATTAAACAAACAGAAGAAGAAGAAGATTTATATTACATTTACATTTTTAAATATAAAATTTAACTAGAAAGCTAAATTCCGAAAGAGAATTCCACAAGCAAGAAGAGGAAGAGAAGAAACTGTTAGTATAGAACTTACGGTTATATATCCAGAAAATTAAAGTTTAAAATGAATGAACTTATATGCCAGTTTAGTACTGCTTTATAATTTGTAAATCGAGATTCATCAGAACAGTTACCACGAAAAATTGTTTTAGAAAAAGCACAGGGAAGCTTTGTTACTATGGTTGGAAAGTAACTGAAATTGATATGTTGGTTGTTTTTTAGGCATATCAACCTCGGCGGGTCATTTATTGTCAACTAAACTTTTATTTATTTATTGCTGGTAATACCTTTTTCTTTCAACAATTTATTGTTGTTTTTATAGAAGTTTTGATTCTAGTAATAATTTTTTTTTTCGAGTATCAAGATTCATTGGGATTTGTTTTTAAGAGCAGGGTCCCCATATCCTACCCTTGTTATTTAACTCATAACTGGAGGGAAGGGACGGATTAATACCTTTCCCAGGGGTATTTGTGCGCAAGTGAATGCAGAGAATTCAACTGGAATTCGAACTCGGCTCACCGAATTCTCTTTGCAAGCTGATATCCATTGCACCACAACACAGCGCACATCCGTCACTATACGCTTACAGCACCTGGTATATCCAAGCGGTCACCCATCTAAGTACTGACCAGGCTCAACGTTGCTTAACTTCGGTGATCGAGCGAGAACCGGTGTATTCAACGTGATAGACCGTAAGCCCTGAAATTGATATGTCAAGTCAGGACTAATAAAATTACAGATTCTTCTTTACTTGGATTCTTAAATAATCTCTGGGCCTCTGCTCCGGTGAACTTAAGTCTCTGGTGCCCTCGCCACAAAAATTTACTCGCGCTACCAGACTGGCAACAAGGTCCCACCCATTTACAGTTAGAACAACCGAATGCAACCGACAATTCTATTCCATCAACATCTTTTCTCGCACTTCCTACCTGTGGAACTACCTTCCATATACTTGCTTTGCTGGCGGTTACAACCTCCAGGAATTTGAATGCAATGTCAATTCCCATCACTTGACTCCAGTCCTTTCCTCGTCCTTTCTACATCACGCTGTGTATCTTGTTCTTTTCCTTTCTCTCTGCCTTCGCAACTGTCTTCACACCTGTGTTCCCACCATTCATTTGCCCTTTCTCTGATACCCACTGTAACTGGTTGGTCTTTCTCTATACTCTCCTCCTGCCTAAACTTTTACTGTATTATGTAGAACCCCACCCACCCTGCGCATCAGACGCGGTATCGCTTTACTTGGGATAAAACGATAAAAAAAACTTATAATTAAAATGTATGTAGCACTTGTTTATGAAAATTTGTAATGGCATAGGAATAAACTAAATCTTTCTTTTTCAAGGCAAATTATTTTCATGTTAGTCAGAAATCCTTTGAATGGGCATACTTACTTGTAAATACCTTTATAAGATTTGAGAAGAAAATAAACAAAATATCTAATTAAAATAACCGAATAATTTATGTTCTTTTGAAGAGTCCAAATGCTCCGCAAGTTTTTACTACTTTTTACTTTTATTTCATCCATTATAACATCCAAACCCTCAGAATTCTTTTTTTTTTTATTTACGAAGACTAAATTTGCTTTTTTGCCTAAATTGGGTGATTTGTAGTCGAGGTATTTATGTGTCTATACTAGTTTTCTTTTTCTTATTTCCTGTGATCGATTGGCAGAAAATCACTTGAAATTTATAACAAGTTTCTTAGAATTCATGGTTTGAACTGTCCAGTGTAGCTATATACGATTTTGGTCATTAATCGAAATGAGAGTGGATATGTAACTCTTTTATTGAACATGACAGCACAGAACACGCGAGTGTGATAGTTATACGTATCTCCGATCAAGTATCTGGGTCTGAGAACAGTTCTTTATATTTTATTATTAACAGTTTAAAAGAAGACTCGTTTTGCCAGCTAACGGCAAACTGCTCTGGTCAGGATAACCGAGGAGTGAAACATATTGTATACTTCTCTTTTTTCATTTTCTAAAATTATTTTTAGCAGCCATCCAATAGTGACGTTGAACCACATGAATAAGCCAAAGTGATTCTTCGATTGTTTTTTGTTATTCATGATTTTTTATCGTTTATTGAAAACAGGTGTCTGTTTTACATCATTCCATTTTTTCTTAATTCAGCCACAACAATCACACGTGAAATCTCCACTAAATTCAAACAAGGTGATGATTCAAATTGCAAATTAAAATATAATATAATTTATGATATAATATAATATAATATGATATAATATAAATGTAATTTTGTCTGTGTGTGTGTGTGTGTGTGTGTGTGTCCTTTACCTATAGACTCCGAAACGGCTGCACCGATTTTCTTGAAAATTTACACAGTTGTACGATAAGCATCTGCGAGTGTTCTTAGCTAGGGTTTGTATCGAGGTACCCCCAATAAATATCGAAAATCGATAATCGAAAAAATCGGGTCATAGAAGAAGTGGTCCGATTTTAATCAAATTTGATACACTCATAGACAAAGACATAAGAAACGATATTCAGAAGTTTCGAGGTTGCAGAGTGCAGAAAATCGATAATATATATATATATAAGTCAAGATGCTTGTGTGCGTGTCTTTTTATCTGTCTGTATGTCTGCATTTTTTTCAGCCCTTTTATTTGAGTTTTTGCTTCGGGTTTGGCTCTAATTAGGTATAATTGTAGTTCTTAGTCTCAGCCATGATACCATTTACACAGAGGACTTATTTAGCCTTCAAAATTCAGTTTACGACGAAAAAGACTTATTTGATATCGATACCAAAAAAGAGTTTGAGCTCCAGGACCATGGATTAGTTTTAAAGCTTTCATTACACCCGAGCAACGCCGAGCTATAATGCTAGTATAATATAATTTATAATAAGCCAAAGTGATTCTTCAGCTGTTTTTCGTTATTCTTGAAATTTTTATCGTTTATTGAAAACGGGTGTCAGTTTTCCATCATTCCGTTTTTTTTTAAAATCAAGCCAGAAAGATCACACGTGAAATCTTAACTAAACTCAAACAAGGTGATGGTCCAAGCAAAACCAGACCCAACATTTCTGTGATTTCCAATTACTGAAAAAGATTCCGGATATTTAAAGAAAGTTGCTCTCCTAATAACCTAACACCTACACTCGAAAGGTGTGGTCTACATGTTTTTTTTTTATCGATTCATAATAGTATGTGAATAAATGGAACTGTACTTCTTTAGAGCCAAGTATTTTTTTCCTGTTAAGCCATCTAAAGGATTTTGAGCAGACACACTTGCTTTGAAATGTCTTTTTACCCATTGGGTAGAAAATGAGTTTAACAAAATAACTGAATAGAATAACTGCACCTCATCAGAATATTTACATTGTAATAGAAACTTCTTTATTTACTCACTGAATATTTTTCTCCTTCCCAAATAATAATTTTATTCGGTAAAAAAAAAAAAATAATAATAATCATCTTTTATCAATATTTCTATTCACATTATTCGGAGTGTTATCCTTATCTTCATTGCAATATTCGCGACGTTTCGGCCATTGGACGATCCAGCTTTCATACACTGATCTCTTCAAGCGTTGAATTATCAATTATTCAATTATCTTGAATCCAGTGACTTGACTCAAAGAGTTGTTAGTTCAGTACCTGGCAACGGTAGATGTGAATAAAAACTTGTAGAGTTGAGTTAAAAAGGAGATGAATGATACTGAGAGATCCAGAAATAGTATGTCATGTGGAACTAGAACATCCAAAAATCTCAACAATGTAATTAGTGTAAGTAATCATCCTATACAACGAAACATTTTATCATACATAAAATACACGACCGGTTTAGTGTTGTCGTCAGTATATAAATGTTTTTACATCAGTCAGTCAGTTAAGTACCAGACGGGATACACGTTTGGGCGATCATGTCTCGAAAGAGATATGACTGACTGGGCAGAAGATTATGCCACAGTAATACATACCATACGAATACTTATAATTATATACGTATTATCTGAAGAAGGCCAGAGCGTATAAAAATCTGAACAATTTAAATAGTGTAAGTAATCATCTTATAATACGAGACATTTTATCGTACATAAAATACACGAAAAGTTTAGTGCTGTCGCCAATATATAAATGCTCTTATATAAAGCATTATATTTCGAAGAGCATTAACGGAACGATCAATATTTTTTATTGCTGCAATACAAGAACCCAATCTTTTTATAGTCGTATATTAATGCAGAACAAACCAAATCATCAATTTCGCATAATTATTATATAATAAAACAAAACTTAACCGGATACTGAATCAAAAACGAGATAATGATTGGGTATTTGAAATTGTTATTCAGTAATGATGTAATTATGTAATACTACAACTTTATTGCTTAATCAAGAAACAGAAACCTTGAAATTATTTTTTGTTAGTAATAAAATATATAAGTTATATAATACCAAATGAAATATCCTATATAGCAATAAATGTTGGACAATATCCCCACAAATGAAGAAGAGACCGTAGGCAGGAGAAATGTGGTACTATAAAAGAATACAATAGAAGAAACATATGAACAGGAAAGAGGGCTTGGAGAATTTTACACTTAGAGGAAATATTGATAAATAAATAAGAGGGAAAAGCACTTCTGTTTCTCTGTTGATTTTAATATCTCCGGGAAGTGCGAGAATAGAAGGTGGTTGAGTAGAATTTTATTGGTTTCAGAGTAAAAGGGTGGGACCTAGTTGCTAATCTTGTGGCTCGTGTAAATTTATATATAAGGGGCACCAATGAGCTAAGTTTATTGGAGCAGAAGCCGTGAAAGTATTTGTAGAAGAGACACAGGGAAGCCACATTGCACCGGTGAGAGAGTGACTGTATCTGAGTTGACAAGTCGGGATCGGTGATATTACAGATTCTCCATTGGATTTTGTCAAGGACACATAGGTGGATAGCAGGAGCACCCGACCAAATATGGCAGCAGTATTCAATGCTCTGGCGGATACTCAGTCGGTATCGATCACATTACAGATTATATGTTGAATTTTGTCAAGGACACCTAGGTGGATAGCAGAAGCACCAGACCAGATATGGCAGCAGTATTCAATGCACGGGCGGATGGTAGATTTATATATGCCTAGGATTGTTTCAGACGGGAAAACTTCCTAGCCCTGCACAAAGAACCGATTTTCTTAGGAGCGGATATAGCTATGGATTTTATATAGTCATTCCACTTGAGAATAAGATGTATAATAATACATATAATAAATTATAATAATACATAATAGTACAAGATACATTATTGAGTTTCTGTTGATTTACGTCTCTTTTTCACTTTTCTGGGAAATTGTCCACCATACACTGCCATACATGTGCAATAATATTACATAATTTTTCAAGATTCTGTTCTTCGTTTTCGATGTTTAAATATCTTCTTCACATATAAGAAAAGTTCCAGCATTCGGTGTCATATTGGAAGAATAATAATAGTTCAGCGTACTTTACATTATTTCTGTTGCTTCAAGCCATCTCTTTACCTATGATAAGATTGCCGGGCATTCACTGTCAAATAAGAGGAATAATAATAGTTCAGCGTACTTTACTTTATTTCTGTTGCTTCAAGCCACCTCTTTACCTATGATAGGTTTGCCCAGCATTCACTGTCAAATAAGAGGAATAATAATAGTTCAGCGTACTTTACTTTATTTCTGTTGCTTCAAGCCACCTCTTTACCTATGATAAGATCGCCCAGCATTCACTGTCAAATCAGAGGAAAAATAATAGTTCAGCGTACTTTACTTTATTTCTGTTGTTTCAAGCCACCTCTTTACCTATGATAAGATTGCCCAGCATTCACCTTCAAATCAGAGGAATAATAATAGTTCAGCGTACTTTACTTTATTTCTGTTGCTTCAAGCCACCTCTTTACCTATGATAAGATTGCCCAGCATTCACTGTCAAATCAGAGGAATAATAATAGTTCAGCGTACTTTACTTTATTTCTGTTGCTTCAAGCCACCTCTTTAACTATGATAAGATTGCCCAGCATTCACTGTCAAATAAGAGGAATAATAATAGTTCAGCGTACTTTACTTTATTTCTGTTGCTTCAAGCCACCTCTTTAACTATGATAAGATTGCCCGGCATTCACTGTCAAATAAGAGGAATAATAATAGTTCAGCGTACTTTACTTTATTTCTGTTGCTTCAAGCCACCTCTTTACCTATGATAATATTGCCCAGCATTCACTGTCAAATCAGAGGAATAACAATAGTTTAGCGTAGTTTACTTTATTTCTGTTGCTTCAAACCACCTCTTTACCTATGATTAGATTGCCCGGCATTCACTGTCAAATAATAGCAATAATAATAGTTCAGCTTACTTTATTTATTTCTATTGCTTCAAACCACCTCTTTACCTATGATTAGATTGCCCAGCATTCACTGTCAAAATAAGAGGAATAATAATATTTCAGCGTACTTTACTTTATTTCTGTTGCTTCAAGCCACCTCTTTACCTATGATAAGATTGCCCGGCATTCACTGTCAAATAAGAGGAATAATAATAGTTCAGCGTACTTTACTTTATTTCTGTTGCTTCAAGCCACCTCTTTACCTATGATAAGATTGCCCAGCATTCACTGTCAAATCTGAGGAATAATAATAGTTCAGCTTACTTTATTTATTTCTATTGCTTCAAACCACCTCTTTACCTATGATTAGATTGCCCAGCATTCACTGTCAAAATAAGAGGAATAATAATATTTCAGCGTACTTTACTTTATTTCTGTTGCTTCAAGCCACCTCTTTACCTATGATAAGATTGCCCGGCATTCACTGTCAAATAAGAGGAATAATAATAGTTCAGCGTACTTTACTTTATTTCTGTTGCTTCAAGCCACTTCTTTAACTATGATAAGATTGCCCGGCATTCACTGTCAAATAATAGCAATAATAATAGTTCAGCGTACTTTATTTTATTTCTGTTGCTTCAAGCCACCTCTTTACCTATGATAAGATTGCCCGGCATTCACTATCAAATCTGAGGAATAATAATAGTTCAGCGTTCTTTATTTTATTTCTGTTGCTTCAAGCCACCTCTTTACCTATGATAAGATTGCCCAGCATTCACTGTCAAATAAGAGGAATAATAATAGTTCAGCGTACTTTACGTTATTTCTGTTGCTTCAAGCCACCTCTTTACCTATGATAAGATTGCCCAGCATTCACTGTCAAATCAGAGGAATAATAATAGTTCAGCTTACTTTATTTATTTCTATTGCTTCAAACCACCTCTTTACCTATGATTAGATTGCCCAGCATTCACTGTCAAAATAAGAGGAATAATAATATTTCAGCGTACTTTAATTTATTTCTGTTGCTTCAAGCCACCTCTTTACCTATGATAAGATCGCCCAGCATTCACTGTCAAATAAGCGGAATAATAATAGTTCAGCGTACTTTACTTTATTTCTGTTGCTTCAAGCCACTTCTTTAACTATGATAAGATTGCCCGGCATTCACTGTCAAATAAGAGCAATAATAATAGTTCAGCGTACTTTATTTTATTTCTGTTGCTTCAAGCCACCTCTTTAACTATGATAAGATTGCCCGGCATTCACTATCAAATCTGAGGAATAATAATAGTTCAGCGTACTTTACTTTATTTCTGTTGCTTCAAGCCACCTCTTTACCAATGATAAGATTGCCCAGCATTCACTGTCAAATAAGAGGAATAATAATAGTTCAGCGTACTTTACTTTATTTCTGTTGCTTCAAACCACCTCTTTACCTATGATTAGATTGCCCAGCATTCACTGTCAAAATAAGAGGAATAATAATATTTCAGCGTACTTTACTTTATTTCTGTTGCTTCAAGCCACCTCTTTACCTATGATAAGATTGCCCAGCATTCACTGTCAAATAAGAGGAATAATAATAGTTCAGCGTACTTTACTTTATTTCTGTTGCTTCAAGCCACCTCTTTAACTATGATAAGATTGCCCAGCATTCACTGTGAAATAAGAGGAATAATAATAGTTCAGCGTACTTTACTTTATTTCTGTTGCTTCAAGCCACCTCTTTACCTATGATAAGATTGCCCAGCATTCACTGTCAAATAAGAGGAATAATAATAGTTCAGCGTACTTTACTTTATTTCTGTTGCTTCAAGCCACCTCTTTAACTATGATAAGATTGCCCAGCATTCAATGTCAAATAAGAGGAATAATAATAGTTCAGCGTACTTTACTTTATTTCTGTTGCGTCAAGCCACCTCTTTACCTATGATAAGATTGCCCAGCATTCACTGTCAAATAAGAGGAATAATAATAGTTCAGCGTACTTTACTTTATTTCTGTTGCTTCAAGCCACCTCTTTACCTATGATAAGATTGCCCAGCATTCACTGTCAAATAAGAGGAATAATAATAGTTCAGCGTACTTTACTTTATTTCTGTTGCTTCAAGCCACCTCTTTACCTATGATAAGATTGCCCGGCATTCACTGTCAAATCAGAGGAATAATAATAGTTCAGCGTACTTTACTTTATTTCTGTTGCTTCAAGCCACCTCTTTAACTATGATAAGATTGCCCAGCATTCACTGTCAAATAAGAGGAATAATAATAGTTCAGCTTACTTTATTTATTTCTATTGCTTCAAACCACCTCTTTACCTATGATTAGATTGCCCAGCATTCACTGTCAAAATAAGAGGAATAATAATATTTCAGCGTACTTTACGTTATTTCTGTTGCTTCAAGCCACCTCTTTACCTATGATAAGATTGCCCAGCATTCACTGTCAAATAAGAGGAATAATAATATTTCAGCGTACTTTACTTTATTTCTGTTGCTTCAAGCCACCTCTTTAACTATGATAAGATTGCCCAGCATTCACTGTCAAATAAGAGGAATAATAATAGTTCAGCGTACTTTACTTTATTTCTGTTGCTTCAAGCCACCTCTTTACCTATGATAAGATTGCCCGGCATTCACTGTCAAATAAGAGGAATAATAATAGTTCAGCGTACTTTACTTTATTTCTGTTGCTTCAAGCCACCTCTTTACCTATGATAATATTGCCCAGCATTCACTGTCAAATCAGAGGAATAACAATAGTTTAGCGTAGTTTACTTTATTTCTGTTGCTTCAAACCACCTCTTTACCTATGATTAGATTGCCCGGCATTCACTGTCAAATCAGAGGAATAATAATAGTTCAGCTTACTTTATTTATTTCTATTGCTTCAAACCACCTCTTTACCTATGATTAGATTGCCCAGCATTCACTGTCAAAATAAGAGGAATAATAATATTTCAGCGTACTTTACTTTATTTCTGTTGCTTCAAGCCACCTCTTTACCTATGATAAGATTGCCCGGCATTCACTGTCAAATAAGAGGAATAATAATAGTTCAGCGTACTTTACTTTATTTCTGTTGCTTCAAGCCACCTCTTTACCTATGATAAGATTGCCCAGCATTCACTGTCAAATCTGAGGAATAATAATAGTTCAGCTTACTTTATTTATTTCTATTGCTTCAAACCACCTCTTTACCTATGATTAGATTGCCCAGCATTCACTGTCAAAATAAGAGGAATAATACTATTTCAGCGTACTTTACTTTATTTCTGTTGCTTCAAGCCACCTCTTTACCTATGATAAGATTGCCCGGCATTCACTGTCAAATAAGAGGAATAATAATAGTTCAGCGTACTTTACTTTATTTCTGTTGCTTCAAGCCACTTCTTTAACTATGATAAGATTGCCCGGCATTCACTGTCAAATAATAGCAATAATAATAGTTCAGCGTACTTTATTTTATTTCTGTTGCTTCAAGCCACCTCTTTACCTATGATAAGATTGCCCGGCATTCACTATCAAATCTGAGGAATAATAATAGTTCAGCGTTCTTTACTTTATTTCTGTTGCTTCAAGCCACCTCTTTACCTATGATAAGATTGCCCGGCATTCACTGTCAAATAAGAGGAATAATAATAGTTCAGCGTACTTTACTTTATTTCTGTTGCTTCAAGCCACCTCTTTACCTATGATAAGATTGCCAAGCATTCACTGTCAAATCAGAGGAATAATAATAGTTCAGCTTACTTTATTTATTTCTATTGCTTCAAACCACCTCTTTACCTATGATTAGATTGCCCAGCATTCACTGTCAAAATAAGAGGAATAATAATATTTCAGCGTACTTTAATTTATTTCTGTTGCTTCAAGCCACCTCTTTACCTATGATAAGATCGCCCAGCATTCACTGTCAAATAAGCGGAATAATAATAGTTCAGCGTACTTTACTTTATTTCTGTTGCTTCAAGCCACTTCTTTAACTATGATAAGATTGCCCGGCATTCACTGTCAAATAAGAGCAATAATAATAGTTCAGCGTACTTTATTTTATTTCTGTTGCTTCAAGCCACCTCTTTAACTATGATAAGATTGCCCGGCATTCACTATCAAATCTGAGGAATAATAATAGTTCAGCGTACTTTACTTTATTTCTGTTGCTTCAAGCCACCTCTTTACCTATGATAAGATTGCCCAGCATTCACTGTCAAATAAGAGGAATAATAATAGTTCAGCGTACTTTACTTTATTTCTGTTGCTTCAAGCCACCTCTTTACCTATGATAAGATTCCCCAGCATTCACTGTCAAATAAGAGGAATAATAATAGTTCAGCGTACTTTACTTTATTTCTGTTGCTTCAAGCCACCTCTTTACCTATGATAATATTGCCCAGCATTCACTGTCAAATCAGGGGAATAATAATAGTTCAGGGTACTTTACTTAATTTCTGTTGCTTCAAGCCACCTCTTTACCTGTGATAAGATTGCCCAGCATTCACTGTCAAATAAGAGGAATAATAATAGTTCAACGTACTTTACTTTATTTCTGTTGCTTCAAGCCACCTCTTTACCTATGATAAGTTTGCCCAGCATTCACTGTCAAATCAGAGGTATAATAATAGTTCAGCGTACTTTACTTTATTTCTGTTGCTTCAAGCCACCTCTTTACCTATGATAAGATCGCCCAGCATTCACTGTCAAATAAGAGTAATAATAATAGTTCAGCGTACCTTACTTTACTTCTCTTCCTTCAAGCTACCTCTTTACATATGATAAGTTTGCCCAGCATTCACTGTCAAATAAGAGGAATAATAATAGTTCAGCGTACTTTACTTTATTTCTGCTGCTTCAAGCTACTTCTTTACATATGATAAGTTTGCTCGGCATTCACTGTTAAATCAGAGGAATAATAATAGTTCAGCGTACTTTACTTTATTTCTGTTGATTCAAGCTACGTCTTTACCTATGATCAGATTGCCCAGCATTCACTGTCAAATAAGAGGAAAATAAAAGTTCAGCGTACTTTAATTTATATCTGTTGCTTCAAGCTAACTATTTACCTATGATATGATTGCCCAGCATTCACTGTCAAATCAGTGGAATAATAATAGTTCAGCGTAATTTTCTTTATTTCTGTTGCTTCAAGCTATCTCTTTACATATGATCAGATTGCTCAGCATTCACTGTCAAATAAGAGGAAAATAAAAGTTCAGCGTACTTTAATTTATATCTGTTGCTTCAAGCCACCTCTTTAACTATGATAAGATTGCCCAGTATTTACTGTCAAATAAGAGGAATAATATTAGTTCAGCGTACTTTACTTTATTTCTTTTGCTTCAAGCCACCTCTTTACCTATGATAAGATTGCCCAGCATTCACTGTCAAATAAGAATAATAATAATAGTTCAGCGTACTTTACTTTATTTCTGTTGCTTCAAGCTACCTCTTTACATATGATCAGATTGCCCAGCATTCACTGTCAAATAAGAATAATAATAATAGTTCAGCGTAATTTTCTTTATTTCTGTTGCTTCAAGCTACCTCTTTACATATGATCAGATTGCCCAGCATTCACTGTCAAATCAGAGGAATAATATTAGTTTAGCGTACTTTATTTTATTTCTGTTGCTTCAAGCCACCTCTTTACCTGTGATAAGATTGCCCAGCATTCACTGTCAAATAAGAGGAATAATAATAGTTCAGCGTACTTTACTTTATTTCTGTTGCTTCAAGCCACCTCTTTACCTATGATAAGATTGCCCAGCATTCACTGTCAAATCAGAGGAATAATAATAGTTCAGCGTACTTTAATTTATATCAGTTGCTTCAAGCTAACTATTTACCTATGATAAGATTGCCCAGCATTCACTGTCAAATCAGAGGAATAATAATAGTTCAGCGTACTTTACATTATTTCTGTTGCATCAAGCCACCTCTTTAGCTATGATAAGATTACCCAGCATTCACTGTCAAATAAGAATAATAATAATAGTTCAGCGTACTTTACTTCTGTTGCTTCAAGCCACCACTTTACCTATAATAAGATCGCCCAGCATTCACTGTCAAATCCGAGGAATAATAATATATCACATTTCAGGAAATTATTCTTTACATCTCTTGCTTCAGTCAGTACGTTAAGTGTCATACGTGAAACACGGTTGGGCGATCATGTCTCAAAAGTGACATGACTGGCTGGGCAGAAAATTACCCCGCAGTAGGTTGCCATTACTTGCTGCGTAGACTGTTTGCCATCCAAGGCTATAGAACCCAATCAGTCCTGTTGTTAAAACCCATAACTGGAAGGAAGAGACGGATTAATACATTTCCCAATGGTATTTGCGCGAAAGTGAATGCAATTAATTCAACTGGATTTCGAACTCGCCTCCCCGATTTCTCGTTCCGAGCCGATATACACTGTACCACAACAAGTATCCTTATTCCCTGTTTAAAGATTGTCCAGTATACAAATGCCATATACGAGAAATAATATTACATCATATTTCAGGATTCTTTTATTTATTCTTATTGCTTCACTCACTTCTTTACATGTGAAGCGATTGTCCATCATTCGCCCTCATATAAGAAGAAGAAGAAATTACTGGAAAGTAATTGAAACTCACCTGAAGCGAGCTGAATGTGTAATGCTTCTCATGCTAGTGACATTTCCACCAAGCTTCTCTAGGGCATATGAATTCATTGAATTTCTTTTAATATATTCCTCTCGAATTTATATTTAAATGAGGGTCATCAGGAGAGAATGTGCACCGTTTCTAGACCTTCGTCTGAACGGTTTCATTTGCACACCGGCCCCCCTCACTGATGTGAGGCTCAATTATAATGATATACAAGTGTGTTGTCCATATACTCGTTCAAATGTCTAACGGCGAAATTAGATTTACGAAAAATTTCGAAAAACGACATACCTCGCGTTCTGAGAATGTAACGTGAACCTTATTGCACAATCACGATCAGTCAGGCAATATTAAGTAAAAGTTCAGAATACTTTTATTTATTTCTATTGCTTTAAGTCACTATTTCATCTGTGAGGAGATCGTCTAGCTTCGCCTGTCATATATAAGGAATAATATTACGTATCAGATCCGGACTCTTTAATTTAATTCTAGGAATCACTGTCATATAAAAAGAATTATCTAAACTTATTTATAAACGGAATTTTGTCTCTGTGTGTGTGTATGTGTGTCTGTGTGTGTCCGTTACCTATAGACTTCGAAACGGCTGAACCTATTTTCTTGAAAATTTACACAGTTGTACTATAAGCGTTTGCGAGCGTTCTTAGCTAGGTTTTGAGTCGAGGTACCCCCGATAAATATCGGAAATCGATAATCGAAAAATCGGGTTATGGAAGGAGAGGTCCGATTTTAATCAAATTTGATACACTCATAGACAAAGACATAAGAAACAATATTCAGAAGTTCCAAAGTTGCAGTTTTTACAATAGTGCAGAAAATCGATACATATGTATATAAGGCAAAATGTTTGTGTGTGTGTCTGTTTATCTGTCTGTATGTCCTTTATACAAATCCACAATTTTTATCCGATTCTCACCAAACTTTACACAAATATTCTTTAGGCTGAGTCTGAGCTCCAGGACCGTGGATTAGTTTTAAAGCTTTCATTACAATCGAGCAACGCCGGGATATACTGCTAGTAGTACACAAGAGTAGTACACATTTCTGTTGCTACAAGTCCCTTCTTCACTTGAGAGAAGAGTAACCAGCATTCTATATCATATAGGAGGAACAATAATACATAACAGTTTAGGACATATTTCTTTATTTCTGTTACTAGAAGTTTCTTATTCACATGAGATTTTTCCCAGTATTTTCTGTCATGTAAAAAGAAGTCAGTCAATTAAGTGCCATACGCGAAGCACGCTTGGGCGATCATGTCTCAAAAGAGATATGACTGACTGGGCAGAAGATTACTCCGCAGTAGGTTGCCATTGCGTTCTGCGGTAAACTGGTTGCCGACCAAGGCTATGGAACCCAATCTGTCCTGTTATTTAACCCATAACTGGAAGGAAGAGACGGATTAATATCTTTCCCAATGGTATTTGCGCGTAAGTGAATGCAATGAATTCAGCTGGAATTCGAACTCGGCTCCCTGATTTCTCGTTCCGATCCGATATCCACTGCACCACAACGCACATCCTCTTTAAAATAAGACTATTCTATAAAGATTGAAGACACTTATTTATTGATATTACTTCAAGTCATTTCTTCATTTGGGAAGAAACTGTCAAGCTTCTACAGTCATATGAGAGAAATATTACATAACATTTCAACACTTTTCTATATTTCTGCTACATCAAGTCTTTTCTGCACCTATAAGGAGATTACCTTGCATTCACTTTCATACAGGAGAAATAATATTACATGAGAGTCCAACAATCCTTTCTTTATTTCTGTTGCTTCAAGTCTTTTCTTCACTTGTCGGGTGATTGTTTAGCAAACACGGTCATATAGAAGGAATATTATTACAAAACAGGTCATGAATATTTTTTTTTTAATTTCTGTTGCTTAAATTCTTTCCTTCACCTATAAAGAGATTCTCCAGCATTCACGGTCATAGAAGAAGAAGAATACTGCCTACTGCATAACAGGTCAGAACACATTTTTTACGTCTGTTAATTCAAGTCTCTGTAAGGAAATTATCTGTTTTTCTCTGTGATATAAGAGGATTAATATTATGTAAAAGTTAACGACATTTTCTTTATTTCTGTTGCTTCAAGTCTCTTCTTCAACAGTGAAAAGATTATCTAGCATTTATTGCACTACAGGAGGAGGAATAATATTACGTAACAGTTCAGGACGCTTTTCCTTATTTCTATTGATCCAAATCTCTTCTTCAGCTGTGAGGATATTGTCCCGAATTCTCTGTCATATAGGAAGAATATTATTATATAGCTGTTCAGGACTCTTAATTCAAGTCTTTTCTGTACCTGTATGATTTTCCAGCATTCACTGTCATATAGGTGGAATAATATTATATAACCCCCTTGTTTCCTGTTTAGGATGCGGTTTCCGGTTTTCTCTTTTCTAATCTTCTCACTTTGTTTTTTTTTCTTTCAATTGGAGTGGATGGACTAAACTATCGCCCGGTTCACATTCCAGCCACATCTACTGAACAGGTGAAGAGGCTCATCCCTTGTTTCCTGTTTAGGATGCGGTTTCCCGTTTTCTCTTTTCCAATCTTCTCACTTTGTTTTTTTTCTTCTTTCAATTGGAGTGGATGGACTAAACTATCGCCCGGTTCACACTCCAGCCACATCTATTGAACAGGTGAAGAGGCTCATCCCTTGTTCCCTGTTTAGGATGCGGTTTCCGGCTTTCTCTTTTCTAATCTTCTCACTTTGTTTTTATTTTCTTTCAACTGGAGTTCACACTCCACCCACATCTATTGAACAGGTGAAGAGGCTCATCCGTTGTTTCCTGTTTAGGATGCGGTTTCCGGCTTTCTCTTTTCTAATCTTCTCACTCTTATGTAGCCCCCTGCACATCGGTGGCGTTACCGCCTTGCTTGGGGTGATATGATTAAAAAAAAACAGTTCAGGACACGTACCTTTAATTTTATTGCTTTGTCTCTTTTTCACCTGTGAAGAGATTATCCAGCATTCACAACATAATGAACATTTTAGGAATCCTTTCTTTGTTATTGCTGCTCCAGGCCTCTTTTTCAACTGTGAGGATATTGTTCAGTTTTCACTGACATATAGAGGAATAACATAACATAACTGTTCTTTTCTTACATCTATGAGAAGGTTATTCAGCATTCACTGTCATATACGCAAATAGTTACATAATAGTTCAGGCTATTTTTCTTTATTTCTATTGCTTCAAGTCGCTTCGTCATCTGTTAAGTGATTGTCCAGCATTCAGTGTCGTATAGGAATAATAATATTTCATAACATTTCAGGATACGCTTCTTTAATTCTATTACTTTATGTCTCTTCTTAAAATGTGAAGAGATTGTCCAGTATTCACTGTCATATGAGAGGAAAAATATCACATAACATTTCACCAATCTTTCCTTTATTTTCGCTTTAAGTTTCTTCTTCATATATGAGGAGATTGTCCGGTATTAAGTGTGACAAAGGTAGAATAAGATTATGTAACAGTTCAGGACTCCTTTTTTTCTTTTTTTCTATTGTTTCAAGTAATGTGCGTTGTGGTGCAGTGGATATCGGCTCGGAACGAGAAACTGGGGAGCCAAGTTCGAATTCCAGTTGAATTCATTACATTCACTTACGCGCAAATACCTTTGGGAAAGGTATTAATCCGTCTCTTCCTTCCAGTTATGGGTTAAGTAACAGGACAGATTGGGTTCTATAGCCTTGGCTGGCAAGAAAGCAATGGCAACCTACTGCGGGATAATTTTTTTCCCAGTCAGTCATGTCTCTTTCGAACATGATCGCCCAAGCGTGTTTCACGTATGGCAATTAACTGACTGAATATCTTCACATCTGAAAGGATTATCAAGCATTCACTCTCATATAGGATAAATAATATTACTTAATATTTGTGGAATCTTTTTTCATTTCTGTTGCTTCATGTCTTTTCTTCGCCTGTGAGAAGATTGTCATATAGGAGGTATAATATTAATAGGAGGTATAATATTAAAAGGAGGTATAATATTAATAGTAGGTATAATATTAAATAATTATATTAGATAATAAAATTAAATTAAATAATATTTCAACTCTCTTTTCTTTATTTCTGCTACATCAAGTTTCTTCTTCACCCGTGAGGAAATTGTCTACCATTTCCTGCCATATATGAAGAAGAATATTACATAATTGTTCGGACTCTTTTCTTTATTTCTGTTGCTTCATGTCTTTTCATCTGTGAAGAGATTGTTCCATCATTCACTGTCATAGACGAGGAATAATATTACATAGCAGTTCAGAACATTTTGTTGCTCCAAATCATGTTTTCATCTGTATTGCGATTGTCCTGTATCCACTGTCGAATAGAAAAAGAGAAGTTCAGAGAAAAGAGCCAGGTTTAACAGCAGAAAATTAAGTATGTTCATATACCGCCTTTGATGACCGGGCGTTTGGGTTTAACAAAGAGGAAGAAGTAAGATAATGCATAGGGGGTGGGAGGAAGTAAGTGAAGATGGGCGAACAAGAGAGAGGTATGAGAGACAGCATAAGGGTTGTTTTGGCGTATGCTTAGTTTATGATTATTAAAACGGAATCTGGAAACAGTTTTAGATTCCGTTTTAATAATCGTAAACTAAGCCTTTCCTGCCTGTTGGAAATCTTCCTCTGTAGTTCCTATATTTAAAAACACTGGAGAACACTCGGACCCCGCAAATTACCGACCTATCAGCCTTCTTCCGATCTTCGGCAAAGTGTTCGAAGCCATTATAAACGCCGAGGTGGTTCAGCATCTCACGGCCCACGGGCTCCTCTCAGACAAACAGTATGGCTTCCGCTTCACTAGGTCTACTGCTGATATGCTAACGACCATCACATATATCAGGCACTCGATAGGATTGGTGAAGCCCGAACCGTGACCTTGGATATCTCTAAAGCGTTCGACAGAGTTTGGCATGCTGGCCTTCTATGCAAACTGCGGAGCTATGGTATAGCTGGACAATTGTTTGAACTAATCCAGTCATTCCTATCTCACCGCACATTGAAAGTGGTATTAAACGGACATGCCTCCCAGAACTACCATACGAACGCGGGTGTTTCTTAAGGCTCTATCCTAGGTCCTACGCTCTTTCTGATCTACATTAATGATCTCCATAAGATCCCAAGTAAATATGTACGCCGATGACACCACAGTTTATTCTCGCCTCGACCAAAAATCTGGTGCGGGCGACAAGGCTAACCTTGCAGCCGAGCTTGAAAAGGACCTCCAATCCGTAGTGAACTGGGGTAAGAAATGGCTCGTAAATTTTAATGCTTCTAAAACAAAGCTACTATCAATTAATCATCATAGACAATCGAACCTACCTCCTATTAGCATGGACCAGGCTTGCCTCCCAGAGAGTAAAACACTACGCCTCCATGGTCTCACACTCTCAGCGGACCTCAAGTGGAATAACTATATTGAATCCATTGCTAAATCCGCCGCTATGAAAGTCGGTTCTCTGTGCAGGGCCCGGAGGTTTTTTCCGACTGAATCTATCATTCACATTTATAAATCTACCATGCGCCCGTGCATACTGTTGCCATATCTGGCCGGGTGCCCCTGCTATTCTCCTTGGGCTCCTAGACAAGGCACAGCGGAGGGTCTGTAATGTGATCAATATCGACTTAGCAGGTCGCCTGCAGTCTCTCTCTCACCGGCGCGACGTGACTTCCCTGTGTCTCTTCTATAAATACTTCCACGGCTTCTGCTCAGATGAACTTAGATCACTGGTGCCCCCTAGTTTCGAATTTGAACGAGATACTAGACTAGCAACTAGATCCCACCCTTTTACAGTGAAACCGATAAAATGTAACCGCAACTTCTACTCCAACACTTTCTTTTCTCGCACTTCCCGACTGTGGAATTCTCTTCCACATGACTGCTTCCCCGACAGCTACAATCTCCAGGAGTTTAAATGTAAGGTCAATAGACACCTCCTAACACACTAACTTCCATTCTCTCAAACACTCTTCCCACCCACCCAACTATCTATCACCCCCACTTCTGACATTTCCTATATCTAACCACTCTTCCTACTTACCTCCGACTATGTAGCCCCAAGCGCAATAGTGGCAGTGGAATGCCTTGCTTGGGGTGAAATGATTAAAAAAAACAAAAAACAATACGCCAAAACAACCCGTATTCACCCATAGCTGAGCACTTCAATCAACCAGGACACACCATTAGAAAACTGCAAATGTTTAATGATAGATTCCGATTTTAGTTCCACATACTCACGCAGAAAGAAAGAAAAATACTGGATTTTAAAATTAAATACATAGGCTAGGGTTAAATAGAGGCTTAGGTATTTTGAATCTTTATAAATATTTCAATAGTTAAACATCTTTTAGATACACTTAAAAAATTTTCTTTAAAACAACATTTAAAAGTATAATTAGAGATAGGTTTACGTTTAAAAATATCCAAAAACTCTATCGCTTTCTACGTAACGTGATGTAAACATCTCGCGACAGACGCTTCTCACGACGAACGCTTCTAGTTTAAATTTTAAAATCATTTGTTTTTTATGAAAGGCCGAGGCCGGTTTGAAATATCAAATATATATATATATTAATAGAAATAAATAAATACTGTTAAAAAATACATTTTTAAAATTTTAGTAGCTTTTCCTATACATATTAAGACAGTATACGTGGATCATCAATCGGTGATGGTGGATTTTATAATATTTCAGTTTAAACAACCTCTCTGAAGATGGCTCACGTGAGCGGAAAGCTTAGAAGAAAATCAATAAATAATTATCCAAATGTTGGAGAATTCTTGTCTTTATTTTCAACTGAAATTAAAGCCAAAATACGACGTTTAGAACGGCTCATGATTAAACATAATAGACATTCATTGTCTCTTATATTTAACAGCATGTGTTTAGAATATATATATATATATATATACAGGAATTCCTCGGTAATATGGATAATTAATATGGATAATGTGTGCGATAAAAGACACAGACTAATCGAAAATGCAAAACTTATTCACAGCATTTACATATAATTTTTAATCTGCATTCTTTTTAATTAAAATGTACGTACATACAATAATATACAATAACAATACCATGAAGTTATGTTTATTAATCTGATAGATGTAATGTTTGTTAATATGACTTTCTATAAAAAAAAACTTTATTATAGTGATTTTCTGCATGATATTCTTGTGTTCATATAATTAGCGTGAAATTTACATTTTTAGCTTTGTTAATCAAAATATCTATAATTTCTTTTAATTCATCGATATTTTAAAGACCGTACCGTACGTAATTTTTCATACATCATAATTTTTAGTTGTATTATTTTGAATATTTTATGTATAAATTTCCCATAGGAAATACATACATCTTTTATAATTTGATATTTTTCGATAAATGCAAATTTCAGTATCTTAAATCGGCCATTTTTTTTAACAAAAAACGAGAAATTTGCTTTTAAAACCGTCATAAAAAATATTAAATTATTCAAAACATTTTCATAGAGACAAATATTCAAATATCTAGTTTTGTTATCGACTTAAATTGTAAAATTTATTTATAACCGTCCCTTTTTTCTGTACATTTTTGACTTACATAACTTAACAAACAAAATACTTACCCATTTCCATTTTTAAGTTGTAGAAAATTTTAATCAATGAGTCGCTATATAAAAATCAGTTTTCAATTTCTATGTGTGATGTGAATAATATTTTACCCTACTAATCGAGAAATATGCATAGACTAATCGAATTTTACTATATAAAAGCTTAACTCACTAATTGAAAAATCATTAACCGAATGTGCATCAGTCGAGGTATTTATATATATATATATATATATATATATATATATATATATAGTCATCCGCAGACAGATCTGTTTCGCTGTATCACAGCTCATCAGTACGGTTAGACTCCGATTGCTTTTAACCCAGGATTGAAACTCGACCGAATCTGTCTGCAATCTGTCTGAATGTGCATCACCTCGAGTGATGCGCATTCGATTAATGGTTGTGCATCAATCGAGGCATTACTATATATATATATATATATATATATATATATATATATATATATATATATATACATATGTGTGTGTGTGTGTGTGTGTGTGTGTGTGTGTGTGTGTGTGTGTGTGTGTGTGTGTGTGAATGAGTCATTATAAACCCGCCGAAATTTTATTTTTTTTTATGTCGGCGGTAGAAAATTTCTTTCGTGATCAATAAAGAAATTCTTTATTTTTGTAGTTTGTCCTAACTAAACATATATGGAAAAACCAGGTTTATTTAATAAAGAATATGCATTGTATACATTGTACATAATGACCTCATATTGAATTTCTATAAAATGAATGTTTTTCATTCTGGTTTGCTATGTCAAATCCCTCTTCTTATGTACCAGTGAATGTGGAACAATCACCACTCAGTTAAACTTGAAACTGGAAGCAACAGTTATGTTTTGCTACAGAAGGATACTGACAATTCCATAGCCAAAATGAGTAAGCAAAAAAAGGAGTCTTTTTTTTTTTAACATTTCACTCAAAGCAGAGCGATAATTTTTGTAAGACGCAAGATGTTACCGGGAGCGAAAAGGAAATGAAAATACTTTAGTGACTAAAAATACAAAAAAAAAAACAAACATGGTTTCCGGGAGACAGAAGATTACAATTAAAGTTGCATTTAGTTTTTTTTTTAAATTGCAGGCGAGAAGAAAGCAGAAAAACCCGAAGAGTTCTAAAGACGAAAAGTACAATAAAAATAACTATTAGAATCAAACTTACCGTTACATCTAACTAATTCAATAACAAAAGAATGAAACTTAGTCTTTTTTTTATGTTTGTTTTTTTTTTGTTTGTTTTTTATCATTTCAAGGCGTTAACGCCACTAATGTTCAGGGGGGTAACATAAGATAGCTGAAGTAAACAAATAAGATGTAACCGTAAATTCTACTCCAACAGCTTCTTTTCTCGCGCTTCCCGCCTGTGGAACTCCCTTCCACAAGTCTGCTTTCCCGACAGTTACAATCTCCAGGTGTTTGAATGTAGGGTCAATAGACACCTCCTATCACACTAACTCCCAACTATTCTCACAACACTCTCATCTACCCAACCCTCATTCTCGGTATCCTCACCCGCCTATCACCCACCCTCTGTTATTTCCTATATTTAACCAGCCTTTCTCCACTCTACGTAGCCCCCTGCACAGTAGTGGCAGTGACATGCCTTGCTCGGGGTGAAACGCTTATAAAAAAAAAAAAAAAAAAAGTAAAGCAGGAGGAGAGTGAAAACCAAGACGAAGCAGCTACAGGAGGTGAAAGAAAAAATGTAAGAGAAGGATGTGAACACATCAGTTTTTTTTTTTGTTTTTTTTAAAATCATCTCACCCCAAGCAAGGCATTCCACTGCCACTATTGCGCATGGGGCTACATAGGGGAAGGTAAAGAGAAGGAGTGGATAGACATAGGGAATGTCAGGAGAAAGGTGACAGATGAGTAAGGATAGCGAGGATGAGGGTTGGGCAGATGTGAAGAGTGTTTGATAGAATGGGAGCAGGTTAGTGTGTTAGGAGGTGTCTATTGACCTTACATTTAAACTCCTGGAGATTGTAGCCGTCGGGGAAGCAATCGTTTGGAAGAGAATTCCACAGTCGGGAAGTGCGAGGAAAGAAACTGTTGGAGTAGAAGTTACGGCTGCATTTTATCAGTGAAGACATTTGCGAAAATAGTGAGAAAGGAAAAGTGATATACATAAAATATTCAAATACAATAACTAAAGACTATGATGTATGAAAAATTTCCAAAAGGGGAAAATATACATAACATAGTTTTATTTTTAAAAATTCAAAACATTTAGATGTATGCCAGTCACACGATTTAAACCCTATTAAAAATATACAGAATTTAATGAAAGGTACGGTCTTTAAAATATCGATGAATTAAAAGAAATTATAGATATTTTGAATAACAAAGCTAAAAATGTAAATTTTACGCTAATTTTATGAACACAAGAATATCATGCAGGAAATCACTATAATAAAGTTTTTTTTTTTATAGAAAGTCATATTAACAAACATTACATCAATCAGATTAATAAACATAACTTCATGGTATTTTTATTGTATATTATTGTATGTACGTACATTTTAATTTAAAATAATGCAGATTAGAAAGAGCTGGAGTTAGTGGATAAGAGATGGGAATTGACTTTGCATTTAAATTCCTTGGAGTTTATAGCCATCAGGAAAGCAAATATATGGAAAAGAGTTCCATAGGTGGGAAGTGCGAGAAAAGAAGCTGGTGGAATAGAATCGTCGGCTGCATTTGGTTGATCTAACTGTAAACAGGTGAGAACTTGATGTCAGTCTGGTTGCCCGAGTAAATTCTTGTGGAGGGAGCACCAGTGACTAATTGATAATCAAGTAGTATTCTTAAAGAAGGAGAGTTCATTTAAAAACTTCCATTTAAATATTTATAAAAAAAACAAACAGATGAAAGTCACGTCATGGCGGTAAGAACGTGACTAAAATCGAGATACCCGATATTACATTACATTCTCATCGTCGGGATGTGGCTTCCCTTTGTCTTTTTTATGAATATTTTTATGGTTTCTGCTCTGACGTACTTGGGTCACTGATGCCCCCTAAAAACAATTGGAGTAGATAGACTAAACTATTGCCCGGTTCAAACTCCACCCACATCTATTGAACAGGTGAAGAGGCTCATCCCTTGTTCCTTGTTTAGGATGTGGTTTCCGGCTTTCTCTTTTCCAATCTTTTCACTCTTACATAGCTCCCTGCGCTTTAGTGGAGTTACCGCCTTACTCGGGGTGATATGATTAAAAAAAAAACAAAAAAAACAAAACAAAACACTTCTTTGAGTTTTGTCGAGAACCTTGTGATATATAGCAAGACCAACAGATATTATATGGCAGCAATGTTCAATACACGAACGAATAGTATATTTCTAAATGCGTTTGATGGGTTCTGGTGAAAAATATTTTCTGATGCGACACAGTTAACCAAATTTCTTAGTAACAGATGTAGCAATCGATTCAATATAATCACTGCACTTCATGACAGTGGAAATTCTTAAATCAAGAAGGCGCAATGAGTTGCTCTCCTTGTGGTTAGTGTCAACCATGCTGATGAAAGTCAAAAAAGAGTTCTTTAAGGTGTTTAAATAATAAGTATCGTTTTGAAGCTAATTAAAAAATCATACGTTACCCCAACTGATTGGAGGAAATTTTCGAGCAAAGAAACAAGTTTTATTACTGAATTAATCTAACATATTTAATGAAATCTCATAATTATTTAATTTTTTAGAATTTAAAAAATTAAGATTTTTCAAATTTATGATTTTATTGCTCAACTCAAGATCTACTAATAGAAACGAAACACTAAGCAAACGACCATTAATAAACTGATATAATTATTGGATCATTTCAAAATTTTATGCCTGATTCGAAGATTAAAAAAAAATTTATATACTTATAAAAGCATTTTTTAGTCATGTGCATAATCTTCATTGTTTTAACGACTGACTCCTATTGTTCTACAAGGGTATTGATGCCATTTTCGTAGAAAATTTGTGTTTTTGTTGAAAGAAGAATGTTAAGGGCCATATGTTATACACGTTTTGGGCGATCATGTCTAGTAAGAGACATGACTGACTGGGCAGAAGGTTATCCCGCAGTAGATTACCATTACTTCCTGCGGTAGACTGGTTGCCAGCCAAATATATAAAACCCAATCTGTCCTATTATTTAACCCATAAATGGAGGAAAAAGACGGATTAATACCTTTCCCCAAGGGTATTTGTGCGTGAGTGAATGCAAGGAATTCAACTGGAATTCGAACTCGGCACCCCGATCTCTCGTTCCGAGTCGAGATCCACTGCACCACAACGCACATCGACTGACTGTACAGAATCAAATGTTTGTGATTTAAATTGTTCTGTAGACACTAGAACAAATAAAATTTCGAAGAAAGAAAGAGGAGAATACTGTGGTTGACACTTCAATTAATAAAACTTCTGCAGTTTCTGTTTTGCAGCATTGTCCTGGTGGAAAATGTCAGTCAGTTAGTCGGTTAAGTGCCATACGTGGTCCCTGTGGTCCATTTTGGCATTTCGCAGCACAAACTGACCATATTTTCATGCGCCTGACTGGTTGGAATGCATAATAAGGCCACAGATAAAGCGGTTCTCTCATCACAATCCTCATGATTAATGTTAGCATTTTTATCCAGTAGGTGTTCTACAATCTCCACGTGTCCCATATAGGCAGCGGCTATCAGTGCAGTACGTCCTTCATTATCGGCTTGATATTGGGCGATCATGTCTTGAAAGAGACATGACTGACTGGGCAGAAATTTATCCCGCAGTAGCTTGTCATTACTTTCTGCAGTAGACTGATTACCAGTCAAGGCTAAAGAACCCAATCTGTCCTATTATTTAACCCATAACTGGAGGGAAAAACGGATTAATACCTTTCCCAAGGGTATTTGTGCGCAAGTGATGCAAGGAATTCAATTGGAATTCGAATGAAAACTTCGATAAAAAATAAGCTTCTGCTCAAATACGAGTATCCGTTAAAAATAACTTTAATGCATAAACGTCTATTTTAATACTTATTTTTCTTAAAGCTTTCTAGTTACTCATATGCTCAGTTCATCTCAACATCCGTCAATAGAATTATATTTGCTTATTCAAGTCTCTTTTTCACTTATGTTCAGCATTCATTGCCATATTAAAGATTATATATCACGTATCAGTTAATAAGTGTATTATTATTAACATTTTTTATCTTTAAATACTTTGCTTATTTTTTAGATTGATTTGTAGTTCAGTGGATATCGGCTCGGAACAAGAAATCGGGGAGCCGAGTTCGAATTCCAGTTGAATTCCTTGCATTCATTTAAGCACAAATACCCTTGGGAAAGTTATTAATCAGTCTCTTCCCTCCAGTTATGGGTTAAATAACAGGACAGATTGGGTTTTATAGCCTTGGTTTGCAACCAGTCTACCGCAGAAAGTAATGGCAACCTACTGCGGGATAATCTTCTGCCGAAACAGTCATGTCTTTTTCGAGACATGATCGCATAAGTGTGTTTCGCGTATGGCACTTAACTGACTGACTGAATTTGTTTTTACCGGTTATGAATCTTTTGAAGTTTATTTAAACCAGAAAATATTTTCTGATTGTATGAATTTTAGTGGGAGATAATGATGATTTAGTGACACACGTCCTACCAATTAACCCAAATGTGTGGGGATAAGAGATGGATTCATACCCCGTCCAGGACTTCACGCGTAAGTAAATATTAAAAACGGACCGACTGGAATTAAAAGTCCGAAGCAGCGTTCCATTTCCGAGTCATCATCCATTACATCACCTGTATTGCCAAGTGGTTAGTCATCTCTGTACTGGCCTGGCTAGACTTTGCTTAACATCAATGATCGTATTAGAATCAACGTTTCAACGTGATACAGCCGTAAGCCGCTCAATTTCTGACAGGTAACGTTAGATATTCTTTTCCGTAAAATGTTTTAACACTAGCCAGATAGCCGTATCGCTTTCCGGCTTTTTGGCTAGAAAGCTTGACCAGCTATGACAAAATTAGTAGTAATATTTGACCAAAACATTAAAAAACCAACCTTCTTTCACATTTCACACTATTGGGGTCGGGGGGCTGGATAAATATTATCGCTTCTGGCCGGGAGGTATGACCAGCTAAGACAAACTTAGACCATCTAGAACAAACTTAGTACCCAGTCATCGCGTATAAGTGGGATGGGTAATATTTAGCTAGTGGCCGGAGTGTATGCTCTCGGGCATTTAACATTAAAAATTGAACCGACCTTGTGTCACAAGTCGCTTCATTATATGGGGGCTTGTTAAATATACGTCGGATTTCGGTGTTTTCGTGAGGAGGAATGATCAGCTTAGATTAGCTTAGACAAACTTAGTACCCAGTCAACCCGTATGCAGGGGTTGGCGAAATTTTAACCAGCGGCCAGAGTGCATGCGCTCAGGTCCCCACAAAACTGTCCTTGTGTCATAACTCACCTCACTGGAGTAAAGGGTAGATAAAATATCACTTCTCGGCATTTTCGCCGGTTCAATATTTGGTTTGTCTTTCTAATTCCTTTCTTGATTGATTGTCCATACTATGAAATGTACCGAGAGGTAATATAAAATCTTCTTGACTTAGTGACTCCAGTAGTTCCTTTATTACATAAGTGTTATGGGGAAACACACCTATTCCTCAGATAATGAACTCTCCCTCCTATATTAATAAGAATTAACAGGAGGTTCTTGGGAATTTCATAGGAGTTCTTTAGAGTTCTACTGGAGTTCAGTAGATCAACTAGGCAGTTGATATTAGTCGGCAGTTAGCCGAATATTAAGGAGTCAGTTTTCAGTGGAAGATTACCAAGTTCCTAACATTTTGGGTGCGCTAAGTCGATTAGCAACCGACATAGCACAATTATAACTTTCAGTGCGAAAACTACTCCACAACACATTTCTAATGATTTTAGTGATATACATACATACATACATACATACATACATACATACATACATATATATATATATATATATATATATATATATATATATATTTAATCGTTTCACCCCGAGCAAGGCGGAAATGCCACTGATGTACATGGGGCTACATGAGAGTAAAAAGATTAAGTAGAAGAGAGTGAAGAGGAAGACGAACCAGTTAGAAAGGAGCAAGAAAAGGATGGGAATGCAGGTGTGATGACAGTTTCAAAGGTGGAGAGAAAAGAAAGGATATATGGGGTGGGGAAAGGGCTAGAGTCAAGTGGTTAATAGATGAGTATTGACATTGCATTTAAATTCCTGGAGGTTGTAG
Organism: Ascarosepion bandense; assembly: GCA_037127315.1. NCBI lineage: Eukaryota > Metazoa > Mollusca > Cephalopoda > Sepiida > Sepiidae > Ascarosepion > Ascarosepion bandense. The sequence continues at coordinate 3,114,181 of JBBBDQ010000273.1, read as the reverse complement.
CCATCAGGAAAGCAAGAATATGGGAGCGAGTTCCACAGGCAGGAAGTGCGAGAGAAGAAGCTGCAGGAGTAGAATTGTCGTCTGCATTTGGCTAACCTAACTGTGAATGGGTGGGACCCAGTTGCTAATCTGGTTGTACGAGTAAAAACATGAAAGTATTTATAGAACAGACAAAGGGAGGCCACATTTCGTCGGTGGGGAAGTGGCTGTAGTCGAGCTGCCAAGTCAGTACCTATCACATTAGCGATTCTTCTTTGGAGCCTGTCGAGAACACTGAAGTGAATGGCAGTACTCCATGCACGGACGAGAGGTTGACTTGTATATATGCAGGATGGATTCAAGCGGAAAAAACATCCTGGCCCGACACAGTGACCCAACCTTCTTAGCAGTGGATTTAGCTATAGACTCATTAAAATAAATATCATTAAAATAAAATTTTGGTCACAATATATATATATATATATATATATATATATGGTAATATTTTTATTGTACGTTTATGATAAAAACATAGTTTACTGAAACACAAGAGCCGTTGTGTTTCGGTATTAACTTATTAGTATCTCGTCAGGCAGTGATTTCCCAGAAAGGTTGAAACTTAGGTTTCAGACATAACTCATTTCCAAATGAATCATTTTGAGCATGCTCGTTGTTTGTTTTTAATTTTGTCGACTGCACAGTGTAGTAGGGTCAGTTGGACACTATCAGTGAGATAAAGAACACCATGACTCAATTCACTTCACCAGAAATGCTGTACTGCTTGATATTTGCATCGGAAGGTCAAAGAAAAAAGAGTATTTGGTTGTCAATCTGTGGAGAGTGTAGAGGATTTGGAAAAACATTAATGAATCTAATGGTGATTACGCCTATGTTTCGAGTGATTAGCAACCGACATAGCACAATTATAACTTTCAGTGCGAAAACTACTCCACAACACATTTCTAATTATTTTAGTGATATATTCATAATGCATTATCACTTCCAACGCTGTATTTGGTGAAAAATTAAAAATTAGAAGAACAGATGATGACTTCTGGCAGGTAGGAAAACAAGAGATATTTATTATAGAGTTTAGATAGAACAAAAGTCAGTTCGGGAGTACTCTTCTTAATGATAATTACAGGGATGCCAACAAATCCACATGCTTTGTGGGGATCTAGGTTAGATATCATGGCATAAACTATAGAAAGGGTTATATGCATATCACGTAACAAAGACTCAGACTGTTATCATATCTGGTCGGGAACCCCTGCTATTCATCTCAGGGTTCTCGACAAGCTCCAAATGAGAATCTGCATTGTGAGTGGTCCCGACTTGGCAGCTCAACTCCAGCCATTTTCTCATTGACGGGATGTGACTTTCCTCTATCTATTCTACAAATATTTTCATGGCTTCTGCTCCGACAAGTTTAACTTACTGGTGCCCTCTCCACAAGAATTTACTCGAGCAAACAGACTGGCAACAAGGTCTTAACCTTTTACAGTTAAATCAACCAAAATGCAACCTTCCCTCCTGTGCAACTTCTTTCCGTATACTTGCTTCCCTGATGGCTACAATCTCCAAAAATTTAAGCACAATGTCAATTTCCATCTCTTATCCACTTGACTCCAGTCCTTCTCTCGTCCTTTCCTCACCGGTATTTCCACCCTTCTCATGTCCTTTCTCTGACACCTCCTGTAACTGGTTCGTCTTTCTTTTCGCTCTTCACCTGCTTAAACTTTCACCTTTCTTTTATGTAGCCCCCTGCGCACCAGTGGCGGTACCGCCTTGCTTGGAGTGAAACGATTAAAAAAAAGGAGGGAAGTTAGATAATGATATTCCGGATGTTAAGTGTAGAGTTTGAGAATAATTTACGAGCAAATCATTCAGCTGAATGATAACATCGCAAATTGATTGAAGAGCCGGGAATAGAGATATTTAACTTGTTTAATATCCTATTATTGAGCCACCAGTAATCCCGAGAGATTATTCTTTCAAACTCATTGCTCCTTCGAGTACTGTCTTACATTATTTGCGAGTAGCAACAAATAAGCGCCTGCTATGACAAGAGCCGTCAAGTATTATAGACGAAAATAATAATTCCTGTGTGAACCATGAAGAGGATTAAAGTTTGAGCTAATATTTTTGAGAATGTATGAAAGTGTCCCTGCCGGCTTTGACCAAAGAAGAAATCTGTGGTGCAAATTTCGATTGGGAGATTGACGATATCAGTCCGTGGTGCGTCACGAATAAAATCGCAGAGTGAGTCCCAGTCAGCATTCTGGTAACGATAAGAAATCCTATGGACAGGAAGTTCCAGTTTAATTGATGATTAGAATTAAATGTCAATCAGTTAGTTAACTGCCATACGTGAAACACGCTTGGGCGATCATGTCTCGAAAGAGACATGACTGACTGGGCAGAATACTATCCCGCAGTAGGTTGCCATTACTTTCTGCGGAAGATTAGTTGCCAGCCAAGGCTATAGAACCCAATCTGTCCTGTTATTTAACCCATAACTGGAAGGAAGAGACGGATTAATACCTTTCCCAAGGGTATTTGCGCGAAAGTGAATACAATGAATTCAACTGGAATTTGAACTCGGCTCCCCGATTTCTCGTTCCGAGCCGATATCCACTGCACCACAACGCACAAATGTCAATAGCTATCTCAAAGTTATCAAATTAACCAAGAGGACAGTATTGCAAAGCTCGGCAAGAAGTAAGGAGAGGGGAGGTAAGAAATAAATGAAGCCTGTTGCTTGGTTTTGCCAGGGAAACGAGTAGAAAAGTCCACAATTTGATTTAGAGATTGAGCAATGGAACAATTTAATTTCTGAATATTGTCAACATCAGCTCCTTGAGAAAGTTTCAGTCACGTGGCATTAAAATCGACGAAGACAAAGATGTTCGCAGTTATGGAAAAAAGTGCCCTTTCTATACTGCCAGCTGTTATTTCTAGTATAGACAAAAGAAAGGGAGTAATAAAGGAAAAATAGTTAGCTAATAGAGTTTAGCAACGAAAGACGGAAACACATGAAGGTGTAGTTAGTGGCCTCGAGCGACAGTTCCTTGGCTATCGTAAAATTATCCCGAATTTATATACCAAGTCCATGCATACGAATGCTGGAATGTTTTCGGTAGAGACGAAGATAGCCTGAAACCAAGGATTCATCGGTAGCAATGAAAAAATTTAAGATAGTTTCACAGAGGGCAAATACGAGGGTCATTCAATAGATAAGGTGAATTTTTCTAAGATGAAATTTTCTAATACAGATAGAGGCTTACTTTTTTTTTCAACGTAGTCTCACAACAGTGTCACTCACTTTTCCCATCTGTGCGCAAGCTTCCGTATTCCCTCAGCGTAAAAATCTTTGGACTGATGTCTCAGCCTATCGCTTACAGCACTTTTGACTTCATCGTCACTTTCAAACTTTTTTAAACAATTTAGCCCATTTGTAGACATTTTTTGTCTGAAACGTGTGATCCCATACACAGTTGGCATTCTCCTATGAATTTTAACTGGTTTGCATCCTTCAGTAACCAAATATTTGATAAGTGACCTCTGTTCAATTCTAGAGCATGTTTCTTGGTCGGCCATCTTTGTTAATCTCCAAAACTCTCAAAGTTTTTTTTTTTTTCAATCTGCAAAAAATAAAATAAAATAAAATAAAATAAAATAAAATAAAATCCTTTTGAAAAAGAAGTAAAGGAAAAAAATTAAAAGAAAGTAAGCCTCTATATGTATTATAAGTCCTTGTACCGAAAAATTCAGTTTATTTATTGAATGACCCTCGTATATCGGTTGACGCTCCAAAAGAAAAGATTCTACGCTGTTGAAGTTGGAACGGATACCATGAATATTAGCGAAAGAAAAGTTGAAGGTGTGGTTTTGTTTTAATTTGCTTGTTTAGTTGTGTTTCTATTGATTATGAATTGCTTTGAGGAGAGAGTAAGAGAGAAAGACAGAAAGAGAGAAGGAGTGAGAGAGAGAGAAAGAGAAAGAGAGAAAGACCACCGTAATTGTCACTATCTGTTGTCAATGACAATACAACCCAGCCTAGAGGAAAGTGTCAATAAATATGACGTTGAAGAACGTCCAGTTTGACAAAAGTTCAAAATGATAGCTTTAAAACTTAAATTTAAAATTCACAGTTTTAATCTTGCCGGAGGACGCTTTTTTTCAAATAAAATTTCTTTATTTTTAAAACCGGTGTATATAAATAAATATAGTGTTTAATTAAAAAAAAACAAACAAACAAAAAAAAAACAGTGTATCTACTCAAGTACAAGTATCTGTTAAAAATAATGTGTAAACAAATAAATTAAAAATATGTCGGAATTAATTCATTTCGTAAAAACTTCGTAACTAAATTGTCTTTGTTTACATTTGTTTACATTAGGATACGAAATCAGGGTAGATATTACGGAAAATAAAGAAAATTTTCCCCTTAGAGACGCTGGTTCGAATCCTGCGTGAGGACGCATATTTTTCTAATGAGATTTCTCGAATTTTCAAGCCGGTAAATAAAAATAAATATACTCATAAATTATAAAAGCAGAATATCTACTCAAATACGAGAAACCTTAAAAAACAATGTTCATATATATATGTATATATATATATATATATATATATATATATATATATATATGATAACGACGTAGGGTTGTTCCAACGAGAGAAATTGGTATAGAATAAAAAGTGTGAGAAGCCGTGAACGTTTTCTTTAAAGTGTATATTTATTATTTTTGTTATTATACATGTTATGATACATTAAGTGTCCATAATGGTATTTGTGAAGCTACACGTGTTTCGAGTTTAAAATTGACTCTCTTCAGGCGAATAAGTTTGTCGCTTTACTTATCGAGTTCTTTTTGTTTCTGATGTCCAATTTGTTGTTGCATAAATAAGTAAGTAGAAAAAATAAGAAAATAAATAAAATCAGTAAAATAAAATAAAATAAAATAAAATAAATCAAATGTTGGCACGTTGAATGGTCTGTGTTTTTTCACATCAGCACGTGTATAAATGGATAAACAGATAAATAAATAAATAAATAAATAAATAAATAAACAGATGAATGAATCAAGTGCTTACCCCAATTTGAAGATATTTTGGTCTGGGGGTAACATTTCTAGTATGTTAAAATTATCTTCTAGTCGCCTTTATCTATCTTTATCTATCTATCTTATCTATCTTTATCTTTATTTATCTTATCTATCATCCTTTTCATCACTCGGTTGTTCTTTATTGCTTTGACGGTGTTTTAAATTTGGTGTGTGTGTGTGTGTGTGTGTGTGAGAGAGAGAGAGAGAGAGAGAGAGAAGGTTTTTTTATTTTGTCTTTATGTTTTAGAATTGTTTTTTATGGGTCATCTGGTTCTTTTTTTTGTTTGGAATTATCTTTTGAATTTGGTGTGTCTGTATGTATGTGTGTGTATGTGTGTGTGTAAGTATGTGTGTGTCTGTATGTTTTTCGGTGTCTGTGTGTTTTTAATGTTGTTTTGTTGAGCGAAGGCTTGTATTTTTTTTATGAATCTTTCTTCCTGTATTATTAATATTTCATAACCTGTGTTTTGATATTAATGCAAATGTTGGGAAACATATAATTTCCTGTTATGTGATAATCTTATATTGCTTCTATGAAGGGAAATTCTATTGTTCAAGCATTGTGTCGCTCCCACGTATATCTTTGTGCATTTTAGAGCGTAAACTACATTTTTCGAGTTGCAGTTCAGATCCGATTTTATTTCGAATGTAGTTGCGTTTTCGAGCTGGAAGTATTTTCCTTGTATTGTTATGTTGCAAACTCCACATCTTTTTTTGTTGCATTTTGTGACCCCCTGTGTTGTATGTTGTTGTTTGAATTTCGATGAGGTTAGGATGTCTTTTAAATTTTTGGGCTAGCGTTTGCTGTTAATTAGTTTTGTTGTCTTTAAGATTTCTTTTATTTTTTATTATTGTTAATTAATTCCATGTGAGTTTTGATCTTTGTGTATAATTCTGGATTGTTTTTGTTGTGAGTGGAAACGTATGCTAGAATGTTTTCGTCTTTTTCGTGTTTTTCGTGTTGTTTTTTGGATTTCGGAGGGATTCTAATGGTATTTTTTCTGCTAGTTGGCAACCTTTGTCTATTAGTGAGGTAGAGTATCCTCTTATTTGTAATGTTTTTTGGAGTTCTTCTAGGCGTATTTTACGAAGGTTTTTGTCAGTTACTATCGTGCTAAGGAATAAGGGATGGATTTTAAACAGCTTTTTGTATGGTGACTCTTGAAGTAGAGGTATTGTTGGGTGTCTGTGAGTTTGTAGTAAATGTCTGTGATGATATGATTGTTTTCGTTTTCAATTCTACTCCATTAGCTTCGTTTCTCGCACCTTCCGCCTGTGGAACTCCCTTCTATATACTTGCTTTACTTACGGCTACAACCTCCAGCAATTTAAATTCAATGTCAATACCCATCTCTTAATCAGTTGACTCCAGTTCTTTCTACATAACCCTGTATATCTTTTTCTTTCTCTCTACCTTTGCAACTGTTATCACACCTGTATTCCCATCCTTCTCTGGCTTCTTTCTCTGACACCATCTTTGTCTTTCTATTTACTCTCCTCTAATCTAAACTTTTACTTTTATGTAGCCCCCCCCCCCCCCCCACTGCGCATCAGTGGCAGTACCGCCTTGCCTGGAGTAAAACGATTGAATATATATATATATATATATATATATATATATATATATATATATATTTCTGGCTATATATATATATATATATATAGCCAGAAAAATATTATAAACATGTAAACACCGACAACTCGTGTAAATAAATATCCACTTGATAGAGTATTTTGTTGTGTGATTACACACTAACACCATTACTTTTATCTTGAACTGCCACACTATTTCAACTGTATATCGCAACAAACATGCATACCCATTCACACACATTGATACTTTTATTTATGAGCATATTTTAAGGTGGTTTATGCACACACACACACACACACACACACACACACACACACACACACACACATATATATATATATATATATATATATATATATATATATATTTAAGTAACGAGTAGTGGCTTATATTAGATTTTTGGCCGTTAAGCAAATATTGAACTTGAGTTTTTCGTGTTTAAATATGTTTCCGATTTGTGTACATATGATAAGTTTCTCTTCGCTGATTAAGTGTAGCATAAAATAAGCATCTACTGACCTTTATTACGGACTACTTGTAACATAATAAGGTATGATAATATCATACGTTACCATAGCAGGAAGTAATTTAGAAAAGGAAGGTGAAAGGGAAAGAGACGAGGCCAAGACGTCAAGTGGATAGGTGCGCTTTTGCCTAAATGACTGGTAATTGGCCCTCTGCATCTATCTATCTATATATATATATATATATATATATATATATATATATATATATATATATTATTACTACTATTATATATATATATATATTATTATTATTATTACTACTATTATTATTAATAATTATTATTACTTTAGAACACGTACAAGCTAGAAACTACTACAAAATTGTACATTTTGGCTCGACATTGAAAAAACAATGTCTCATCAGGTAGTTAATCATGATGGTAATAACCGTTTTATTGAAAAAAAACTACCTGATAAGACAAAGTTCTGTCAATGCCGAAACAAACAAAATGTACAGTTTTGTTGTAGTTTCTAGTTTGTACATGTTCTAAAGTAATAATTAATAATAAATATTGATTGCTTTATTTTATATATATATAAAAAAGAAATTGAAAATTTATATATATAAATGTATATATATATATATATAAATGAAAATGAAAATTTTATATATATATAAATGAAAATGAAAGAAGAAGGGCTAGATCCTGAAATTAGCTGGAAACTGATAGGTTCTGCCCGTATTCCGAGGAATTTTCGTGATATGTACTGTCTATATTTACTGGAAAAAAATTTCAATATGAAAATACACCCACCAACACCGACTACTGAATCTTAGGAGGGAATTTATCAGTAAGTGCCGCCACTAAGCAAATTATTCGAATACTTAAATTTAGAATTTAAATCCCGTTGACTAGATGTTAGAATATAAATTAAAAGAATTCAATTTAAGTTTTGATCTTAATTTTACCCTAACGTTAACCTTAAAAAATATTTTAACCCCCCCTAACTTCCTATCCCAAGCTCCTTTATTTGCCTATATTTAGAAAATATGGATTCTTTTACTAAACCCCTTTTTCCTTGGTTAACACATATATGTATATATATATATATTTTTTTTTCTCTCTAATATTTTTTTCTCTAATATTTTTTCTCTAATAATTTTTAAACTGATAACTTCCTATAATTGGCATTTAACTCGCTTCTACTTAAAAGGTTTAATCAAATAAACTTAAAATTTTTTAAAAAAATCTTATATTGAAACCCATTCCTTCTCGCCTAAATACACCTCTTCAAACAGCCCAAAATCTTTACTTTGAAAAGTAATTTAACTCATTTAGTTGTCTATCTTTATAAAATATGAACTCCTATTCCTCCCATTCCTAAATATAGTATTTCAACACACTGTAACCCCCGCAACTACCAGCTCTGCCCTTTTTCACTTTGTGACCGTTGTTAACCAAAAACCCCTCCACACTCTAACTCAGGGCCTTCGCCATTTGGAAAAACAATGTCGCTGACGTGACATAGAATCTCTAATAGAGATTCTATGTCGAAATGTACATCCGATACCATTGAATTTTGAAAATTTTCTCTAATTTAATATATATATATATATATATGTGTATATATATATATATATATATATATAATAAGATAAATAACACATAATATATATAATATATATAATAAGATAAATAACACATAGAAAACGTTTATAAATCTAACATCTTGCTTCTATTAATAATGCATTAGAGAATGAAATATGGTAAAAGGTATCAGGTATTTTCATACTTAACCAGTAATAAGAAAACAAAACACAGAAATAACAGAAATTTTACCATATATCATGCTCTAAAGATGATTTAATAAAAGCGAAATATGATAGATCCCTAGATGTTTTATATTTGTCCTTTATCTTATAATTCTGTAAGATTCAGTTTCATATTTAATGTGTATTTGATCCTAATTCATGTATGTGTGTATGCAATCTTTCTCTTCATTTCTTTATTTTCTTAATGCTTCTTATACTTTTCTTTTCTCTTTCACCCTATTTCCTTATTTACTCTTTCTTTTTCACTTTCTTTATCTTTCTCTTCATTTCTTTATTTTCTTAATGCTTCTTATACTTTTCTTTTCTCTTTCACCCTATTTCCTTATTTACCCTTTCTTTTTCAATTTCTTTATCTTTCTCTTCATTTCTTTATTTTCTTAATGCTTCTTATACTTTTCTTTTCTCTTTCACCCTATTTCCTTATTTACCCTTTCTTTTTCACTTTCTTTATCTTTCTCTTCATTTCTTTATTTTCTTAATGCTTCTTATACTTTTCTTTTCTCTTTCACCCTATTTCCTTATTTACCCTTTCTTTTTCAATTTCTTTATCTTTCTCTTCATTTCTTTATTTTCTTAATGCTTCTTATACTTTTCTTTTCTCTTTCACCCTATTTCCTTATTTACTCATTCTTTTTCACTTTCTTTATCTTTCTTTACTTAGCATTGTTCATTTATTGAAACATAATGAGGACAAAACTGGAGGTGGCCGAAATGTGGTTCTACAGAAGGATGCTACGGATATCGAGGAGGTGTTGGAAAGAATGGCAACAAAAAGCAAATTGATGCTGAGCATCAGAAAGAGACAACTGAAGTTCCTGGAACATGCAATGAGGAAATAGAGCCTGGAGAACCTGATACTGACTGGTCAGATGGAAGGAAGGAGAGACAGAGGAAGGCAGCGGATAATATATTTGCAGGGTCTGATCAGGTGGATGACGAAACGGGGGTTGCCAGGAGCAACAGACTCAAACATACTAAGAGCCACAAGGGATAAGGAAACGTGGAGAACCATGATCGCCTACGTCCCGAAGGGACAGGGCACATAGAAGAAGAAGAAGAAAAAGAAGAAGTGTTTGGCATTAGCACAGGTTTGCCGAGGGAAACAGCATTTTATTGTAGAATGACGAGCGGTGACGAGCAGTGTTGTATTTTGCAAATTCTATTTGTGTGTGTGTTAGGAGGAGCGAATATACACACGAGGTCACAGTAAATACCTAGACCTGCGTCCGAGTAAATATTTATCAAATGTTAAGCGGTCTGGAACAATGGCGCTTCGACGAACAGCAATTTTTGTTAGATGATGACGTAATAATAAAACAAAAATCACACACACACACACACACAAACATACGCACACATGCACAAGCACACACGCACACAAACGCACATACATACACACATATCTCTCTGCCATCTCCCCTGTATGATCATTACAGTTTATCATTACAAGAGTCAATTGTGGTTTCGGATACCAAGCAAAGCCAATGCTTAAATTTCGAATGTAAACTTTGCAATGGTTCAAACCAACCCTCTTAGCAAAAACAACATTTACTGAGCCTCATGAAAATACAGCTATAGTTCCTGGGCCGTGCAATGAGGAAGGGGAATATGTGAGCAAACTTAAAAATAAATTTGGGGGCATATTCTCCAAATTAGAAGTTGCTTTATTTTGATTGGTCCACATTGTACATACAACAATGCCTCCCTGGTTAAAGGGGTTTTGCTTGTTTTTTAACTTTTTAAAACCCTTCAACTTGAAATAAACCTCATCACTTGATAAGACACAAGAAGTGTCGAAACAAAATAGTTACTTTTGTAGTGATATTATAACATATTCATATTATAATTTCTGAATATATATATATATATATATATATATATATATATATATATATATATATATGGTGAAATAAAATAAAGACAAGAGGAAAACTGTATTTAAATCGCCTACGCGTTTCGTCCTGTGATGGACTTCATCAAGGCAAAAAGACGAAATGAGCTTTATTCTAAATTACGTATCTATAATCAAAAAAATTAAGCAATTTATTCAGAAGAAAAGTTCTCGAGAGCGCCGCCATCCAGTTCTACCAAAACATTTTGCTCCCACTGATTTTTCCAAATCTCACCTTTACTTATCGAAATTATACTAAAACAGACTAACATACATAATAAAAAGTTAAAAGAAAACGGTTGAATTCCCTTCATTTTAAAATCTCGTGACTTTGCACTACCCATGAAGGAATTCTAAAACAGACTAACGTACATAACAAAAAGTTCAGAGAAAACGGTTGAATTCCCTCCTTCTAAAACTAAAATATTCTGTTAATCTTTTGAAATGATTTGAGAGCGTTTTTATAGTTGCCAACACTGTTTGTTTATAGATACGTAATTTAGAATAAAAACACTCTCATCTACCCAACCCTCATTCTCGGTATCCTCACCCGCCTATCACCCACCCTCTGTTATGTCCTATATTTAACCAGCCTTTCTCCTCTCTACGTAGCCCCCTGCACAGTAGTGGCAGTGACATGCCTTGCTCGGGGTGAAACGCTTATAAAAAAAAAAAAAAAAAAAAAAAAAGCTCATTTCGTCTTTTTGCTTTGATAAAGTCCATCACAGGACGAAACGCGTAGACGATTTAAAATATAGTTTTCCTCTTGTCTTTATTTTATTTAACCATCCTGTCCTTAATCTCAGATTATAACTCAGTATATATATATATATATATATATATATATATATATACACCTTTAACCTTTTTCCTAAGAACTTATTTATGACAGTTCTCTGCATGACTATCACATTATTATTATTATTAGTAGTAGAAATAGTAATAGTAGTACTGGTAGGAAGCAACAGTATTAGTAGTAGTGTTTTTTTGTTTGTTTTGTTTTTTTTTGTATGGAGTGAAAAAACAGCACAAGAAATCGGGAAGCCGAGTTCGAACTCCAGTTGAATTCCTTGCATTCACTTACGCACAAATACCCTTGGGAAAGGTATTAATCCGTCTCTTACCTCCAGTTATGGGTTAAATAATAGGACAGATTGGGTTCTATAGCCTTGGTCGGCAACCAGTCTACCGCAGAAAACAATGGCAACGTACGGCGGGATAATCTTCTGCTCAAGCATTCATGTCTCTTTTGTGACATGACTGCCTAAGCGTGTATCACATAGGGCACTTAAATGACTGACTGAATATAATAGTTGGAATCATGATTAAGGCTTCTTCTTGGCATAAAGTGGGGGATCTGTTTTATATTGTTATTAATAAACTGACCCCCCACTAATTACTACTTAATAATATAATACATCTCTTTCCCCGTCTAGTTATAAGTCAAATAACAGGACAGATTGGGTTCTATATCTTTGGTCGGCAACCAGTCTACCGCAGAAAACAATGGCAACCAACTGCTGAACAATTTTCTGCCTAGTCAGTCATGTCTCGAAAGAGACATGATCACCCAAAGCATGTATCACGTATGGCGCTGTAAATGACAGACTGACTGAAAGAACAGCACGCAAACAAAATGGCGCGAGAATACAAATAAAGCCCAAACTGTAGCCATCACGATAATCATTCTTAAAAAGTTATATAGAGCAAAACTATCCAGACCAAATGTGCGCTATTTTGATGAGAGATTTTAACAGCGCACAAACTTACAGGTGTAGCCTAGTTAGAAATACCTTCATGTCAGGTAAACCAGACGAGTCTTTGATTGAAGACTTAAAATTGTCTCCAAAGTCGCCTTGTCAGTATCCTTATCATCTTTCAAACTTGAAAAAAAGAAGAAAAACCCTCTCGCAATCCGTCTACGATGAGACCTTAAACAAACATGCACAAGGCATCAACCACTAGACCAGCTGGCAGAAAACCGACAACCAAATCTGTGGTACTGAACTGGAAATTTCTCTAACTTACCTTAATTCAACAAGACAAAATATATTAGCACCTCCAATCAAATGTCTGTCAGATCTGATCTGCTCACCACTTATCTATATATACACGATATTTTGGCCATCAGAAAAACAAACGGGCACGATATTTTTTTTTTTTTTATAAGCGTTTCACCCGAGCAAGGCATGTCACTGCCACTATTGTGCAGGGGGCTACATAGAGTGGACAAAGGATGATTAAATATAGGAAATGTCAGAGGGTGGGTGATAGGCGGGTAAGGATACCGAGAATGAGGGTTGGGTAGATGAGAGTGTTCTGAGAATAATTGGGAGTTAGTGTGATAGGAGGTGTCTATTGACCCTACATTTAAACACCTGGAGATTGTAGCTGTCGGGAAAGCAGACTTGTGGAAGGGAGTTCCACAGGCGGGAAGCGCGAGAAAAGAAGCTATTGAAGTAGAATTTACGGTTACATCTTATTTGTTTAACTGTAAAAGGGTGGGACCTAGTTGCTAATCTAGTATCTCGTGTAAATTCCTGCTTAGGCGGCACCAGTGATCTAAGCTCATCGGAGCAGAAGCCATGAAAGTACTTGTAGAAGAGGCACAGGGAAGCCACATCACGCCGGTGAGAGAGTGGTTGCAGCCGGTCTGCCAAGTCAGTATCAACCACGTTACAGATCCTCCTTTGTATTTTGTCAAGAAGCCCAACGAGAGCAGCAGGGGCACCCGACCAGATATGGCAGCAATATTCAATATACGGGCGGATGGTAGATTTGTATATGTACAGAATAGATTCAGGTGGGAAAAACTTAGAGTCACAAGTTTATTCGCCAGGAGAGAGTCAACATTAGACTCGAAAAACGTGTAGCGAGATAAATTGCATCATGGACACTTTCGAATTCAAGCTGAATTCATTGCCTTCACTTACGCGCAAATACCTTTGGGAAAGGTATTAATCCGTCTATTCCTTCCAGTTATGGGTTAAATAACAGGACACATTGGGTTCTATAGCCTTGGTCGGCAACCAGTCTACCGCAGAAAGCAATGGCAACCTACTGCGGGATAATCTTCTGCCCAGTCAGTCATGTCTCTTTCGAGACATGATCGCCCGAAGCGTGTATCACGTATGGCACTTAACTGACTGAATATAACATACAAAGGGCAAGTAATATTAATAGCAATTACAACAATAAATCTACACTTTAAACAAAAAATGTTCAAGGATTTTCACCTTTTGTTCTTATATATATATATATATATGTGTGTGTGTGTGTGTGTGTGTGTGTATGTGTGTGTGTGT